>OZ024740.1:221451085-221473585 GCA_964016885.1 Eledone cirrhosa
GTGTGTGTGTGTGTGTGTGTGTGTGTGTGTGTGTGTGTGTGTGTGTGTGTGTGTGTGTGTGTGTGTGTGTGTGTGTGTGTGTGTATATGTGTGTGTGTGTGTGTAGTAGTAGTAGTAAGGTGTTCGATGCTGCGACAATGGCCAGCAGCTATGTGTGTCAAATGGCTATTAAGATAAGTGTGTGTGTGTATAATGCCACCCACACCCAGCCATTCAGCAAGGAATCTTACTTCATTAACAAATACGGACCCCGTCTAAACACTTCTCCCTAAGACGAACCCACAACATAGACACGTCAACATACATACCTACATCAGCACACATCTCTACCCACATATAAACACAATGACACACGTAAACACACATGCTCTATGGTGCAATACAAAAAAATATATGTACATATATATGTATGTATATATGTATATATATATATATATATGTAGTGAATATATGTATGTGTATATATATATAGTGAATATCATTTCACACCTTTTATTGTTAAGATTTTTGATGTTCTATTAAGAGAACCGATTTTACTGAAAAAATCGAATAATGTACACCATTTTACCAGGGGGAAAAAATACTGGTCCACCCACACACACACACACACACACACACACACATATATATACACAAACACATACACACGCGTACATCAACATACAAAGAGACTTATACACACACACACACACACACACACACACGCACTTCTCCGTATAAGACAAAAGCTGAAAAATATCTTTTGACATGCTAAAATACCCCCCATTGCTTTCAGACACATTCTTACTGACCATCGAATTACTCTGCTATACACACACACACACACACACACACACATACACACACACACATATTTGTTGTGAAAGAGTCATTTCTCAATCTTGGCGCAAAACCAATTTTTTATCCACATGACCTCTACCGACCAATCAAAATTGTTTTGACCAAGAATTTTTGCTGGAGCCACTTTTTTAACATAAAAACAGTCTTGGCGCAAAATCAACTTTTTACATTCACATGACCTCTACCGACCAATCAAAATTGTTTTGACCACAAGCATTTTAGCAACACAAAAATAACGCTGGAGCCACTTTTTTAACATAAAAACAGGTAGAATTCCCAAAACTAATCAGATCAGAGCAAACAGCACGGACACTCTATCTCAAAATTATTTTTGAAAAGCATTTAGAAATGCGCAACCGGTAAAAACTTAAAAACTTAAAACCACAACTGAATACTAACCCATACAATCACTAATACTCTTTTATTCCT
The DNA here is from genome assembly GCA_964016885.1 of Eledone cirrhosa. NCBI lineage: Eukaryota > Metazoa > Mollusca > Cephalopoda > Octopoda > Eledonidae > Eledone > Eledone cirrhosa. Next base: position 221,452,355 of record OZ024740.1, read on the forward strand.
AATTAAACCATTTTTCAACTGTGAACAATTTGTCAGCATTTTCTATTCCGTTTACCAATATATAATAACTTGTGTGTTACACCTCTATTCTTTTATATATATATATATATATATATATATATATATATATATATATATATATATATATATATATATATATATATATATATATATATATATATATATATGTATATATATATATAAAGGTTATCATATACATAAAGTTAAAGATATATATATGTTGCAACTGTTCACTTTTAAGCTCTATGAAGAATTAATAAATTAAAATAAAAAAATCAGAGCATTATATCATAAATCATGTCTTATGAATCATCAGATATTAAAATATATACTATTTCTTCTTCTAATCAGCATAATTAACCATATACAAAATCCATCCTAGCAAGTTATAAGAATAAATTCTCTTATGGGGAAATCTCCGACAAATAATCGATCGTAGCCTCTCCGCGTCGGCCCCGTTCCATTATTTATCCAACATTTCGACAGCATGTAGGATCCGACTAAATATGCCATCAACCACACATAATTAGTAGTAAAATTAAACTTAGAAGAAATGCGCACATACCGTAATTATATCTCTACCATGGTTTCTTCCTTATTTAGGACTTCCAAATAATATGGATGCTCAGAGTTAGGTTTCATCAGGAGATAAACTCAAAATCAGACATCTAGTTTTTCTAACCGATCGCGCCAAATTTAGATTCAAAAATGGCTAAAATCGCTATGTAGCTGTGTTCCAGCCAGAGAGAAAGAGTGTGATTGGTTGCTTACGGCGGGTAGGCTTGCTGCTAGAAAGCGCAGCCATATATCGCCGAATTTAATCTCAACCAATTGGGAGATTATTAAATAGGCTACGATTATTAAAGAGGCTACGATCGATTATTTGTCGGAGATTTCCCCATAAGAGAATTTATTCTTATAACTTGCTAGGATGGATTTTGTATATGGTTAATTATGCTGATTAGAAGAAGAAATAGTATATATTTTAATATCTGATGATTCATAAGACATGATTTATGATGTATATATATATATATATATATATATATATATATATATATATATATATATATATATTTATGTATATATATATATATATATCACGATAATTTAACAGAGCCACAGACTCTCGCTATTCCCTGTCATTAATGTGCTCAAAGGAGAAGGAATTCCGAGCCCTTTATAATACAATATGTGTGTTATCTTCTCTACATATTGTATATATATATATATATATATATATATATATATATATATATATATATATATATATATATATATATATATAGAGAGAGAGAGAGAGAGAGATAGAATGGAAAACGAAAAATTAGTGATGCATCGGAACTCAATTTATTGTGTGTTACAATTGTTTCCCCGGCGAACAGCTCGAGAGGCGATCCGGGTGTGGATCTATCTGACTTGCAGGTTCCTCAATAGACGTGTCCGAGGAACCTGCGAGTCTAGAGTCAGGTCGATCCACACAGATCGCACCTCGAGCTGTTCGTCGGGGAAACAATTGTTACACACAATAAATTGAGTTCCGATACATCACTGATTTTTCGTTTTCTATTCTATAATACTCTGCTCTGTAGGAGCATAGAGTGCTCAACCGGCATACCGCCTATAGAAGCATCTTAGCTACCATTAGACACACACACACACACACACATATATATATATATATATATATATATATATATATATAGAGAGAGAGAGAGAGAGAGAGAGAGTTACATTAGAGAAGATAGATAGATAGATAGATAGAAAGATCGGTAGATATACATACATATATGTATGCACGCATATATAGAAAGAATATATAAAAATTCATACTATACTATATATATATAAATATATATATATATATATATATATATATATTTATATATATATATATATATATATATATATATATATATATATATATATATATAATAATACTATTTGTAGTTATGTATAAATAACCACAAACAGGAAGATCAGTAATTTCTTAATAACCTTATTACCAGCAAGGGAAATAGCTCAATGTATGAACATCAGTTATTTAACAGACCAGTTAAATCAATAAATTATACAATTATCAAAGTTGTGTTCAAATCATTTAATAGCTGACAATCGTTTCTTCCAAACTCTCGTTTGGAGTCATCGGAGCATTATCAATGTTTGCACATATAATTCACCTCCTATTCAACTGAACAATAATATAGATACATCGTATTTACAGGATGGAATGGATGCGACATATATTTTACGAGAATTGTACAATAATTGTACAAGCATTCAAGTTCAAATTAAAATTAAAATCAAAATTAAATTAAAATCAAAATCAAAATCAAAAGCACGGAGAGGAATACATGCAACAGTTAAAACATGTATATGACTTACGCAGTCACAATATCCACATGCCTGCATATGAATTGTTATCGCACTCTTCCTTTCTCAAAACTGCTTCTTCAATGCCTCTTTAATATTTGGAATGTTCCCTTGTTTTAACTGTTGCATGTATTCCTCTCCGTACTTTTGATTTTGATTTTAATTTGAATTTGAACTTGAATGCTTGTACAATTATTGTACAATTCTCGTAAAATATATGTCGCATCCATTCCACCCTATAAATACGAAACTGTTGCTCACAACATCAATTTATATGTATCTATATTATTGTTCAGTTGAATAGGAGGTGAATTATATGTGCAAACATTGATAATGCTCCGATGACTCCTAACGAGAGTTAGGAAGAAACGATTGTCAGCTATTAAATGATTTGAACACAACTTTGATAATTGTATAATTTATATATATATATATATATATATATATATATATATATATATATATATATATATATATATATATATTTATAATTTGTTTTTGATTTATCTGAAAACGCGTGTTGAAGCAGATATTGTTATACTTTGGGAGGGTCATGTTACCAATAAAAACACACGTACCTGCTGGTTTTAACTTCATTTTATCAAGAATTTCCTGTTGGTTGGTTCAATAACCGAATGGTTGTTTATATATTGTCAAATCTATTTCGTCACACATTTTATTACATCCTCAGTAACTGATCTCTTATTTTGTGTCTCTCCCTTGTTCTGTCCTACAACATCTTGTTTTTGTGTAAGGCAAAACAAAGGAGAATAACAAAATAAGAAATCCGTCACTGAGAAGGTCACAAAATATGTGACGAAAGAGCTTTGACAATATATAAACAAATATCCGGTTATTGAACCAACCAACCGGAAACTTATAATTGAATTGAAGTGAAAACCAACAGGTGCGTGTGTTTTTATTGGCAGCATGACCTTCCCAAAGTATAACAATAAAAAGAAATATAATCATAATACAGATCCTTATGAACAAAACGTTGGTCCACTGACCTGCTTTGTCTCAGAACATGACAACCAGTCTAACCCATGCAAACATCAAACAACATTAAACAATGATGATGATGATGATATATATATATATATATATATATATATATATATATATATATATATATATATATATATATATATATATATATATATATATATATATATATATATATATATATATATATATATATATATATATATATATAGTGAAGGCGTGTGTCTGAGTGGTTAGAGAATTGGATTCGTAATCGTGAGGTTGTGAGTTCGATTCCTGGACCAGGCGATTCGTTATGTCCTTGAGCAAGACACTTTATTTCACGTTGCTCCTTCTACCTGGAGTTGCGTACATCAGATAAAATAAGTATTTCTGTTGGAATGATGTTTACGTAAATAAAGAACAAAATAGACAGATCAGAGAGAGAGAGTGAGAGAGAGAGAGAGAGAAATAATTGTTTCTACTTTTGGCACAGGGCCAGCAAATACCCAGTACATTACTGGTACTTTATTTTATCGACCCCGTAAAGATGAAAGGCGGTTAAGCTCGGCGGGATTTGAACTCAGATCATAAAGGGCCGTAACTCTATGCTGCAAAGCACGGCGTCCGACCCTCTACCGATACTACCAATCCATCCGAGAGAGAGAAATAATAGGCGTCATCTCGGCACCAACTCGCCGCTAAAAAAGACAACAAAGGCACTGACTGCATTATAACTCTCTCCTCATACATGCATTATTGACTGTATTGACTCCTGCATTGTACACCTATTGTCCTTGCTTATAACTTCTTTCCCTGTGGTTTTTTGCTTGTGCTTTTTACTTTTACTTATACCTATTACACTTCCAACCAGTGCTGCCTGTAATTGTGTTATTTCAAGCGGAACATCTTTTTAACTCCTGAATCTCCACATGATGCCTTTGACACTAATAACAACTATGTACCCTAAATGTTCTAAATGACTAGGATTCTAGTTACACGTTTTCGACATTCCTTATGCTCCGATGATTCCAGACTTACTCCTGGAAGAAACAATTGTCAGCTAATAAATGTACTAAACTAAAATTCGATCGTTTTAACAGTTTTATCTCGGCTCTGTAAAACACTTGAAAATTTGCATTGAGCCTTTTGTCATACCGGTAACCGGCTAGTACTTAGTACTACCCTACATATTTATAGTTATATCAAACATATATAAATATAAATATAAATATTACAATATATATATATATATATATATATTATATATATATATATTGTAATATTTATATAAGTGGTTACACAACAGTTAGTTCACCATACCGAGAACAATTGTTTCACCTTAGCGGATCCTCAGCTCGTAATGGACATCCTAACTCGTCCCATAGACTGAGTGCTCTACCACTACGGATATTACCTTCCAGTGTTCTACCATATATATATATATATATGATTCTTACTCTCTCTCTCTATATATATATATGACTCTCTCTCTCTCTCTCTCTCTCTCTCTCTCTCTCTCTCTCTCTCTCTCTCTCTCTCTTTCTCTCTCTCTCTCTCTCTCTCTCTCTCTCTCTCTCTCTCTCTATATATATATATATATATATATATATATATATATATATATATATATACGATTAGCAGCTTATAGCAGCAACATATAGTTTATCACTCCGATCGCAGGAAGAGCGATAAAACCTGTTGATAAACTGAATCCTACGTTCGATCACCAATACCAGAAGCTTACCTTTCAAGTAAGTCTGATATTTGATTTCGGATTCAAAGAAACACTTTAAACGATTGTTCGTTTAATTTGTCCAGGTGTACTTTTCTCAACCTGATTAGTTCTATCGTTGCTTTGGTATATATTGTGTGTTAGTTTGGCCTACCACAATGTTCGATTTGTCAAGCTATTTAAACGTATGTTATTACTCTAAAGACCTACCTTATCGAGTGCTTTGCTAACTCATCACTTCATATGAGTAGGCCGAATTCACTTGCAAACCGCCAGAGATTCGATTTTACTGATCTCCAATTATATTATTCTCCTAGATTTAATAATTAACTAATTAATTTAATTAGACAATTCTGTTGATTGGTTAATTATTAGTGTTTGTTTTATAACATCTAGTCGAAAGCTTATCATGATGATTAGCGGAAATTTAAAATATTTCCTTTTTCGCTAACATTTTGAATAACCGCCTGGGACCGGGGTTTATTTCTCTTGCCGGAATTAGCACGTGATAATTATAGATACGATTAGCAGCTTATAGCAGCAACATATAATTTATCACTCCGATCCCAGGAAGAGAGATAAAACCTGTTGATAAACTGAATCCTACGTTCGATCACCAATACCAGAAGCTTGCCTTTCACGTAAGTCTGATATTTGATTTTGGATTCAAAGAAACACTTTGAACGACTGTTCATTGTCCAGGTGTAATTTTCTCAGCCGGATTAGTTCTATCGTTGCTTTGGTATATATTGTGTGTTAGTTTGGCCTACCACAATGTTCGATTTGTCAAGCTATTTAAACGTATGTTATTACTCTAAGGCCCTACCTTATCGAGTGCTTTGCTAACTCATCACTTCATATAAGTAGGCCCAATTCACTTGCAAACCGCCAGAGATTCGATTTTACTGATTTCCAATTATATATATATATATATATATATATATATGACTCTGAATTTGCGTTACGTTTCGCTTTTTCTACCCGCCGAAATGCGATTCTCGCTGAATTTATATATATATATATATGTATATATATATATGTGTGTGTGTGTATATATATATATATATATATATATATATATATATATATATATATATATATATATATATATATATATATATATATATATATATATATATATTTCGTTTCTGAATTTGTTTAGCAAGATTCTTTATCTGAAATCGTGTGTTGAAACCGATATTGTTATACAGAGTGTGTGACGAAAGAACTATGACTATATATAAACAACTATCTGGTTGTGGAGCCAACCAACCAACCAGAAATTTATAAATTTGTAAATTTATAAATATATAATAAATTGAAGTGAAAGCAACTGGTGCGTGTGTTTCTTATTGGCAACATGACCCTCCCAAAGTATAACAATATATATATATATATATATATATATATATATATATATATATATTAATAAAAGGAATTCCAACTTTGTCTGATTTACTCGTTTTATTTACAATCCTTTAACATTTATAATGGTATTAGAATGAAATAGTATGGTAGAATATTAACCTTATTATTATGAACCTGAAGATTGCGAAAGCATGAAAGTACTTGTTCAATTAACACTTAACATTTAATATTCTACCATACTATTTCATTCTAATACCATTATAAATGTTAAAGGATTGTAAATAAAACGAGTAAACCAGACAAAGTTGGAATTCCTTTTATTAATATAATCTTATATACACAATCATACACACCCGTGTATATTTCTCTCTCTCTCTCTCTCTCTCTCTCTCTCTCTCTCTCTCTCTCTCTATATATATATATATATATATATATATATATATATATATATATATATATATATATATATATATATATATACACATATATATATAAGTTTATCTTGGGTTCAATCTGGGGTAACCACAGTATGTACTCAATACATAGCAGAATATGAATATTTAAACGGCTTCTGATGATTTCTCCCGAATGAAACAGTTCTAGTCCTGTAGAAGCCATTTCTATATTAAATATATATATATATATTTCGTTTCTGAATTTGTTTAGCAAGATTCTTTATCTGAAAACGTGTGTTGAAACCGATATTGTTATACTTTGGGAGGGTCATGTTGCCAATAAGAAACACACACACCAGTTGTTTCACTTCAATTTATTATAATAAATTTATAAATTTATAAATTTCTGGTTGGTTGGTTGGTTCCACAACCAGATGGTTGTTTATATATTGTCAAAGTTCTTTCGTCACACATTCTGTGACCTCTTCAGTGACTGGGGGCTCTTTTCTTTGCTTTTTGTGCCTCTCCTTTGTTCTGACCTACGCCATCTTGTTTTTTTTTGTTTTTGAACAAGATGGCGTAGGACAGAACAAAGGAGAGGCACAAAAAACAAAGAAAAGAACCCCCAGTCACTGAAGAGGTCACAGAATGTGTGATGAAAGAACTTTGACAATATATAAAAAACCATCTGGTTGTGGTACCAACCAACCAACCAACCAAAAATTTATAAATTTATAAATTTATTATAATACATTGAAGTGAACAACTGGTGCGTGTGTTTCTTATTGGCAACATGACCCTCCCAAAGTATAAATATATATATATATATATATATATATATATATATATATATATATATATATATATATATATATATTTATATATATATATATATATATATACCTTTTCGTTTTTTCGTTACCTAATTTCTAATGAATGACACTGACTATGATTTTTAAATCATTTTGACAATAATAAAAATTCAAAGGGGTTTAGTAATACAATTAACTTTCTCAATATTATGCGGTTGTTTGACGCATGATTTAATCAGTTCCTTGCAAAAATTCATGATAACAGGCTTTTAGAAAAATATAAATATCTTAAAATAAACGGCGTAGTAGTGTAGGCCTAAGGGCAGTGACGATTATTAGCTTTTTAATATCTTATTATAATGTGATTAGCCTATTTGTTTCATCTAGGTGAGGAACACAGACCCGTCGTAAGGATTTTGGCCTCGTGGGAAGGGCTCTTTATAATATTCTAAGTGTGCACTATTTCCCAAGGAACGTACTTCAGTTTGTTTGTTGTTGTTGTTTTTAATAACTCTATTTTCTATATGTGAAGGTGCACAATTGAAAAGTAGGGGCACCGAGCTATCCTATGCTCCACCCACTTTGGCAACGAACCTGGGTTATATATAGCAAGTTATACGCATTGTAGAAGTTAAGCATTAGCAATGAACAGTTGTAAGAAACTCTCAGGAGAGCTGGACAGAAGAAGGTCTTCAGAGGATAAAAACCCTCAAGCGAGTGTTTTTCCCCTTAATCTAACAGAATATAGTTCAATAATACTATTTGCAACAGTAAACTTAGTTCCCACTGTTTCAATTATATATTAGTGAATGGGGAGGGCAGATGTAAGTTTTCACTATGGATACAGCACAACAATATTAAGTAGGCATTAAACATGAACCCTAATAGTTAAGAGTATAACAAGCTATCATTCCGGAAACCACGTTTTCTCTGTTTCATTCACTCCCTCTCTCACTCAATCACTTCTTCACCCCCTCACAATCTCTGTACGCAAGGTTGCACCATATATTAATATAATATGATAAATTTATGCATATACATGTACATATACATAGATACACACATATACACACACACGCACATACGTCTATGTATGTATATATATATATATATATATATATATATATATATATATATATATATTTATATATATATATATATATATATATATATATATATATATATATATATATAATATATATATATATTGTTATGCTTTGGGAGGGTCATGTTGCCAATAAGAATCTTGCTAAACAAATTCAGAAACGAAATATATACATATATATATATATATATATATATATATATATACATATATATATATATATGTGTCATATATATATATATATATATATATATATATATATATATATATATGTGTGTGTGTGTGTGTGTGTGTGTGTGTGTGTCTATGTATATATACATACCTTTTGTTTATTCTACGATATAAAAGCATAGTAGTTTTCTGTACAATCACTTTATGTGTTTGAGATCGTTTTATTCGGCTGTGTGAATGTTTGTCTGTGCCAATTTGTGAATATGTGTGGTACTGGGGATACGTATTGGGTTATGTTAAGTGTGGAAGTAACTATTAAAAGTAATATTAGTATTGCTGTAATTCTACTCTCGTTCTAAAAGCCAGTTTTAACTTGTAAAATCAATACTGCAATATTCAGAAATGCTTCTCAGTTCCCTTGGCTAAAACCGTTGCTTATGTATATACATGAAATATATTGTATACTTGAAACCATTTAATATTGTTTTGATGATGATCAGTGTTAACTCATGCGATTCTTTTTAACTATATACAATAAAATATTTGTAGAAAATCGATCTCGGTATTTCAAAGTTCTATCTCCAGTAATCTATTTATTACTTCAGCTTTGCTTTATTAAGATGGTATGTTAGAATTAATATACGATATGAGGCATATATCTGGAAGCAAGCAAAATTGAGGAAATGATTCATATTTTGCTATGATCTAATGTTTTGTGATGAGCTATTTAAGCATATTTATGAAAATTGGGCCTTTATTTCATCTTTAACAAATGGCTGTCAATATATCCAGTGGTGAGGAAATTCTTAACGTAAAATAGTTTTAGGATTTGATTCATTTGATTCAAACGTTTATTAATATTGTCATTTATAACGGTTCATTTAGTAATTTTTTGTCATCTCCATATGGGTAAATATCTTTGTGCTTTCAATATCCACTCCATTCAGTCTAATAAATCACCCTAGTTGGAAAACCTTAGAAATTAAATGTTTTACAAGATGCAATTGGCACTTTTATGAATGCTTGAAAATTTCATTGATGCTTCGTTTCAAATGCTGAACAACTCGACATAGTCAAACCTAACTGGTAAAGAAGTTCGCTTTGCAATTATCATGTTCGATATCAATGCATTTCATCTTGAGCAAGGCTCTTTACTACAACATTTTTGTGTTATTTCTTAAACCTTGTGAGTTAAATTAAGTAGATGGAAAATGAGGAAGTCTGTCGGATGGATTATGTCAGTAATTTACTGTGGCAGTCTTGCCATATAATGTCGAGTCGATTTGGATTGGGAATTACGTTATGGGTACATGAGTCTGTGGAATACTCAACCACTTACACGTTAATTTCCGAGTCGGACGTTAATATTCGAAACCGATAGACGATCTATCAAACAGTTGAAGCATCAAAACAGAAAATTTTGTTGCTTTGAATCAATTAAATATGTTATTATTTTGTCTATAATCAGGGCGGTGTATTTGCAGTATTGGTAGAGCATCAGACACCAGGCTTTGCAGTATAGAGTTATGGCCCTTTACGTTCTGAGTTCAAATCCCTCTGAGGTTAGCTTTGCCTTTCATTCTTACGGGGTCGATAAAATAAAGCACCAGTAACGTACTGGGGTCGATTTAATCGACCCCCCCTCAAATTACTGAACTTGTGCCTAAATGAGAAACCATTATTTTGTCAATAATCGAAATTTGACATAACAAATTATCTTAATTTATGACACTATATTTAATTTAAAATTTTAGTTTTCCTTAGTAATTTACGTTAAAATGCCTGAGAAGCCCAGAAGTTCATCAGCCGTTAAGCAACTGAAAGTACAACAAGCATCCTCTGGACAGAACGCCAGTCCGTAGCAGGTCTAACTTCTCCAGCTGTTAACGATACTCATTTCCTTCAGCCGAGTATATTGGTGTAAAATGAAGTGAAGTCTACTGCTCACGAACACAACGCACCACCAAGGCCCGGTGTAGAATCCATGACCGACGATCGTTAGCCAAATACCCACAACGCCAAGGCCGTTCGCCATAATAATAAGGTCATTTAAATGTTAGACTTGAAATCCATATATAATGCTCACTGATATGCTGGAGAATGTCAACACGGATTTATTTTATATCACTGCAACGTCTGTTTGCATCTTAAGAAATTACGATGTGGAAAAGGATGCGAGATGAAATATTCTATTTGCTCTTTTGCTATGGAGAAACTTTTCACACGTCGATGAGAAAACATTTATCTGTTAAAGTGTAGAAATTAGACATGTGACCTGATTATGGTTGTTGTCGTTGGTATTCATATGCTTTATCTCAGGTTAGCCTTGATTGGGCAAATTACTATAAAGGTTTCAGATTTAGGCACAAGGCCAGCAAATGTTTATTTGGGAAGTCGATTTGGGAAGACCAGTGCGTTACTGGTACATTATTCTGTCAATCCCGTAAATATGAAAGGCAAAGTCGACCTCGGTGGGATTTCAACTCAGAACGCAAAGGGCCGTAACTCTATGCCATGAAGCATAGAATCCGACGCTCAACCGATACTGTCAACCCCCCACCCTTGCAAACCATTATAATAAAAGGTGTTCCAGTCGTGAATATCCATGCTTTTATATATTAGGAAATACGTTGCCAAATGAATTCATTATTTGAACTAATAAATAGGATTTGATGAAAGGGATTTGATAGGGATGTGGATGATGTTAGCAGGTTAAGTAACTTCTTTGAGATCTCTTGCCGGATGATCTTACTTAATGGGTTTTATTGGGACATCTATCGATAATTTTGCATTTTTTAATGGTAATCAGGTACAATAATATAACTGAAAGAATCCATTAGCAAAATATTCTCAATGTAAACGCAACTTCTAACATTGTTTTGTTGGCTGTGTGGTTAAGAAGTTCCTCCCTCATCTATATGGTTTAGGGTTCGATCCAATTGAACGGTACTTTAAGAAAATAACTTCTCTCTTATATTCGAGGCTACCAGAACCTTATAAGAGAGAGAGAGAGAGAGCTTTTGACAGACACTGTGTAAAAACAGTCCTGAGGCATCGTTCGTGTTCTAGGGCGATGGACTTAATCTGTCGCCCGGTTTTTACATCATCAAATGACCTCTGGGTAACTTTAAAGAAGTTCACTTTGTTTCAAATATTTGGGCTAGGTCTCCGGTTTGATTATTTCTGTAGACTTGAAAGCCACAAGGAAGATCATAGTCATTGTTATTCTGTTTTTGACAAACTCATATAAAACAAATTAGCACCTACATACGAAGAGCATAATTTTGTAATTATGAAACGATATTATCATACTAATTGATCAGTTGAATTCGTTTTAATTATAAACTAATTTGGGAAAAATTTATATTCAAATCTTGAGGTGTTTCATAATTAAGCTTTAATTTCGTACACTGTTTTCTTTTTTTTGCAAATAAATTTGAATTGTTTCATAAATTACAGCATATATTCAATAAAAATCTACATAATATATACAAATCCAATGTAAGCAGTTATTTGAAAATCAAATTGAGTAGTGTTGATATACAGCAGAGGTTTTCAAACTGAGTGTCTTAATACTATAGTGTGTTGCCGATAATCTCTTGGTGGGAGTCGAAATTAAAAACTGCCTGATCAATTTTAACGAATACGTAATTAGCAGCGAAGTCTATTTGAGATCTGGCAACTCTGCATACAAATAGACATGTGACTGGTGACACGTGATATGATATTTAATTGGTTATTATTTCGTTAATTTCATGTAGTTAAAATATAAAGAATCATGGAATATTTTAGCTGTTAATATCGCCAACGTGAAAATTTGACAAAACTCTAATATATAAGAAAGCTATATTTCTAAATTACATTTGTATTTCATACTATAATTGGAAGATTTACAAAAGAAATCAACATTTAACAAAAGCTAATTCATTTAAAATGTATGATACTCAGGTAAGCCAAATAAATTACAACAAGTAATCTTTAAGAAATAATAAAGAGTACAATGCAGATAGAACTATAAAGATGGAACTAGAGTAAAAGGAATGACAAAACAAAGTAATGTTTTTAGTCTATATATTTCAAAGTAAAAACCTTTTCAAATGATTTACGATGGATGCAGGAAAATGAAATGTTCTGTTCTCCCGAATTTTTCCTGTTTTGTGTGTGTGACTGACTGTTAGTGGAGGTGTGAAATGCGCAGACCGTCTATAACGGTTCTGATTCATTATTTATGCTCGGGATATGTCTGTTTATAATGAAAGTTTATTAATTCGTAAATTATTCACCTTCGTGGCCTCTATGGTGATCACAATGTCTCGTGTGTAACATTTTTTTAGGTGTCGTTTGACAAAGAAAGCTCTCATGGACGTGTTTTCTTTGATGTGTGACATCCAGACTGTGCTTCCAATGTATGAGCTACCATAGTTTCTGCCAACCACATACAATATCATGCACATTTCCACGTGTTGAATTTAGACTATTTATAACCACAGTTAATAAATAGTAAAAATTTAAACAAATGTACACCTAACAACGTGGACGCACGTGGACTAGTGGTGAGGGTGTTGGACTTACGATCACAATGTCGTGGGTTCGATTCATAGGTTGTGTGTTGTGTTCATGAGCAAAACACTTCATTTCCCGTGGCTCCAGTATACTCAGCTGAAAATGAGTACCAGCAATAGCTGGGGGTCTAACCCTGCGATGGACTGGCGTCCAGTCCAGCGATGAGTCTTGTATTCTCAGTCACTTAACGCCATAGAAACCAAGATTAGCACCAGCCTGATGAGCCTCCGGGCATGAGACAGACTTTAGACTTTTAAACACACAACAGAAGATATTACCTATATATGCTTTATGGCTAATTGACTGTTCATCTGTAGAAAAATATCTTTGATCCTTCTGTCCACAAATAAAGCTTTAGTCGAATGTTATTTCCCTATCAAATACAAATTAAGAATTAACAGAAATAACCTGTCTAATTTGCATGATGTTCATTCTTCGGTGTCGCAAATAATTGGTTGCATGGACAGAAGGATAGTGGTTCTTGCTTACCGAGGAACGGCCAATTAACCGTGAAACACAAATCCCGGTAGTTCAAGATCTCGTCTCTTTCAGCTATCTACACCGACATTTCTAGGCTTAACGCTTTTCATACCAAACTATACGAAAATACCCCTGAATCAACGATAGAAGACTATATATTTTAAAGTGTTTGCATTTATATAAAAATAACAAAGAAGTTAGTTATACTATTTTTTGATTTGAAAACCATAGTAACGGGTGGGTTAACATCGCTGATTATTGTTTTCTACTTGCTTCTGTCATTGAATTGTAGCCACGTTGGAATACTACTTTCAAGATAGACATAGAAACAAAATAGACAACGGTTTGATCTGAACATCCAAATGTGTTATGTTTCGTTGCTCTCTTCACGTAAGTATAATTTGGGGTTGGTAAAATAAATACAAATAACATTTTGATATCGATTCTATAAATTCTACTTTTTGTATAAATTTGTTGCCTTTTGCAAATGTGAGAAAACGGCGTTAGAGAATGAAGGAATAGCTACTGCAAAAATTGACAACCTGAATTTATTTCAGCAAACGATCATGCTATTTTCTCAAGCTATTTGATTGAAATGCCTTCATGAAGAATAAATGAGAGTTGTTAAGATGCTAAGATACTAAATTGAATTCTGTTCTAATTTTACGTCGAACATTTCCTAATTTCGATTTAGTATTAACTATTTTGCATGTTTCACGCAATTTTATCTACTAAGTTTATAGTTATTACTTTCACACCAAATCGTATATATTCTTAGATTAAAAGACCAGTCTCTAGTAGTGGTTGTGAAAGCCGTCTAATATAAGAATGAAAGAGAGAAGGAAGATAAAAACAACATTGGTCATGTGTATCTGACATATTATTCATTTAGAGTTAGTGACGATTTTCTTTTGTCTCACCATTCCAAACGAAATTCAATATAAAGAAAGAAAAAGAAATATCACCAGCTTTTCAAATAGACAATTAGAATCACACCAAGTAATTACTTATTTAATTAATAAACCGAAAATAGGACACAGATGTATTGATTATCAGCTCGGGAAAAAAAATTATTCGCCTTCGATGAAATATTTCCTGCAAGTTTGGATTGTAAATGACCCACTTAGCTGGAAAAATAATTCCTTTCGGATAATATGTATATATATATTTGTGTTGATGCGTGTAAATATATGTGTGTGCATCTATGCATATATATATATATATATATATATATATATAAAGTGTATGGTGAAAAAATATGGTGGATATGTATATATTTCTACAAGTATATTTGTGTTTATCTCTCATCCCCACTCTCTCTCGACACACACACACACACACACACACACACACACACACACACACACACACACACACACACACACACACACACACACACACACACACACACACACACACACACACACACACACACACACACACACACACACACACACACACACACACACACACACATATACATATATATACACATATATGAATACATATATATATATATATATACACACACACACACACACACACATATATACATATACACACACACATATATATATATATATATATATATATGTGTGTGTGTGTGTATGTATACGCACGTGTATATATGAGCCTGCACATACTTTTGTATGGGTTGATGGAGAAAGACAGAGAAAATGGGGAGAAGAATGAGGTGTTCATGAACATACTCCTGCTAGTTCAGTTATATATATATATTTGTATATACATGTGTACGTGTATACGTGTGTATGTGTGTATAACACAAATATTACGATTTGCAGTTTCCTTATATGCAATGTAAAAACCAAATAATCCTCTTACGATTTAACTATAAGTATACATTTTTTTTTTTCGTTTCTCCTTTTAACCTTTACTGGTTTGTTTTGTAAATAAGATAACAAAAAAGCACCAGCACAAGCACCAGCACCAACACTTGCACCATCACTGCCATCGATCACCAACTGTACCATCCCCAATAATAACATTTCTTACAACAACAATAACAAATATAACATTGAAAATACATTATTGGACAAAGCGTTAGAGAAGAACTATTCAAAACGAATACAATATCTTAATTCGAAATCGATTAAAATTAATGGGTTGTTCTGTACGTGTGCAGCGTATTCGATTTTATCAGCCAATGCGAGGGAAACATCAAATTAAGTTCATCTATTCTATAAGTACGGAGAAGAATCATTTATGAATAAATATACACAATGAACAGATTTTTTTTTATTAAAAAAATCGAAAGAAAATCGAAATATTTCTTGAAAACACTGCACGATTTGTTGTGTAATGTTGTCTAAGGTTACAATATCTGACAAACGGAAATTAGCATGAAGTTTATTGTAATTTATGACCTTTCCCAACATCCTTCTGCTGACACTGATGAAGTCTGAAATCGCCTTGTTTGTCCTTCCGCCGTGGATTCCAAGGAGAACTCCATGCCTCTTCCATAAATTGGGAGGTTCAATATTGTCCATAGTCAATTATTCTGCAAAAAAAGGAATGCGAAAATGGTTATTGTTTTTAAGCAAAGAAAAATAGAAAAAAGACCGACAACGAAAGTATGAATAAAATTAGAAGTTGAAAATTGCGAACGTATACCATCTGCATCATGTATGTATGTATGTATGTTGTTCTGGTTTTATAATTTCACAAAGTTTTACCAATAGAGAGAGAGAGTCGGTTTCTAACATAGACACAAGACTCTCTCATTGGAATTTACACAACATCAACTAGGTAGATATGTATGTATGCATGTGTAGATATGGATGTTATTTTATGTGTGCATGTGTATATACTTTGCATCTGTACATGTGTATATGCAGTTATTAGATGCACAATTTTTGGAATGTTTTACATATTTTTACTGTTCCATTAATGGATTGTACTTGTAATTTCCTAACTAGTTGTGTTCTTTCTGTTCCCGTGAAGCCTAGCTTCTCAAGATTTGTATTGAAGCAGTTACTAACATATCCCAGTGCCCCAATAATCACAGGCATAAATATGAAGGTGTAATCAGGTGGAGTATCTGCAGATTTCTCATCAATTCTGCATAAATATTCTCCTTTTCACTAATCTTTGATATTATATTGGCATTTGTTGGGCAGCTAATTTCCACTCATGTGCATGCCTTTTTTTCCCTGTCCCATATCATAATATCTGGTCTGTTATGCCTGCATTTTATTGGGGTTTTTACTGGAACATTACACCAGTACTCTTTCATATTATGTACATGGATGTCTTCCACATTGCTGTAGCTTTTAATGCGTTTATTATCGGGGCTATTCTTTTTACGAACTGCATTGTACAGTGTTTTGGCCACTACATCATGCCTCATAGGTAGATAGTACCGCGATGACATCTTTGGACAGCTGCTGATGAGATGGGTGATATCCTCAATGTTAGTTCTGCAGAGTCTGCACTTGTTATCACATCCAGGTGTTTTGCCTGCATTCCTATCTCTTTTGTGAATCAGGTATTTCGTGTTAATCTCCTGTTCCTGGATTGCAAAAGCGTATCCTTCAAAGTGGGAGCTAATATAGCGGTTATTGGTCCAAGATAGACTACTTTCCTTATCTATATTACTCTCACTCCGGAGCTTCCTGGCAACATATCCATGCATGACTTTTTGCTGATAAGCATGCAGTTTTTCATCCATGGATTCACTGCGATACTGCTGAGCGACATCCCTGCGTGTGAGTTTTTGATTATCACACAGGGAATATCTCTCGAGGAGTTCCTTCCCAACTCTCATGATCTCATCTGTTTCATGCAGATAGACTTGCTCGAGAAACAGGCTCCTACGTTTCGAGATTCGTAGATGTCGGAGAGATATGATGCGACATTCAAATGTTGTCTGGACTGATGTTAGGCCTCTGCCTCCCTGCTTACGGCGATCTATGTCACTGTTGATGTGGAAGTTTCCGGTGTTGTTCATATATTTCGAGTTCCAACATCAACTGCTCGGATTTCGTCTATCATCCAATTGAGTATTCCAAACGTTGGTGTTAGGACAGGCACAGCAAACAAATTGTGAGCCACTGTTTTGTTTTGCGCAGAGAGTTCCGATGACCAGATCTTTCTTAATCGGGTGTAGTATTCCCTGGTTACGCGTTCTTTATTACAGATACCATCATAGGATATGTTCTCATCTATCCCCAGGTATCTGTAGCAGTCCTCATCAGATATCGGTGAAACAGTTAGGCCATTGATGACAATGTTGCTAGATTGGGTTGTTGTTTTTCCCCGCTTTACAGTCATGTATGAGCATTTATCTTGGCCAAACTCCATTCCTATATCCTTTGAGAACGTTGTAACCAGGTCAAGATTTTTCTTCCTCCCATCCATCTTCTTGGCATAGAGTTTCAGATCGTCCACAAAGAAATAATGGGTTAGGTTCGTATTTCTGTCCTCCTGTGAGCCAATGATGTATCCCTCACATTTCTTGAGCAGAAAGGACAAGGGGTTTAATGACAAGATGAACAGTATCACAGAGAGACTGTCCTCCTGAAATATACCCCTGCAATATTTTATTCTATCAGTGAAAATAGAGTCCTCCTTCTCTGTCTTTAACCTTAGGATAGTAGCCCAAGAAGAAGACAGCCTCTCTAGGGCTCTGACAATAATGTCTGGGACTTTAGCAAGTTGGAGGGCCTCTATCATCCAAGAGTGTGAAACAGAATCGAAAGCTTTCCTGTAGTCCAGCCGGACTGTAGCCATATTCCTCCTAAGTTGTCGCACCTCCGACATCGCAGTTTTGTTGATTAGGAGTTGTTCAGCACATCCCCAAACCCCTTTCTTTCCAGCTGCTTGTTCATCTGTGATGATGTTATTATTTCCACAGTGATCTTGGAGGAATAGGTTCAGGCAGGCTGTATACATCTTATACATCAAGTTCTGGCATGCAATGGGTCGGCAGTTTTTTGCCAAGTGGGTGTCTTTGTTCTTTGGGACCAGTAATGTTTGTGCTAATGTCAACCATTCTGGTATAAGTGTATCTCCCTTAAGAACTTGTTGGTAAGATACCTCCGATAGAATATCAGCTTTTCGTACCAGTAGCCGACAATCATGTCTCTTCCTGGTGTTTTATCTTGGAGTTTTCCTATCACAGTTTCAAGAGTACCCTCACTTATTTCGTATGTTATTGTTGTAGTGTAGGCGCAATAGTTCTTTCGGATTTCTCTTAGCCACACTGCATCTTAGTTGAAATTCTTCTTTTCACACCATATTGTTGCTCCGAAAGGAATCTATCTTTCTGGGATGGGGCCTCAGTGACACTTATTATTTTGTCCTTCATATCTCTATAGACTGACGTTTGGTTTCGTCTGAATCTTTTATTAAGCATTTTTCTCTCATCTACCTTCTTCAGATATCGGCGTTTTTCGCTAACAGCTCTCAATTCTTGTTTGAGGGTGATCAGCTTATATTGGAGAGTTCTGGTTCTACTGTTACCAAACATCGTCTCTATTTTACTTTTCACTCTTTGTTGGTGAGGAGTGAGGTTTTTTTGTGTGTGTTTGCATGTAAGGAGCATTGTCACATATCCTATGTTTTTTCGTAGGTTAGCACTCTTTTTTTGCATTTTAGTTATATATGATGGTATTTTTGGTGGTGTTCTGTTCTTGTTAATATCTCTGCTATCACCAAGATAATGCTTCACTGTCGTTGCTAAGGCATATAAACAGGCGTTGATTTGCCAAAATGTTGGGGTTTTGTCCGTCGTAAATATTCATCCCCTATTTCGTCAATAACACGTAGTATTTCATTATTTGTTTTTTTATTCAACATTGTCGTTTTAACACGTTCAGCAAGAAAGATATTTATACATGAGTTAATTTCTCTCTGGAAGATTTCGTTGAAGGAAATTTTCAATTGTTTATACTTTTGATTATCATTATCGATAGTATTTTCCACAACAGTCGAGGTAGACTCGTATGGTACACGTGGTGTCAAATTTCTTCGATTATTATTATTATTTCTTCGATTATTATTATTATCGATAGTGTTTTCCCCAGCACGTGTTGTTTATAACATGTTTGTTGTGGGGGACTTACAATTAATAATATTTATCTTATTTTTACGTTCAACAAACGTCGCTTGTTGGCATAATTGTTTCGCTGTGAAACAATTTAGCTCTGGGTGCATTTCGTCCCAGTGTAGCTTCATTCTATTCATATAGCCAATGGAGGGATTGTTTTTTGCCATTTTATAACAATTAAATAAATCATTATTAAGTCCGCAACTCCAAGAGAAATGCGATTTATAATTTCGGTTTCTTCCGTAGCTACAACTGAATAAAGTTTGATTACCTTCCTTGTTATTTGTCTTCGGTACTTTCTTAATTTTTTTGTTGATGTTGTGTTCAGCCATGCTGTTTGTAGCAAATCCTTGTAAAATGAATTATGTATTTAGTCGGATATCTCTACGAATTCGAATATAAGGTGTCTTCAGAAGATATAGTTAGAAGAATAACCAGTTATTCAACCTGACTGTAGTTGTGGCATTACTGTCGGAGATAGTATTCATCTTAAATTTAATAAATAGTCTCCCCCGCCAAAATATGCGACTGATCGCGTTGACTGTCAGTCTGTTTGTCTGTCTGTCTGTCTGTATGTATGTATGTATGTATGTATGTATGTATGTATGTATGTATGTATGTATGTATGTATGTATGTATGTATGTATGTATGTCGGGTCACTCTTGAGTGCTACTCGTAACATGTAAACCAGTACAACCTGTCGCATGGTCGGGTCGTCGGCGACTAAACCGGCAACCCTACAAAGTTTACTTGGTGAGGAGGGTGATTTTGGACACCAAACAGGACAAAAAACAAAACCTGACAAAGGGCGGAAGAACTCATAAGAGTCAACGGCCATCCGAAAGTATGTAAATATGTATATACACATGTACCGCGCGGTTCAACCACTGGGAGTGAAGGACCGCTAACATTTGTCAGGGCATTCTTCTCGGAGAAGGCAACTCAGGAAACTGGGATAACTCCGATATAAAACCTGCGGCTCAGTAGTTACCGATGATGCTGATCTTTTCTTCTTTTCCGGTTATAGCTACTGTCGCTCAGAGAGTGGAATTGGCTCAGTGCACAGTGCACTTTCCTCACTTTAAAAAATATCTTCACGCACAGACATTGCACGATGGAATTAATTAATAATTATTAATAATTGTATATCGTACAA
>OZ024740.1:221476085-221486085 GCA_964016885.1 Eledone cirrhosa
TGTCAATAATTGTCACAAGTGTAGTGTTTGTACCAGAGTTTTCAAGTCGCTGGCTGGACAAAAAAGTCACACTCGTTCAGCGCATCGGTAGGGGTTCTCCTACATGGATATAAAGTAGTGGCCATACTCGAAAACGAGTTGGCAGCCACCATGATGCATGTATGTATGATGTATATATGTATGTATGTATGGATGGATGGATGTTATGTCAGGTCACTGTCAAGTGCTACTGATAACATGTAACCCAGTACAACTTGTCTCGGGTCATCGATGACTAAACCGCCAACTCCACCAAGCTTGTTTGGTGAGGAGGGGGATTTTGGACACCCTGCGGGATGAAATACAAGACCAGGCAAGGCAAAGGGCGGAGGAACTCAGCAGAGTCAACAGCCATCCAAATAGTACCTTTTTTTTAACCTGGGAGTGAAAGGCCGCCAGTTGTTGTCACAACACCTTTCTAAGAGAGGAAAACTCTGAACCCCCCCCCCCCAAAAAAAAAAAACCGCGGCTTCAGAGCATCCGATAATGTCGACCGGTTCTCCTTTTCAGGTAGCGTTTTCGATGCTCAGAGAGTGGCATTGGTCGAGTGCAAGACCTTTACCCACTTAACAAGCCTTCAAAGCACAAGCATTGCTTGTTCAGGATCTGTTACAGGTTTGTGTGGCTGGCCGTAGCCTAAAAGTGCACCAGTTTCGATAATCTGACAAACGATTGCAATACACTTAGCAGAGTTTGCAGCCATCATGTATGTATGTATGCCGATATGCATACATACATGTATGTATGTATGTATGTATGTATGTATGTATGTATGTATGTCACTTAGGATTAGGAAAGCAAGTGATGCTTTCGGAAAGCTAGAAAGGCGACTCTGGGGTCGGCGAGACATGTGCAGGAGGACAAAGGTAAAGGTGTACAAGGCATGTGTGCTCTCTTCTCTTCTTTATGCCTGCGAGACCTGGGTCACATATCGATACCACCTTAAGCAATTGGAGCGTTTCCATCAGATGTGTCTCAGACGGATCCATGGCGTTCACTGGAGGGACCACATCAGTGATGTCGAGATTTTGGAAAGCTCTATGTGTGACAGTATAGAAGCTCTTGTGCTTAGGTAACGACTCCGTTGGAGTGGTCACCTTGCCAGGATGAAGGATTCTAGAATACCAAAACAACCCTTTTATGGAGAGTTGGTTAAAGGAAAACGTCCGCCACATAAACCCCAAAAGAGGTATAAGGACTCCTTGAAAGCCTCTTTAAAAGACGCTAACATCTCTGCTGATACATGGGAAAATATTGCTGTTGATCGTAATAAATGGAGAAAGAATGTATATGAGGGAAAAGTTGCCTTTGAGGCATCTCGAATCGCATACGAGAATGTAAAGCGGGATGTGAGGAAGGGCATTGCTATTGCACTTCCAGACGGCGAGGGTCCTCCTATGGTGCTGACATGCAGCGTCTGTGTGAGACTCTGCCTAAGCAAAGCCGGACTCGAAAGTCATCTTCGCAGTCATAAAGTAAGACTAGTGGTTGACTACCAGGCTGCTGTTGGAGATGCTACTCATCATGCTTGCCATACATGTGGAAGAGAATGTAAATCAGCAGGAGGGCTCAAGCGACATGCAAAAGTACACGAACTCCAACCACAGCCGACTATTCCCAGTGAATGTTTTGGTTGCCGACTCTGTGCAAGGCATTTTAGATCATTGGTTGGGCTAAAAAGCCACATTCGATCGCAGCGCTGTTAGTTGCTATCGTGTGTGTATAGATATGTTTATGTGTGTGCGTGTATGTGTATATATATATGTATATGTATATTATTATTGTTGTTGTCGTTATTATTATTGTTGTTGTTATTATTATTATTATTATTGTTATTAATGTATATGTGTGTGTGTATATGTGTGTGTGTGTATATATGTATGTGTATGTGTGTGTATATATATATATGTATATATATATATATATATATATATATTTTTTTTTTTTTATTATTTTTTATTTATTAATTTTTTTTCTCCTCGTGCAATGGCCATACTCGATAACGAGGGGGCAGCCATCATGTATGTATGTATGTATGTATGTATGTATGTATGTATGTATGTATGTATGTATGTATGTATGTATGTATGTTTCTCTTTCTCTTAATTTCGAGAACATTTTTGACCGGCCACCTTCCTGGTGGCAAGGTCGTAAAAGAAAAGAAATTGTCATCCCTTGAATCGCAAGAATGTTTTGCAAATTTTGAAGGTGCCAGCTATCGCAGCCATTTGTAGACTATGAATTAGGGAGCTGCGCTCTCTGTCCGCAAATCCAAGTTCAGTCATACTTTGGTCGAAGCAGGTTGGTATATAACCCGTAGCTCCAATAATGATGGGTATGAAGCTAAAGGTGCATCTTGGATACTGGATTTGTAAACTCCTCATCAATGGTCCGTAGATGTCCTCCTTCTCCTGTATTTTTCTGACAACGTTTACATCAAGTGGGCAGCTGATCTCCACAACAGAACACGTTTTCAATGTGTGATCCCAAACAACAATATCAGGCCGGCTGTGCTTTAATTTGGTGGCAGTTTTTATTTTCAGTATTCCTTAGTGCCATCTGTCTCAATATATTCTTCCTTGTTTGTTGTTAATTTTGTTTTCCGAAGTGCGTTCCAGATGGTTCTAGCTATCCCATCGTGTCTCATGGGAGGTAGTAGCGAGATGACATTCTTTCGCAGCTGGCAACAATGTGGCTTACATCCTCGATCTTTGTTTTACATAGCCTACATTTATTGTCAGCTGATGGCCCTCCCCTTTTGTGCAGCAGATATTTGGTAGGGAGTTCTTGTTCCTGTATTGCATAGAGATATTCCTCAAGGTGTGATGTCATAAACCTGTCGGAACTCCATGCCAGGCTTTTTGAGTGGTTTATCCCCTCTATGGTCTGTGTTTTACGCCTCAAGTATCCATGCACAACTTTTTCTGTAAATTGGTCAATTATTTCATCTTGTTTGAAAATTAAATAGGATCTTCCGATTTCTCTGGGTGAGAGATTTATATCAAGCTTTATTCCATATCTCTCCTCCAGATCAGTGGCTATTCTAATGATATTTTTTTTCATGCTCATAAACCTGGGCAAGATGGTTGCCAACCTTTTTCCTCTGTTGAAGATGTTGCTTCAGTGTTACTATCCGGGTCTCATATGATATTAATATGGATTTTAGACCCCGGCCACCTTCTTTGCGTGAGAAGTATAGCCTATCCACATCACCATTGATGTTAAAGTTCCCAGTAACACTGAGAAGTTTGCGAGTTCTAACATCCATCTCACTTAGTTCTTGCAATGACCAGTTCAGCAGGCCAAATATTGGCTTTAGAATTGGCACAGCATAAGTATTGTGGGCAATGTATTTGTTGTACGCTGACAGTTCTGATGACCATATTTTCTTTACTCTTCTGAGGTATGCAGTCCTGGTTCTCTCCTTATTTATGGGTCCATCATATCTGACATTCTCATCCTGTCCAAGATATCTCTAGTTGTCACCTGACTGCAGAGGTTGTATTGTCAGGCCGTTCATCTCTAGATTTCTAGAGGAGGGCACAGCTCTTCCACGTTTTACTGCCAAATATGCACACTTGGACTCATCAAATTTCATTTCGATGTCTGTTGAAAATTGTGTAATGAGGTCCAATTGTTTCTTGATGTCATTGATATTTGGCCCATACAGCTTCAGGTCATCAACAAAGAAAATATGGGAGATACTTCTGGACCCACTTCTTTGTCCACCTTGTTTCCTGAGTAGGTAAGATAGTGGATTTAGTGAGAGAAAGAAGAGTAGCACTGACAAGCTATCACCCTGAAAGATGCCCTTCTGGTAATGTATCTTATCAGTCTTAACTTGCTCCTTCTCCCCTCTAAGGATCAAATTGGTGTACCAGTTCTTGGTCAGACGTTCAACAGCAGCTACCAGTGGTTGTGGGACTTTGGCTAACTGTAAAGCCTTAACAATCAACCCATGAGGTACACTATCAAATGATTTTTGATAGTCCAGCTGCACCACAGTCATGTTTCTGCGATTCTTTGGTGTTTTTTCTTGAATCATTTTATTAGTTAGTAAGTGATCTATGCAACCCAACACCTTCCTCTTTCCATCAGTTTGCTCAGGTGTTATGATGTTGTTGGTAGCACAGTGATCCTGTAAGAACAGGTTAAGGCACCCAGTAATAATTTATACATGGTGTTTTAGCAGGCTATTGGGCGGTAACTTTTAGCAAGGGTGGTTTGGCTATTTTGGGGAATGAGGAGAGTAGTGGCAGTTGATAACCATCTGGGCAGTTCTTGTGTGCCTTTAATGATTTCTGATAACAGCCGTATGAGATATTGCCGATAGAAAGTGAAATTCTTCAACCAGTATCCTGTAATGAGGTCTGGGCCTGGTGATTTCCTATTCGACATTTTCTGTAGAGCTGTTTCCAGTATTGACCCATCTATGTCATATTGTTTTGTCTGGACATGTTGGCAGTAGTCCTGTTGCAGTTCTTTTAGCCAATTAGTTTATCTGTTGAATCCGTCATCCGTTTCCCATACAGATCTCCAGTAGCTCTCAACCTGTTCTTTTGAAGGGGGTGTAATTTACAGAGATTGAGTTTTTGCCACCGAAGCTGCGATAAACTGATTTAGGATCTCTGGCAAACAATCTATTTAGCACTTGTCGTTTATGTGCTGTTGACTTATATTTTAGTCTTTCTGTTGTAGCTGTGAGTTGTTGTTTCAACTGGTGTAATTTGGAGTTTTAAGTTTTAAATTTTGTATCTCCAAATCGTCTCCCCAACTTTTTTTTAGTTCTTCCTGGTGTCGTGTGAAGTTGCTCTCTATGTTGCATTTCATAACGACTGCGATGTGTGAGATACTTCGTCTCAGGGACAACATTTTGCTTTTTAAATTTCTCATCCACGCTGGTTCAGGCTTTTTGTTTGTATCTTGATTGCGTGGTTTTAGATGTTTGTTATATGATAGCAATGTGACAGCTGAAACATATAACAAAATGTTAAGTGTTTCAAATGTCGTTTCTACACCTTTAGATCGTATAGCCTTCAAATAATTGTCAGCTATTTCGTTCACCGATTCCAATTCCAATTTAGTGGGTTCTTTACTGATTCTGGTGTTGTATGGTCTGTCACTCACATTAAGGCTGTGTATCTCTTGAAACATATCGTTCCATGTCACTTGTAAGGTGTCCACAAGTTTTTGGTGTTCTGTTTGTACAGTAGAATCATAATTTTCAGCCTCGTCGTTGATGTGGTGATAATTACTACTAGAGTTAGTTGACCATTCTCGCTGTTCTTCAGTGGAAGTGGGATGGATTTCAGTAAAATTGTTGGTGAGCTGTTCACTGTTAGATTTAGCTGGCCATTCTCTTTGTCTGTCAGTGGAGGTGGGGTGGTTGTCTACAAGGGCTGTATTCAATTCCGTTAGATGTATCAATTTACATCTAATGATACGTTTTGCCTGTTCATCTTTGGAGAAAAGTCTAATTCTGGGTGCTTGAAGTTCCATAAAGTTTTTAGCCTTTGCATAAAACCGGACTTTTGGGGTTCAGATTGTTTGTATGCTTCATATAATTCTTTGTTAAGCTCGTAGCTCCACTGTATACAACGGTTGTAGTTGCGATTTGGTCGAAGGAGACTTGTACGTTTTGCCATGATGAGTTCGTTTATTCACTAATATTTTGTATTTATTTTTCAAAATAGTCGATGATCTTCTTTAAAAGTTTCGACAAAGTTCTGTCAGAATCAAATTTAAAGTTATTCACAGCTTGAGTAACATTTCTTTTCAGTTAGTTTTTAATTCCGCAACTGTGTTTTAAACGTTGTTCTTGAATCGTTTGAATCGAGAACAAAAAAACCGTTCCTTAGTATATTTTTTTATGAATGTAATATATGATAACGCTGTATTTATATGTTAAAGTTTATGTATCATTCATATAAATAGGTATTCTACAACATATTCACAGTTCAAACACTTATGTTTTTGTTTCTGAATCGAAAACGTTACTTGCATATTTCTTTATAAATGTAATATAACAAGGTTGCATTTATATGTTAAAGTGTGTTTCGTTCATATATCATAAGTGTATGTATCATTCATATAAATAGGTGTTTTACAACACACTTACAGTTCAAACACTTATGTAGAATTATGTAATCTTACCGCCTAATGTAGCTCAATTCTTTCCAATATATGGTATGTTGCCTTCATGTAAGCCGTAATTACACACGCCCGATTATCGGACATTGACCATAACGGTCGCCATTGTATGTATGTATGTATGTATGTATGTATGTATGTATGTGGCGGTGGGGGGGGGGACGATTTGAGTCGTCTGACATGGATGATGGCTGGAGTTTCTTGTGCCTAGGGGACTTGTGGCTGGGGTGGGGCTCCGGCCGGATGGAGGGTGGCCTGGTGGTGGAACAGCACGGTGGATAATGGGGCCATTAGAGACAAAAGACTAACATGGAATGCTTGGGAAAATGGTGCGAGTAGAGAAGGATGTACAGCCGCTAAGGTAATAGATAGGTAAATAGATAGACTGATGCACAGATATCTAGATAGATTGATAGAGAGATAGATACATAGATATATAGATAGTATCATCACCACCATCATCATCATTTTACGTCCGCTTTTCTCTGCTTGCAAGGGTAGGACGGGTCCTATTCAGCACAGCATCTCTCCACTTGTCATGGTTCTTCGTCATCTCCTCCGTGAGTTTCAGCGATCTGATGTCCGCTCTCACCACTTCCGCCCATGTTTTTCGTGCCCTTCCTCTACTGCATCTGCCTTCTACTGGGATTTCTTGGCACTACGTTACCCAGCGGTCATCTTCCATGCACAACACATGTCCATACCATCTCAGTCTTCTCTCCTGCACACCACAACTTATCCCTCTTATACCCAGTTTCTTTCTCAACTCGTCTATGCTTGGTCGTTCACGCACATTGACATTGCACATCCAACGGATCATGCTTGCTTCATTTCTCTCCAGCCGTCGCATATCCTATGCAGTTGCTGCTCATGTCTCACTACCATGCATCATCGCGCATCTCATACAGGCATCATATAACCGTACCTTTGTACGCATATATATACGTATGTATATATATATATATGTATGTATGTATATCTATGTCGCGTCACTTTTGAGTGCTACTGGTAACATGTAACGCAGTAGAACCTGACGCATGGTCGAGTCGTCGGCGACTAAACCGGCAACCCAACCAAGTTTACTTGGTGAGGAGGGGGATTTTGGACACCCTGCAGGACAAAAAACGAAACCTGACAAAGGGCGGAAGAACTCATAAGAGTCAACGGCCATCCAAAAGTGTATAAATATGTATATAGACATGTACCGCGTGGTTAAACCACTGGGAGTGAAGGACCCCTAGCCTTTGTCAGGGCATTCTTCTAGGAAAAGGCAACTCAGGAAACTGGGATAACTCCGATATAAAACCTGCGGCTCTAGTTAACGGTGATGTTGATCTTTTCTTCTTTTTGGGTTATAGCTACTGTCGCTCAGAGAGTGGGATTGACTCAGTGCACAGTCTTTCCTCACTTTAAAAAATATCTTTACGTACAGGCATTGCACGATAGAATTAATTAATAATTATTAATAATGGTATATCGTGCAATGGCCATATTCGATAACGATAGGGCAGCCATCATGTATATATGTATGTGTGTGTGTATTTACGGCACCCCGACGTTAACAACAGTTGCTGTATATCCTGCTAGCGCATTGATTTTAATTCTTTAATTACACCAGAGATCAGTCTTTCAGAATCATCGCACACAACCTCCTAAGCATAAAGTCCAAGATAATGATACAAATATTGTTTTACGTTGTATAGGACACCTCATATGAGTGAATGATCAGAGAGTCCCTAACAGTTGCTGTATTGTGAACTTGTATGAGGGCAATGCTTTCAGAATTGACCAAGGCTGCGGTTTAAGCATTGTATGAAGTCCTCCTTGAAAGAACTTTAAATAAGTGGGTAAATTTAAGAAAAAATGTTGTTGCTCATCAGCAATAGAAAAACGGGCAAAGGATAGTTTGAAGGCATTTTAAAAAGTTAAACAGGTACAAAGTTTGATGTAATCCTCTATACACATCCTTCGAATTAATGATCTTATGCCTATGTTGGAAATTATTGCCGTCATTATTTTCACCATGATAGAGGGCGGTGTATTGGCAGTATCAGTAGACGGTCAGACGCCTGCTTTGTAGCATAGAGTTACGCCCCTTTATGATCTGAGTTCAAATCCCACCGAGGTTAACTTTGCCTTTCATCCTTACGGGGGTCGATAAAATAAAACACCAGTAACGTACTGGGGTCGATTTAATCGACTTTCCCCTCCCCCAAAATTGCTGACCTTGTGCATATATAAGAAACCATTATTTGAGGGCGGTGGATTGGCAGTATCGGTAGAGGATCGGAAACCATGCTTTGCAGCATAGAATTACGGTCCTTTATGGTCTGAGTTCAAATCCCGCCAAGGTTAACTTTACCTTTCATCCTTACAGGGTCGATAAAATAAAGCACCAGTAACGTACTGGGGTTGATTTAATCGACTTTTTCACCATGATTCTTAGGTTATGATACAAACACGAAAATCATTTAATTTGTCCGTCTTTGTTATGTTGTCACACATACTGTGTTCTACACACCGTGATACTCAATCTTTGATCTATATAAAGTTAATACTTTCGAAATCCGTTTCCACGTATCCTGTATACGTAAAATGAGATGACTTGGCTATATTTGTATAGTAGGTCCTTTTTGGGGTAAATTCGTGTTATGGGTCATTTTACGTTGTTTGGCAGATTTCAGATCTTTCAGTCTTGGCAGATTTAAGAGTTCCAGCTTGTACATAAAAAATGTTAAGACGACGACGAAGACAACTTTAGCTTTTTGATGTTTTCAATCATTTATATCTTTTATTTGTTATTAATTTGTTTTCAGAATGTCTAATTGAAGGATACAGACAAGGTCATTCATCAGTGATGAAGAATAAAAAGTAAAGAAAAACAACAAAAAATCTTTGGCTCTTTAAGCTGACATTAAATAAAAATTATTTCTTATTATCAACTTCAGATACACCTCGTATATGGAGTCATATTGACATTAAACTGACATTTCATGAGTGATGATCTTTTATGATATATTTATCTGTTTTGGTGTTTATTTTCAGCATATTTGGTAAAGAAAATATACATTTAAACCAAGCAAACATATTAGCGAAGTGTTACGAAGATACTTTGACATATACAAAGACGACATCCACATACTAGCACACATACGCACACGCTCGGACACATACACACACGCATATATATATATATATGAAAACAGGGAGAAAGAGACGATTATTAGGAAGAAAAATATTTTTTTTTCCCTTTTTCTTTCTTTCGCTCTTTTTCACACACACACACACACACACACACACACACACACACACACACACACACACACACACACACACACACACACACACACACACACATATATATATATGTGTGTGTGTGTTTGTGTGTGTGTGTAAACAACATTATAAGCAATGTTTGAACTTCCGAAGCGCTGAGGGATTATGAGGTTCCGAGAAAATGTAGGGAACTCAGACGCAGAAAATTACTGTAAACATAGTTGCTTGCAATAAATAGCTTGAACATCGGGTAAAAACTCCTTATAGAAGGAAAAGACTGGTCCGCAATCGCTACAAGGAAGCTAACCTTATAACCTTCAGATACCAGCTGACTGCACTAAGCATTGAACTAAAGGGTTCCTGACAACAACTAACCGTCTAAATTAGAAGCCTAAAACGATGGAAGATAAGAAACAAAGTAGAGACTTGTAAGTTTTGAGGTAAATAAAAATGTACCACTTTTGTACTGGAGTCACTTTTTCCTCTCTCTATATTTCTCACTTCCTAATTCTCTCACTTTCTATTTTTGTCTGGA
>OZ024740.1:221491085-221533585 GCA_964016885.1 Eledone cirrhosa
ATTCACATATGCACACAAACACACACACACATACACATATATATTCGGATTCAATATATTTTCATTCATTGACGTATAATAAAGTCTTAGAATCATAGTCTTCTTTCACATACTAAATAAAATAACGATATACATTACTCTGCTGGCATGTAATTTGTGAGGCAAAAAAAGAATTTTTACAAATTCACTGGACCTGCTAGAAATAACAGCAAAATGTCCCCGAATTGGCATCCTAGTGTCCAAAATAAGAAAATAATGCATTTTATAACACACACACTTAGATACTTATACTAAGGTAGGGTGGTTACAGCCGAAATGTCTTCGATAATATAGCTGTTCATTCAGGGCTGGCCTAGGGCTAAACACCGACAGTAATATCAAAATCTACTACAGTACGTAGATGGTTTTTTCGCATGTACGATGCTATTTACTTATGGCATCGCTTGATAAAATAGATTTGTTTGTGTAAAGCATTAAATCAATCTTGATGTAGTAGCTGTCTTGCAATTTATTTCTCTTTCTTGACTCTTAACTCCTGATGGAGTCGTAGAAACACCGTCTTGGCACATGACGTGTTTTGGGCATTTAAAACCTAGTGGTGGAAGCGGGACCCATCCATCTCCAGGTCAGAACACAGCCGATTTCTTTCAGAGAGAGAGAGTGTGTGTGTGTGAGAGAGAAATAGTGAGGGAGAGAGAGTGTGTGGTAGCGATTGTAAGAAAGAGTGAAAGAGAGAGAGACAGAAAGAGAGAGAGAGAGAGAGAGAGAGAGAGAGAGAGAGAGAGAGAGAGAGAGAGAGAGAGAGAGAGAGAGAGAGAGTGAGTGAGTGAGTAAGTGAGAGGAAGAGTCGACCCCAGTACTGGGTTGGTACTTTATTTACTGACCTCAAAAAGATGAAACCGCAGTTGACATCGGTGGGATATAAACTATGAGCCACAACCAATACAAGAAGATTCAATACTAATTCGCCGCATTTTGTTATATACTACATGTCTCGTATACATAGAGCAACAGTTAATGGTGTCCTGCTTAGTGGATATTTGATGTATTAGTTACCTTTGAATTGACTTAAGGAGAAATTCAAAATGTTTATGACCATGGGCCTTTGCAAGGAAACTAAAGAGCTAAGGAAAGCGTTGGAGTATCGGCCTTTTAGCTTCCACAGTTTACCATAGATTTTCAAGAGTACACACACTCTCACACATAAGCACGCACGTATGTATGTATGTATGTATGTATGTATGTATGTATGTATGTATGTATGTATGTATGTATGTCGGGTTACTCTTGAGTGCTACTGGTAACATGTAACTCAGTACAATCTGTCGCATGGTCGGGTCGTCGGCGACTAAACCGGCAACTCCACCAAGTTTACTTCGTGAGGAGGGTGATTTTGGGCACTCTGCAGGACAAAAAACAAAACCTGACAAAGGGCGGAAGAACTGATAAGAGTCAACGGCCATCCAAAAATGTGTAAATATGTATGTAAATGTGTATATATGTATGTATATATGTCTATGCATATGTATGTATATGCGCGGTGACATAGAAATAGTTGGGCTGGACACCCGGGAGTGAAGGACCCCTAGCCTTTGTCAGGGCATTCTTCTAGGAGAAGACAACTCAGGAAACTGGAATAACTCCGACATAAAACCTGCGGTTCAGTAGTTACCGATGATGTTGATCTTTTCTTCTTTTCGGGTTATAGCTACTGTCGCTCAGAGAGTGGGATTGGCTCAGTGCACAGTCTTTCCTCACTTTAAAAAATATCTTCACGCACAGGCATTGCACGATAGAATTAATTAATAATTATTAATAATGATATATCGTGCAATGGTCATACTCGATAACGAGGGGCAGCCATCATGTATGTATCATGTATGTATGCGTGTGTATGTATGTATGTATGTATGTATGTATGTATGCATGTATGTATGTATGTATGTATGTATGTGTATGTGTGTATGTATGTGTGTGTATGTGTGTGTGTGTGTGTGTGTGTGCGTAAATATATATATGTGTGTGTGTGTGTGTGTGTGTGTGTGTGTGTGTGTGTGTGTGTGTGTGTGTGTGTGTGTGTGTGTGTGTGTGTGTGTGTGTGTGTGTGTGTGTGTGTGTGTGTGTGTGTGAAAGCGCTTCTTAGCGGTTAGAGAATTCGTTTCACAATGGTGAGCTTGTAAGTTCGATTTGCAGCGGCTCGTTTTGTTTTTATTTCACATTACTCCAATCCAGTCAGGTGGGAAAAATTGGTTGTACCTGTAATTCAGTAGGCCAGCCTTTTCACACACTATGTGTCACACTGAACCTCGCTGAGAACTACGTTAAGAGTGCACGTGTGTGTGGAATGCTCAGCCACCTGCACGTTAATTTTACGAGAAGGCTGTTCTGTTGATCAAACAACTAGAATACACGTCGTTCCAACTGATAAGGAATTTGCGTGCGTCTTATCAAATAAACACATTGATTAAGTGAAGCCGTGTGGGCTTAGTGGTTACATAATTAGATTCGCAATCATGAGCTTGTGAGTTCCTTTTCTGGACCGGACGATGCCGTATGACCTTGAGCAAGGCATTTAATTTAATGTTGCTCTTTCTGCCATGAGTTCCGACCGGTAGATAATATCAGTAATGGAAAAGACCAATAGAAACATTGTATCCTTGGTCTGATATGACGAGCTCTACCCCACTAGGTAAGCGAGTGAGATATGCGATCTTGTCGATGGATTCGATCGATCTATCGTCATTGACGAAAAGCCAATCTGCTCAGATATTATTTGATCCCAGAAAGTATGGGGATGAAAGTAAAGCCTGTAAAACCTTTATTTATGTATTCTGCTACTTTTGTTAACTCTTATAATATTTAGTCAACCTATTAATATATATGGAGGCCTAGTGGTAAGGGTGTTAGACTTACGAGCATAATGTAGTTTCGATTCCTGGGTTGCGTGTTGTGTTCTTGAGCAAAACATTTCATTTACCGTTTCTTCAGTATACTCAGCTGGAAATGAGTACCAGCAACATCTGGGAGTTTAACCCTGCGATGGACTGGCGTCCTGTCCAGGGGGAGTCTTGTACTCTCAGTCGCTTCACGCCATGAAACCGGGATAAGTACCGGCCAAATGAGCCTTCTGGCTTAAGACAGACTTTAAACTTAGATTAATATATATACATAGAATATTTATAGCATGATCTTTGAAACCTACAAATCCTCCATAGGGGATTAAGTAAAAATTATAGAAGAACAATCCAGGAGAATTTAATAGAGATCAATAGTCAGGGTAAACATCTGGTTGAACAATTAGATCTTGATAAGTACATTGAACAGTATACATCGTAAACCTCTACGGTCACTCTTTTAAGGGCCATAACATAACTTTAAAAACAACCCGTCTATCAGGCTAATAGGCCCTACAACTTCAGACGTGGGTAGAATTAGCCCGACCACCAGTAAAAAGGTAACCCATAACTTATGGGGAACACCAATAAAGTAATTAATTGGTTTAGCTACATCGATAGGAAAACTGATACTAAATTTGTCTAGTTTGATATAGACCCCTATTATGCTTCTATCTATCCTGACCTAGTAAAGAAAGCTCTTAGAATGGCCAAGAAATACACCAGTATCACTAATATAGAAATAGATATTATCTTGGCCGCTAAATGTACTATAATAGAATGGTAGCCGCTGGACAAGGAATAATTGCCCAAATAACTTCGCTATTATTACAGAGTCGAGTGACTGCGCACGTCACCGACTTAGTTGGGCTATTCCTGCTTAACAATTTAATTAAGGAATTCCCCGCTATGAAAGGTGGCATATACAGAGATGATTCTCTATTTTCCATTATAAATATTAACAGCTCAGGGCTCGAAAGGATTTCAAATTGTATAATTTATGTTTAACCATAGATAATAGCACTAGGGTAGTGAACATCTTAGATGTTACATTAGACCCAGACACGGAATTTTATAGACCTTACCACAAGTCTGGTGAGTCCCTCTACTATATATATAGGAACTTAAACCATCCGAAAGATATTATCAGATATGCCATTAAAACTGTATCGGGAAGGATCTCCAGACTTTCTGATAATGAGCAGATTTTTTACCTTGATGCTCAACACTACAATGAAGCCCTTGCGAGATCAGGCAATACTGAGATGATGTACTTCAACCCAGACATTTACACTTCTAGAAGCATCATAACATACAATAATAGCCATAGGGTTCGTAGCAACAATAGCTTTACTAATGGATCTGGGAAATTAATAAAAACCATTAAAGACCCTACAATAAAGGTAGCTCTAACGCCAATAAGGTCAAACCAAACAGACTTCAGTCGATTTCCCTAATACTAAGCATTCGATTAGAAATATGAACCATAGTTTAAGCACTAGTCTCCCTCTTTTTAAACCTAATATATATAGCGAACTATAGAAATGTAGATAGCATCCCAGACCACTACCACAATACTCCTAATAATAGTCGTGTCCCGCATATCGATAACCTGCAAAATCCGCTAGTTTAAAAAAGAGAATAATAGAAGAAAAAAGGCACCCAATTCAACCTTCCATACGGAATCCAAATAGATTTTAATATTCCAAAGCTATTCTTTGGCATAGTTGAGAGAAACGTCCCAGTAGATCACAAATATTATAAAATACAAAAGCACCGTTAAACTATCATTCTCGACTACACGT
Organism: Eledone cirrhosa; assembly: GCA_964016885.1. Taxonomy (NCBI): domain Eukaryota; kingdom Metazoa; phylum Mollusca; class Cephalopoda; order Octopoda; family Eledonidae; genus Eledone; species Eledone cirrhosa. The sequence continues at coordinate 221,495,785 of OZ024740.1, forward strand.
AGTCTAGCAGACTTTCTAGCACTCAATAATAATTTAAAAAAATTGAATGTACGAATCTAAGCGAGCTACTCTGGTTAATCATGTTACCTAAACAAGCTCCCCGGCATTTCAGATAGTGGGCCTACTAATAGTGAGACGGCCATTAATAATCTAATTAGTGAAATTGATAATTTAGCATGTCTGCCTACTAATGGATTAGTAGATCATACTATAACTGAATGTAATACATTCAATAGTAGTCACCACGTTGGAAGGGACTGCAATTGTTGGGTCCGTGGTTCTTGCTCCCTTGGGGGACATTGCCTAAAACGCAACGTGTTATATAAATGTGAGGTCTCCACCAATACAAACACTTATGATTACATAGGAGCCTCTATTCGCTTCAAGGCGAGATGCTACTAGCATATCCACTCCTTTAAGTACGAAAACCTAAGGCACACTACTTCTCTAGCTAAATTGGTATTAGACTTAAAAAGTAAAAATATAAAATACACCCTTCAATGAGATTTAGTTAACTCTGGGAAACCTTGTGCATGACGGAAATATTGTGATCTTTGTTTGACAGAGGTACTGGAAATAGGCACATCAAATATCGCCCTGATAAACTCCAAGAAAAAAGGTTATTCCTTCTTGTAACCAGAACATTTTTCAATCGTTCTACACTCGATATTCGAACTGACCTGAATGCAATTCTGAGGACATATATTCGATAGGGATCAATATATAGGGTAATTCTGATCTCTCCTAATGCCCCACACCTAACTGTCACCCTTGTCCGATACTTTAACATTTTGGTCTCTTACGAGTAATCGATGGTCCCATTAATAACCTATATTTTTTATTTAAACTTGATCTTTTCGTTTTATTTTTATTTTTATTATTATTGTTATTTTTTTTATTTTGGTTACCTTAACTTATTTGATTACTACCCCTAATTAGACTCTAAGCGTGGTTATCCCCCTTTAACCTCAAGTCGTCTCTAGGTCACCATGCAATATTTACACCGATATAGACAACTAACATGCAAAACAGAAAGTAATATCTTGTTAATGTTAATTTAGATATGTTTATAGATCCTGATGTAGCACGGCGAACATATGCCGGTCAATTAAATGTACAATTAACAGCTTTGGTTGTTTTATATATATATATATATATATATATATATATATATATATATATATATATATATATATATTTCGCTCTACATGGCTGAATACAATAAATATAATCTGAGTTTTTCGAATATTAATAATAACATTCGATTCGTTTGCAATTATGCAAACAAGCCTCATTTCAAAGCTATGTCAGTAGAATGAACTCTTCATTCTTGCTCTTGTGTTGGTATGTAAACAGAACTGCAGACACTAATGTTTCTGGGTATCACCCTTCATCAGTACAGTTCACTGTTCACCTGCCAACTGTCAGAGCTAGTGAAAATATATACTATTTTCTAAAATATACTGTGACTGATCGGCCTGATTTGCATATTAGCAGACTGGTTTATCAGTCAGATCTGCATATTAGCAGATCCACTGATCAGCCAGATTTGCATATCAGCAGACTGGCCATTGAAGGGTTTATTCTACTGGCATGGCTTTAAAAATGAGGTTTGTTTGCATAATTGCAAACGAATCGAATGCTATTATTAATATTCACCTGCCAAGGTTAACTTTGCCTTTCATCCTAACGGGGTCGATAAAATAAAGTACCAGTAATGCACTGGGTAATTGCTGGCCTTGTGCCAAAAGTAGAAACAATTATTAATATTCAAATCCCGCCGAGGTTAACTTTGTCTGTCATCCTTACGGGGTTGATAAAATAAAGTACCAGTAATACACTGGGTAATTGCTGGCCTTATGCCAAAAGTAGAAACAATTATTCATATTCGAAACACTCAGATTACATTTATATATATATATATATGAGGATGGATTCAGTTAGAAACTGGTTAGATCATTACTCACCAGAGTACTCGGAACTTGGGGTATTGGAGTATGGTTATATGAATAAGTCAGGACCCCAACGGCTGAGCTCTTGTCGTTTCAACAGCTAGTTCTAGACTCTCTATATATACATATATATACACACATATATATACATATATATTTATACACACACACACACATATAACACACAAACGCACACATATATATATATAATTCAAGGAGACAACAGACAGTGGTATAAAAAGTCTTATTAGTTTCACGCTTCATATGGAAAAGAGGAAAGAAAGTTCGATGTGTCGGGGTTAAGCCCTTCTGTAGGAGTACAAATAGAGACAGGATCACAAAGGAGAAACAGAAATAAAGGAGGTCCAAGTAAAGAAAAAAATCGAAAATAAAGAGTGTAAACAAGACAAACTGCGTTTGATTATAACTGTTACAGTTGTACATTTATCAACAATGAAATTTTAACTGGGCTGATTTATGTGTAAACATTGCCGTTATCTCTCGATCTAAGATATCGAACTAACGAAAACGTATGCGCCTTTGATTTAGTTGTATTTGTTTGCATGATCGATTGAATGATTGATTGGTTGCTTTCTTGAGTGAACGCAGGCATGGTTAAGTGGTTAAGAAATTCTCTTCGCAATCAGGAGGACTTGGGTTCGATCCGAATATGTAGCGCCTTGGGTACGCTCGGATCTCGAATAATCATCCTCAACCCCCCCCCCCCCCGGTTCTTCCTTTTTCAAGTTATTTTCACCACCCTCGGATTAAAATTTTGCTAATCTATCTCCACTGAAATTATTTTTTTAAGTGGTAGCATTCCTGAGACATTTAATTCTCTTTAGAAACCCCCCCACCGCCCCCCCCCCCCACAAAAAACATTATACATGACAAAAAAAAAAACATTAAAAGAAATCCCATACACTATAAAATATAGGATGGGTTGGGGTCACAATATGTAAACTAAACGACTAATTCTGTTTTTATTTTTAAATCAAGGGAGTCAAACTAGAAAAATTACCCCCCCCCTCCGCCCCACCTCCACTTATTCGGGATCCGCAAGTAATTGTTTTACCATATCCTCGGAATGATTTACGTCATGTCAGTGAAATTGGGTGGACAAAACTCGGTGGAAGGAAGCCCATTGGAGGGCTTGTGTCTATAATTCTAAGATCCAGCCATGCCATGTATTGTGTCACGCTGGTTGTTGGTGTGGTGTGACTGGAATAATTAACCATTTATATTTTGTTAAATCATAAATCAGACCTTCTAACGATAGGACGACTGAATACTCATCGTCAAAACAGAAGAATGAGTAACCATTGTCACGACGACGACGACGACCACCACCGCCACCACCACCACCACCACCACCACCATCACCACCACCACCACGACCACCAACACCACGACTACGACCACCACCAACGCCACCACCACCACCACCACTACCACCACCACCACCACCACCACTACCACCATCACCACCACCACCACCACCACCACCACCACGACCACCAACACCACGACTACGACCACCACCACTGCCACCACCACCACCACCACCACCACTACCACTACCACCACCACCACCACTACCACCATCACCACCACCACCACCACCACCACCACCACCACCACCAACACCACGACTACGACCACCACCAACGCCACCACCACCACCACTACCACCACCACCACCACCACCACCACCACCACCACCACCACCACGACCACCAACACCACGACTACGAGCAGCAGCAGCGCCACCACCAGCAGCACCTCAGATGTTTTTATCTATATAAACCCGTTGTTGAAAGGTAGGGTTTTGCGGGTATGCATAATGTCCCCTATTTCATAATCACTGATATTAGTAAATCTACGAGCGTACTCTAAACCAAGCATGTCAAACATGCGGCCCTTTACAAGCACACCTGCGGCCCGCACAAAGATTTTTACAGTGCGAGCATGTTTTATCTTCGTAAAATTAGTTGTAATGTGAGCAATTAGTTGTCGTGTGTGGCCCTCAGACAACACATATGTGACCCATGTGGTCTTCGGGGGACCCTCAGTTTAACATTCCTGCTCTTAAAGCTCTAACTGACAGCGGCCTAGAAATAGAAGGATAAAGTCCATTATGGCAAACAGGGTGAACCTAGCCAAATACTTCAAGGGCTGCAGATCCCGTGTAGACTCCTTTGGCCTCTGTACGCTGCCCTGTCGCTACAGTGCCGGCGCCTTCCACGCCATGTTGCTTTCAACGAGGTCATAAAGCATGGCTTGAATGCTGCAGGCTTCCCCTTCCAGCTCTAGCCGGCGGGACTGGACTGAAGGGACGGCAAAAAGCCAGACAACATGACCATCTTCCCGTTCCTCGGTGGTAAACCTCTCATCTGGTATGCCACATGAAGCGACACTTTCTCCAGCGGCATCCTGGTGCAATCTACGACTAACCCAGGCTCTGCTGCCCTTCTAGCCGAGGTGAATAAAATCTCCAAATATCGGTCTCTCTCCGACAGGTTTGCGGTCGAGCCCGTAACAGTGGATACTTCTGGTGTCATTTGCCCTAGGGTCACCTCCCTAATCATCACCATCGGCACATAATTGTCTATCCGCAGCTGTGAGCGTCCTGAGCTGGAATGGCTCTTCCAACTCGTCTCCTTCATCATAATCCTGGGAAACGTCTTCTCTATTCTGTCCGCCGGGGCCGCGGGACGTCCAGCACGTGGGCCCCCATTTGCTCATAATAGTGTGAGATGCGGAGAGCGAGAGAGACAGAGGCAGTGACAGTGGGAGTTTGTTTCCTTTGTGTTTCGATCTGGTGTATATGTATATGTTTCAGAGATAGACACTCACACTGTAAAATAATGAAGAAGCAGTTACAATTAAGTTGATACCATACGTGTCCCATTGCACAACCTTGGCTGAACCACTACAATTAATAAACCAGTCAGATCAAGAAACACTAACACAGATCACATGGTTACTCGATCTATTAAAAAACAGCAGCTACATTCTTTCAATTCAATCCACCCTCTTAAATAAAATCTCACGAAGTTGGTTTAAAACCCATTTGATAGTTTGTGAAAAAAAGAAAAAAAGAAATAGAAAAACATATTCACACGGCAATAAAAATTTCTTTTCGACATTAATGGTTATAATAAATAGGGAGTAGTGCAAAATATATTCAAATGCTGTCTACATATTTCTTTACTGGTTTCAGCCATTTGCTCGAGGTCATGCTGGTGCCATGCCTTCAAAGGTTTCATTCAATTTTATCGAAACCCTATAATTAGTCTAGGTTTTTACTTATAGAAACGACTACCCTCACCATAGTGAGTTACGTAACTTTAGGGGCGTACACATCACCACAAGTTATTTTCACACATACACACACACACACACACACACACACACAAACATGTATATCATCATCATCATCATTACCGTTTAACATCCATTTTTCCACGCTAGCATGAGTTAGAAGAATTGTCCCATATGAGAAGTCAGGTCAGATGACCGTGTCTTGCTCATACAGAATTGTTTCTGGCTTGATTTCTATGGCTGGATGCTCTTCATAACGCCGACCACATTTACAGCATGGACTGGGTGCCTTTTGTAGCGACACCAAAGCGACCCTTTACAGTGTAGTCCACTTTACTATATATATATATAAGGTACACTTTTTTCAAACATGTTATTTTGAAGAATGTAATCTTTTGATTAAAGATTGTTCTCATATTTCCTTATTAGTTCATTAACATTTCAAGACCTTCTCGGTCGCATCTTCTGGGCGAAATGATAATAGTTGTTTCTACTTTTGACACAAGGCCAGCAATTCACCAGTACATTACTGGTACTTTATTTTATCGACCCCGTACGGATGAAAGGAAACGTTAACCTCGACGGGATTTGAACTCAGACCGTAAAGGGACGTAACTATGCTGGAAAGCATGGGGTCCAACCCTCTACCGATACTGCCAATCCACCGCATAATAGTGCGCTGTAGCTAGTCGCCGAGTTTTGTCATTTAGCTAACAAGGCATTGATGAAGCCATTGTCCAAGGTATGCGTAGTGGGATTGAATTATGGGTCAGTTGGGTGCAAAGCAAACCTTTTAACCACGAAGTAAAATATAGCCGTTTAGCATTAAAATGTTCCCTTGCCAAACGCCACACTTTATTTTAAAATAATATGTGCTGTGTTAGCAATAATGTAATAATACAGCCTGAGTAATTGAATTCTCAGTAAAAAAAAAACCTAAATAAATAAGTAAATGAATAAGTAAGTAAAAAAAGTGAATAAGTAAATAAATAAATAACCAAGTAAAAAAAAAAAAGCTGCTTGTTTCCTTGCTTCATTGATTGCTTCTTCGATTGCTTTCTCTAGTGTCTGCTTTGGTATCTTACAGAGACTACTGACGTTCTTTCTTTAGAAATATATATAGAATAAACTTTCGTTTTTTTTTTTTTTTGCTATTCGTTTACTTAGGTTACGATTGGGTGAAGTATTTCTTCTGCTTAGGTAAAGGAATGTGTATGGAAACGTACATCTGTCATAGTCTTGTTAAATATTTTTCTTTCATCTAACACATTAAGAAATGTTTTCTAAACAGCAACTACGATATATTTTTGTTAAGACATCAAATATAACTTTGTATTAAATAGACTATCTTTTGATATTACTTTAGAATTTTAAAACTGTCTATTTTAATGACTTCTATATATATCAAATGTAAAGTCTGCTTAAACTCACAAAAAACTCTAACTAGTCTTTTGCGAGATGATCTGCATTGAAACTGATATTTCTAAGGGATTTTTACTGTTAGTCCACTTGTCAATATGTCTATCTATTGGGCTTTTCTATTCATAGATAATTTTCTCGACACCAACACTAACACATATAATTCAGGCCTTACTATAAAATCAATTTACTTCATAACCATTGTTATAACAATATACACATTCATTTTCTTTAAGTTGTATTTACCATCTCAAATACTGTTGAATTGTAGGTTTTTAGTCATGTTTATGAATATCATATATCCTATGAAGTATCTATTAAAACAGCAACAAGAATATATACACTAATTATCTTAAGATATTTTCGGAAGAATTTTGTAACATTATGCAAGCTTCTAATGAGTTTTTATCGCATTAACTAATTCCCATCTTCCAGAAAATATTGTTAAAAGGGAAAATCCCAATAACGTAAAACCTAATTGTATTTCTAATGAATTATTTTAGTCAGATCACACTTTTAGATATATAGACCGGCTTATTATTTTTCCTTGACAATCCAATTACTCAGAGTGTATTTTTACATTATTTCTGACACAGCATATATTATTTTAAACCAGCACGAGGTGTTTGAGAATGCAACCTTGTAATGCTAACTTTCCATTTCTTCCTATTTCATATTTTATCTTATTCTTTACTTTTCTAAGAGAGTATCTTTTCTCACTTTAAAAAAAAATTTAAATTAGAATTTTAAAATAATGTACGTTCTTCCATATGTTTAAAGGTTTTTAAATTTTATTGATAAATATCAGATGTTCGTACTATCTACGTCTTTATATATGGATGGCAAAAATTTAAATACATATAGTCCTTTCAGAGTCTGATAATTTGGAACATAGGTAACTCCGCCCAGACAGTCTACTTCCTGGTAACATGGTTTTAACATAATGACTACCTAGCTTCATCGAGATCTTCAGTGCTCACGGTCCTCGGAATGCTGTTTCCCTCCACTAAAGCGGGAGGGGGGCATCTGGGTTTAAGAAGCAACTCCGTGACATGAAATGGTTAACGCAGTGAGTATCGTTGGAATTTTAAAGCGGCAATCTTTCGCCATTATGTCTGCGTGTGTGCAGCTGATATCTACTTTCCAGTCAAGTAAGTAGAGTTAGACCCTTCCTCCATTTCTCTTTTCTTATCCTTTCTTTCTTTTTTACCTTTTTTTATTCTTCATAACTAAACTTAAATTCATCAAACACAAACTATTAAGAAGATATATAAACATGTTTCAATCTAATGTAGGATCACATACAGGAGATGAAATAAGTTCGAAAATATATAATTCTTATGTTATTTGCACGGAAACAAAGACCAGAATTTCTTTCTTCTAGGCATGCACATAAAATCAGTGATTAATTTTTAATTTATTTGGGAATTACTAATAACTTAGCTTTATTGTATATGTTCTCCAAAATGGAAATTTCAATTCATAAAACATGTTTTGCATCAATATCTACACAATCTGCACCTCATCTACACAATTTCACGCCAATAAGCCTATTCGAATTATTTCCCTTAGCTGATATTATTTTTTAATTATGCAAATTATACTGACTGGTAATTACTCATAACTCATTTTCATATGTAAAATTCTTTGCCATCTGACCAAGCAAGTCGAAACATGTCCACCTGCAAACAAAGATCAGGCTTTCCTTTCCTCAAGCAAGTAATTTAACTTTGAGAGACTAAACTTCTAGACGTATAATAATTATTTCTGTTTTTGGCACAAGGCCAGCAATTTGAAGGAACGGGGAAAGTTGAGTAAATCGACCCCAGTGTATTACTGATGCTCTATTTTATCGACCCCGTAAGGATGAAAGGCAAAGCTAACCATAGTGGGATTTGATTCCAGAACGTTAAAGGATGTAACTCTATGCTGCAAAGGATGATGTTCTACCGATACTGCCAATCCGCCGCCATGATGTATAATAATTGTTTCTACTTTTGGCATAAGGCCAGTAATTATCCCAGTACGTTACTAGTACTTTATTTTATCGACCCCTTAAGGATGAAAGGCAAATTAACCTTGGCGGGATTTGAACTCAGACCGTAAAGGGACGTAACTTTGCTGTAAAGCATGGCGTCCGACCCTCTACCGATACTGCCAATCCCAGCCCCTGGTTTCTGATATAGACACAAGGTCAAAGGTTGGGTGGTGGGAGAAGGGAAAGAACGATTAAATCGACCAGTGTATTTTATCGACCTTCGTAAGGATAAACAGCAAAACTAAATCGGTGGGATTTGAACTTAGAATGTAAAAGGACGTAACTCTATGCCACAAAGCATGTTGTCTGACGCTCTACCGTTATTGCAAATCCTCCTATACTGCCCTGATGTATAATAATGGTTTCTCATATAGGCACAAGGGCAGCAATTTTGGAGGAGGGGAAAGTCGATTATATCGACCCCAGTGCGTGACTGGTACTTTATTTTATCGACCTCGTAAGGATGAAATGCAAAGTTAACCTCGGCGGGATTTGAACTCAGATAATAAAGGGCCATAACTCAATGCTGCAAAACATGGTGTTCGACCCTCTACCGATACTGCCAATCCACCGCCCTTATGTATAATAATAATTGTTTCTACTTTTGGCACAAGGCCAGCAAATACCCAGTGCATTACTGGTACTTTATTTTATCGACCTCGTAAGGATGAAAGGCAAAGTCAACCTTGGCGGGATTTGAACTAATAATAATAATAATAATGATTTCATTTATTGGCCACAAGGGCCGACATATAGGGGACAATACAAAAGACTGGGACAGTGGGGTTTTACAGAAAAATCGAGTAAACAATATGAATAAACAAAGTAACAATAACAAAGTAACAGTAAAGTAACAATAAAATTACAAGAAAAAAATTCCCCAATAGGGGGGATGACCACCTAGGGTTCGCTCAGGTACCCCACCAGTCCTGAACGACCCGACGCTTCGAGAGCACCCTGGAAGGGCACCCCTCTCCTCTTCAAATTTACCTACCTACAGCCGCATGACCAGAGTAGGCCCACTCACACGGGCCATTCTCGCCACATTCACCCACCTTTCAGCAAATGTACTGGGGGGGGGGGGGCAGCACTTCTCTCTCCACCCTCACCTTCCTTTCCAAGTGAAACTTGAAAAAGTTGATGAGGGATTGGCCGAAGAGAAAAGTGTCTGTCTTCAGTCCTTTCAACCTTGTCCACCATACAGCCTCTTTCGCTACTGCCACCAGACAGAGGAAAATTGCCTGCCCTTCCTGGCCAAAAGAAGGCGGCGGGTCTATCTTCACTATGGACTCGGCCGATAGCCGGATCCGTTCTACACGCGACAACAGCTGTTCAACATAACTCCACAAGTCAGTAATGCACGGACACTGGACAAGTGCGTGCAGAACGGTTTCGTCGCTCTGCGCGCATCTCAGGCAGGTCCGTCTGACAGCATTTCCGTGTCTGTAGAGTTTATCTCGAACCGGCAGTGCCCCCACGGTAGCACTGCCAAGCGAGGGATTTTTGGAAATTATCCATCGTCCCCGGCTCGAAAGTCCTCCGGTACAGACTGGTTAGTTCGACTTCGTTGACTCCCAGAGTCTCTTCGAGTGTGTCGTAGCACTTGCCCACCACTAATCCTCTATAGAACTCGAGAGTGGAAGTTCCACTGACCGCATTGCCCGCCTGGCATAGGGCAGTGAGTGCCTGGCAACATTCCAGATGCCAGTCACCCAGTCTCGGTCACTTCTTGACCCAGGACTGCAACTCAGTCAAAGAAACGAGCTGCGGAAAGGCCCGTCTGACAAACGGCGACCACACCTGTTCACCGTTTATGCAGAATATCTGGAGATGCCGCAGCCTCAGCGCGTGCCTGCGCATCATTAGCCACGGCATGCCCATCCCTCCACGTAGAGGGTGCTGGCAGCAGATGGACTGCCTCACCAGCGGAACCTGACCCCTCCACAAGAATTTGAAGAGGAGCCGCTCCAAGATGGCGAGGCACGAACGGGGGCAAGGGACGAGTCAGACGGTAGTAGATGACGGACGCGATGTACGCGTTCGCCACCTCCGCCCGACCTTTCAGTGATAGCTTCAACCCAGCCCATTTCTGGGTGAGACTGACTACCCTGCCCGTCACCTCGTCCCAATTCTCATCCACCTGGAGGTCTGGCCCGAACCAAACCCCTAGCAACTTTACCGGTCCGTCCGTCCAGCGCCTAACGACGTTGTTGGACGGCATGGACTTGCCTCTCCAGGTGCCGAGTTGCAAGCCTACTGACTTTTCCGGGTTAAGTTTTGCTCCCGTCAACCTTTCATATTCCTCCAATAAGTTGCCGACCACCTCGATTTCTGAGGTGTCCGACACCATCACGGTGATGTCCGCATAAGCCGACACAGCCTTTCCGCGTCACGGTTCGAGCGGGATGCCCTGCAACAGCTCCAGCTTCCGCAGTAAAGGCTCGAGAGTCAATACGTACAGAAGGGAGGAGAGAGGGCACCTTTGACGGACCGATCGGGAGACCTGAAACGGTTCCGAGAGGTGGCCATTAATTTTGACCATCGACAGGTGCCGCTGTGCATTGCAGAGATCCAGCTTCTGAAGACGGGGCCGAAGCCAGCCGCCTTGAGGACAGCCTCCAGGTACCGATGGTCGACCCTATCGAATGCTTTCGATTGATGTAAATTGATCAGAGCCCAACCGAAGCCAGGTTTACACCCAACCCTCTCTATGATGTATCGCATCAGGTGGAGGTTGTCGTGTATGAACCTGGTTGGGATTGTGCAAGTTTGCGCCTCCCCAACCAAATCCCCGACGACAAGCGCCAACCTCTTCGCTAACACCCTGGCCAAAATCTTAAACTCTGTGTTGAGCAGAGTTATGGGCCTGAACTTGTCTAATGTGTCCCTCTTGTTCTCGTCTTTCCTTATCAGCGTCACTACGCCCCGGCTCACAGAACTGGGAATACTCCCGTTTTGCTTCTAGTTGCAGTAAAAGGCTTCGAGGAGATTGGAGAACAAGTCTGGCATATTTACGTAAAGCTCGTAGGGCAGACCATCCAAACCGGGTGACTTGCGCCTCATGCAGCCTACAAGGGCATCCTGAATCTCGGCTGAAGTAATTGGCCTTTCGCAGCGCCCAGCGTCAGCCGTCGAGAGTTGCGGCAAGCCATCAAGGTAGGGACTGAAGTCCGCCACTTCCCCCGAACAACCGAGCAAAATGTTGGCGAAAGGCCTCACACATCCTCTTGGAATCGCTCAGCTCGAGCCTGTCTCGGTCCGTCAAAGACCGAATCGTGGTTTTATTACCACACTGCGCCTCTGCCATGCGGGCCCATCGAACAGCTTTGGTTCCCTCGTTTCTCAGAGCACGCGCCTTAGCTCTGACAATGCAACCTTCGTGTTTCGCATTGAAGAAATGGTCTAATGCCATTCTCGCCGCTAGCACGTTAGTTGCAATGCCACTACCAATAGCCTCGTCTAACTTATCTACCAACTCTCCCGCCTTTCTATTTTTCTCTAATGCTACTTCTTTGCTAAACTCTATCGACATTACTCTAATCTCTCTTTTGAGAGCCCCCCACCATCTATTGTTGTCGACTCCCCCTGTCAACTTTTTCTTAACTAAATTGTTGACCTGGTCCCTGTAAGCCTTACGTGCCGGAAATGACATGTTTAGCTTCCAGTAACCAGGTCCTAACCTACGCGTCTTATCTAGGTCGACCATACAGATCACAAACTTGTGATCTGAATAGGCGACCGTTTCAAAACGTGGACAGCTTACACTATTTCTGTCTATTTTCCTAATGAATATCCTGTCTATATACGATCTAGATGACCCTATGCGGTTAGCCCAGGTCCACACTGGCGCATTAGGGAAATCTAGTCGGTACCTGTCAGACAGTTGGAACTGGCTGATCAGGTTCTTGAGGCTTTTGCACCCCCCCCCCCGCTCCTATCGGATATTCCCACACAGTCCCAACGTGCGTCTAAGATGCCGTTCCAGTCCTCCGCTAACAGTAAAGGGCGAGACGTACCCAGGAAGGCTTCCAGGCGTCTAAAGAAGTCCGGCCGTCCTTCCCCAGTAGGAGCATAGACGGCCACCAGTCTAAAGGCACCACCTTCATTATTGTTCACGTCCAGGACCACCAACTTCCCGTCTCGGTCCCGGAAGATCGACCTTACCTCGAGGTCCAGGCCTTTCCTAAACAGCATTGCCACCCCGCCTCCCATTCCCGGCTGGCTAACAGATGCAAAGATCTGATAGTCGTCGAAAATGGGGGTTAGTGCGCGCGTGTCGGAAATCCTGGTCTCGCTGACTGCAATTACATCCATTTCTATAGACCTTAGGTTGTTGAGCAGGTGACCCTACTTCCAGGACGATCCCAGGCCTCGAACATTTAAACATCCTAATCTTAATACGGCCATGTTGGCAGGTTAAACAGAGAAAGAGAGGAAGGTTTACTTACCTTCCGGGCTCTTGTGAAGGTCGGGTTGTTCGACCTCCATAGTTAGTGGGGTTTCTTTTGGGAACCCCTTTAAAAGTCTTGAAGTGGGTTTTACGTTCGGGGTTCCCACGTCCCGAGGAAAGCTGTGTCGTATTTCTTTGAATATGTCGAGCGACATTCGCACCAGAACCAAATCTTCCGGCACGCGAAATGTGCTCGATTTAAACATTTCCCCCTCTTTTTGTATATTTTCACTTCGTGTTACGAGGGCCATCAGTTCCTTGTTGGCCCTCCTGACGAGCACGAAGTTTTGTATGTTTTGTTGGTGTGATTTTATTTGTTTGCGTGGCTGTGGTGGTGATGGTTTTGGTGGTGTTGTTTCGGTTGTATCTGTGTTTGTTGTGAGTGCGATGTCTGTGTTTTCAGATGTTTGTGTGTATATTTTTTCTTGCGTCTGTTTCGGTTGTTTGCGTTTGGGGGATTCTGGTGATGGTGATGGTGGTGTTGATGTTAGTGTTATTGGAGAGATGTTTGCGTGGGTGGTGTCTGCGTTTTTTATTGTGGGTGCTTTTGTGCTTTGTTGTGTTTTTTTTTTCTTTTTGTGTTTCCTTTTTTGTATTTTGGGAGATTTTGAATTTCCCTCATCTTCACTACTGGTAGATGAGGGGTCTGTGTCTGTAAATGTGTTTGTATGTATGTTTAAGGTTTTATTGGTGCGTGTATTTTTTTTTGGGGGGGGGGGGGATTTGACAGCTTTCCTCGTTTCCCCCCTGGGTGGTCAATGTTGGTGGTGGTCTTTCTATTGGTGTTGTTGGTGGTTTTGCCGGTGCAGGTGTTGGTTGTGGTCCTCGCCCCGGCGTCGGCAGCAGTGGAGCCTTTCGACCCCTTGCCTCTTTGAGCAGTTGAGGGCAGAAGGCTCGCAAATGGTTTTTTCCCCCACAAACAAAACACCGCGGCCTTTTGCCTTCGGTCATAATGTGAATGACAGTCCCATTCTGAAGCCATGTTTTTTTTTTCTTCGTAAATTTTTTTAACATGTAAAAAAAACTTCAAATATTTGGGCCAAAAGGCCCAAATATTATACTTTCCCTTTCACGGGGCAAAGTCTAAGGGCTTATATCCCTTACACAACAAGAAATATTTAACAACAAATAATTTAAACAGGCAAATAAAGCGACTTACTGTGAGCGAGCAAAATACGTCCGCTTAGACCAATAATAATAATAATAATAATAATAATAATAATAATAATAATAATAATAATAATAATAGATAGAGACATGTGTATATTCCACGCTTTATAACTATTGAGCCATCAAGTTATAGATCCCTCTGCATGCATGGTCCCGTAACCCCTGAGGGAGTCGTAGGGGTGCTATATTGACATACGGCGATTCTTAGGGAACTTTTAAACCTGGCGGAGCCTAATCCTCTCCAGGTCTGAACACAGCAGATTTCTTCCAGAGAAGGATAGAGAGAGTGAGAGAATCGAAAGGCAAAGTTAACCTCGGCTGGATTTGAACTCAGAGGACAGAGAGCCGAAACGAAAACTGCAAAACATTCTATCCGACGTTCTGACCACTTTACCACTTCATCGCCTGTAGATCACTGTAACAATGTTTTATTATATTAAACTTTTTGAAGGCGGTGGATTGGCAGTATCAGTAGATGGTCGGGCGCCATGCTTTGCAGCATAGAGTTACGCCCGTTTATGATCTGAGTTCAAATCCTGCCGAGGTTAACTTTGCTTTCATCCTTACGGGGTCGATAAAATAAAGCCCCAGCAACGTATTGGCGTCGATTTAATCGACCCCCCCCCCCCCCAAAAAAAAAAAAAAATTACTGGCCTTGTGCCTATACTAGAAATCATTATTATTATTACTGTATATAATATGTTTATACAGTTTTTATCATAAATCAATTGATTTCTCATTCTTAAAAAAAAAACAACCCCAACTCACACGGGCCTAAAAATAGAGGTATAAAGTTCATTATGTCAAACTGGGTGAACCTAGCCATATACTTTAAGGGGATATCTCTGAATCAAGTTATGATGATATGGTATTTTTTTTCTTCTTCTTCTTCTTCTTCTTCTTCTTCTTCTTCTTCTTCTTCTTCTTCTTCTTCTTCTTCTTCTTCTTCTTCTTCTATCATAATTCCGTTCATATCTATGTAGTACGTTTTCATGGGAATATCAACACGCAATATTTGACTGGTACTTTATTTTTACCAATCCGAATATTTACAAATGACAGCGAAGTTGACCTCGACAGGAGTTGAAGCCCTAAGTAAAGAGCTGCAACTAAATGCAGTAAGGTATCTTGTCCCACCGCCTAACGATTCCATCATGCCAGAACTTAATAGCTAAAGAGGGACGTGACTAAACACAGCAAGCCTTTGCATAACTTCTACCAGGCACAATTGAGTGACTAATAAGTTCCCTTTGCAACAATGATGTTCTGGGTTCTATCTTACTGCGTGGCCTACAGCACGAGTATCTTTAATGTAGCCTCGGAGCAACTCAAGGCTTGTGAATGAAATTAGTTACACGGTGGTGGATGGCAGAGGGAGATGAGCTATTTACATGATGTTTTCTTAAGTATTTAAATATTCTGAGTTCAAATGCCGCTAAAGATAAATTAATACCGTAAGCACTGGTATATAGCTAGGGATGTGTGGGTTTAGTAGGAATATTCTTAAATTTTCAAAAAATATTGTATATTTCGCTCACTTATTTGAATTACATAAAACAATAAAATATGTATAATACAATAATGAATAAAGATGTCATAATAATTGTTTTCTACTTTTGGCACAAGGCCAGTAATTACCCAGTACATTACTGGTACTTTATTTTATCGACCCCGTAAGGATGAAAGGCAAAGTTAACCTCGGCGGGATTTGAACTCAGATCATAAAGGGACGTAACTCTATGCTTCAAAGCATGGTGTCCGACTCTCTACCGATACTGCCAATCCACCGCCAAAGACGTCATAATAATGATTTGCGTGCATAAACATTTTTGTCGGAAAATTATAAACGTCTACACCCCTCACAATGATCGGAGCAATAAATATCTTATAACCGTAAGTACTAGTAAACAACAGAGCGTGATTTATTTTACACCCTCTTACACAATTTGCAGCGTCACATGTTTATTTTAGAAATTATAATTATTAGATTTTAATTGTTTGTTCGAGTAGTTCTATGATTAACACATTAATGTATAAAGTTTAATTCTCGTTCTGCAATTAATTACAATTAATTACAATTAATAAATACTTCGTATTGCATACTTTTCTGACTGTTCTGTTTTGTTGAACACTTGTCATTAATGTGCTAAATCGATGTTTAATAGTATCAGTTCAACCTTCGACAACACTAATACCGTCTCTTGCTCACATGTACCGGTCGCTCTCCGACAGGTTCGCGGTCGTGCCCTTGGCAGAGGAGTCTTCTGGTGTCCTTGACCCTAGGCTATATATATATATATATATATGTAGGAGGTGAGTTTTTATATGTTGATTTAAAACTGCACTATTCACAAGTGTTTTTTAACCTTCATATCATGTCTCCCTATTTTATCTGACGAAAACGCAAATGTCATCGCATGATGATATTTGATTTTGAAATGCGCATAATAAAATACATGGAACTCTTTTAACCATCTTTTGATCTTATATATATATATATATATATATATATATATATATATATATATATACAAACGAAGTTTTCTCGAAGAACAAGCTGGAGAGCGAATTCAAATTAGATTTCATAAACTAATGAGAAAGATTCAATGCAAGAATAGCTGTTAAAACAGCAAAATGCCGTCAATGACAATGTCGGTAAAAATTTATCTTGAATGACAGAAATCAGCGGCTAGAAGTATGTTGGCTCGCAGAAGTGATAGGGAGAAAGGAGAAAATGAACGTGATAGGATCATACACACACACGCTTTAGTTTAGCCTCTTCCGCTCTTAGACCGGCTGTGGTTTCGCACGATTTAATTTGAGATATTTCACAAACATAGTTTTGTTAAAACTTTTCCGGCGAAACTGAATATAACATATTCCGTCGGTAAAAGAGGGGGTTATGCACTAATGGTAATACGATTGAAGTATTATGAAGGCATATACGCTATGTTTATATATACCCCCCCCCCTCTCTCTTTATATATATATATGAATAAGAGAGACGGTTTTATTTGTTTAATATCTGTTTATTACATAGTTCTGTTATACGCAAAGATGTGAGAGTGGTTGCATAATAACCTTCTGACATGTTCTCTTCAAACAGTTTGATATGTGTGGTGTTTTTGTTTTTCATGTGGTACTGGTTCATCGTTGTGTTTACATGCTGTCCAGTAGTCATGTGGATAGTATTGCTATTCTAGTAAGTATATAGGGAGCGGGGTGTGTGCTGAATTGTTGCTGGCATTCTATGGATTGTAAGTAGGTTAAGGTATCAGATTACCAGAGGGATCTGTCTCCTGTTCATATATCTGAAAGAATTGGCTTGAATGGTCTACTTATTTGTTTGTTAATTTGTTTGAACTTAATTCTACGTATTTGTGTATGTATATGTATATATATGTATATGCATATATGTATATATGTATGTATATCTATGTATATATATATATACGTATATATATATATATATACATATATATATATATATATAAGGGAACGATCGACTTTCGTCAAATCGGACCGAGGGAACAATGTTTCCGTTGGTCTTTCCAATTGCTAATACTATCTATCGGTCGCAACTCCAGGTAGAAGGAGCAACGTGAAATAAAGTGTCTTGCTCAGGGACATAACGCATCACCTGGTCCAGGAATCAAACTCACAACCTTACGATTGCGAATCCAATTCTCTAACCACTCAGCCACACGCCTTCACATATATATATATATAACGTATATATATATATAAATATTAATTCAAAATATTAACAAAATAGATATTCTTGTGATCAAGTATATTTTATTATACATATTTCAGAGGTACTGAGTTAAGTTCAACAGTACGTCCGCATCAGATAAAATAAGATGAAGAATGACATACCCTGACATAGTAGATGGTTAAGATCCAGTCATGGTAGTGATTAATATATGACAAAACTCAATATTTATACCCTAATATTGAGAACATGAGAAAGATATATAATACAAATAATAGAGAGGGTGCGTGTAATACAGCTTAAAAAATACATGGCATCAATATAAGTTAACAAATTTTTTTTTTTTTAAACTACTGAAGAAAGAGGAAAGAAAGGAAAGCATAGAGGAAGAAACAGCTGATGGGATAATATATTTAGTAGAAGCCTCGAAAAACAAATGAAAGATGATTAAAGAGAGAGAGACAAAGGGGAGAGACAATTTATATTCAAGTTTATAGACAATTATCCATATATGCAATATATATCTAAACTTATTTAGTTGATCGTTAATATTCAAAATATTTAATTTAAGTTATTTCAGAGTAATGAGTAATATTTTAGGTTTTAATAGTTAATAGGTATCTGTATTAATATTATATTATACTATCAAGTTTAATTTCTAAAATTCAAATTTTATGAAAACAAATTTAAAGGATTTACGAAATACGAGAAAGAAAATATATAATGCTTTTATACCCTCACGACGGTAATCTTTTGAATTAATATTAATAACTCTGGAAACCCTTTTTTATCTGTTGAGTGCTTCCAATCTATTGTAAAACTCACTCATTCTTTGATGTATTCATTGAACCTTGTTTAACTTTTAAATATATATATATATATATATATATACGTTATTCCGGGTTGAATCGGAGGTAACCACAGTAAGTAAGGTACTCAATACATAGCAGAGTATAAAAGTTTTAATATAGATGAGATTCTACAGGACTAGAACTGTTTCATTCATTAGAAATCATCAGGATTCCTGATGATTTCTAGTCCTGTAGAATCTCATCTATATTAAAACTTATATATATATATATATATATATATATATATATATATATATATATATATATATATATATATATATATATATATATATATATATATATTTATATATGTATGTGTATTACTGCTAATAATAGTAATACATCTTAGTGTTCACGACGCAGACACGACATTTTCACTAATCATACCTTTTGTGTGGACCGAACAAATAATGGACCAATTAGGAGCTATAAATGTCTTATTTTTTCTAACAAAAAAAAAAGACTACATTTATTAAATACTAATTTGGGTCATTAGTTTTCGTCTTTAATGGCCATCTAAGTAGTTTTCGTTGAAAATACGTGATTTTACTGTAGCAATGCAATAACGAGCGAAAATTTAATTTCGAAAGCTATTTTATTAGTTCCCATTTCTACAATCATATAACCTTATTTAACATATAAGTAGATTTAACGTTTTCGATATCAGACTGCATTAAACTGCCTCTGGTTCTATGATACATAACTGTTTGTTTTAAAACTTTTGTATTCATCTAAAAAAAAAATTAATTTCAATCATAATTTCATGTAAGAATTTTTGTAAAATCATATTCCAAACACGATATTAATAATAATTTATTTCTTTAGTAATAATAATTGTTTTTACTTTTGGCACAAGGCCAGCAATTATCCCAGTGTATTACGGGTGCTTTATTTTATCGACCCCGTAAGGATGAAAGGCAAAGTTAACCTCGGTGGGATTTGAACTCAGACCATAAAAGACCGTAACTTTTTGCTGTAAAGTATGGCGTCAGACCTTCTACCGATACTGCCAATCCACAGTATAAGATGTATTGTTAAAATTCCCCCAAATTCTTAAATATTTTCAAAATTCTTTAAAAATCGTAATCAGTGTGTTTCATAAAAAATATCGAAGAAAACACACATGAAATGTTAAACTTGGTAACATAGAGCAACAACCTCAATAGGCAGTTTTGTATATTTCCTCACGATTTAATTCTATTCTCAAATCAGGAAGACAACACACACACACACACACACACACACACACACACACACACACACATATATATATATTTAATAATTAAAAATATTAATAAATATAGACATTCATGTAAGCAAATATATTTGATTATATATATTTCGCAGGCACTGTGCTGTTTCCTCAGTACGTCCTCATCAGATAAAATATATAAATTGATGTATGACATAATTCAACTGTGCTGATGGTTCATTTCCAGTGAGGTATGTCATACATCAATTTATATATTTTATCTGATGAGAACGTACTGAGGAAACAGCACAGTACCTCCGAAATATATATAATAAAATATATTTGATTACATAAAACACAGAAAACAAATACAATAACACCCACACCACAAACACGAGCCGAAAATGAACCCCTCCCCTCGAATACGGAAGACGACCCCCTTTAGTCGTCAGACGAGGGGGGGGGGGACACTTTCATAAAGTTAAAAGAAATAAAAGAAAACACACCACAGGAACACAAATACAAATAACCCCTCCCCAATACATAACACAGACATCAATACAAAAAACACACACAACAACAGCAAACAAAAAACATCACAGAAAAAGAAAAATATGCTTACACGTACATAAACACAATAAACAAAAAACTGTTAAACCTTATTTATAATAACAACTTAATAAAAACCGAAGGTTCGAATTTCGCGCAAGCAACGGGGCTTCCCCATCTAAAAATGATAAAAGCCCCAATGGACATTTACAAAACGTTAAAAGACACTTTTAAAGAGGACGTGGGGCCCCCTGCGTCAGACCCATTAACCGTGTCCTCCTATTCCAGACACTCACACAACGTCAAACACCCCAACCCCACCACACACTGATGCCCCTACACTTCCACAAACCACCATCCCACCCAACAACCCATCCCCCACCCACATGGAAATTGTGCGGCCCGGTCCCCGGGACGCAGAGAGGTAAGTGCCTTTTCTCTTTACCACCAACATGGCTGTGTTGAGAGTAGGTTGTCTAAATGCGCGTGGCCTGGGCTCACCTTGGAAGCAAGCAATGCTTCTAAATGACCTCAGGTCACGATGTATATATGTGATAGTTATTTGCGAGGCCCGGATCAGAAGCGTGCGACAGCTGGCCCCCACCTTTGATGACTTTGAGATGCACGCATCTCTCTGTCAGCCCTGAGGTGGGGTGGGGTTGTCGTTCTGCTGCAAAAACATCTGGGTCTCGCTATACAGACGGTGCACTTGGACCCGGAGGGTCGACTTGTGGTTCTGGACCTTGGCAGTGGTGAAGGCGGAGCTTTTAGGCTGGTCGCCGTCTACGGCCATTTTGGGTCAACGTGGCCGCACTTCTTCCATCGTCTGGAAACTTTTCTAGGGACGTCTTGCTTTTAGTGGGGGACTGAAATGGTATCCTAGATGCACGTTGGGACTATGTAGGGGCATGTCCTGATAGAGGGGGTTGTAACAGCCTCAAGGGGTTAATCGGCCGAATTGACCTGGCCGATAGAAATCGACTAGATTTTCCGACTGTGCCAACCTGGACTTAGAGAAACCACAGCAGTAAATCTAGATCGTATCTAAATAGGTTCTTAGTTAGAAATAAGGATAGGGACTTTTTAAGTTGTCCAGAAATGCTCATGGTTGGCTATTCAGACCACAAGTTAGAGACCTCCATGGTCAACCTTGATAGAACGCATAGACAGGGATCCGGTTACTGGAAGCTCAACTTGTCCTTAGCGGCAAGTAAAGCTTACAGGAACCGGCTAGTACTTTAGTTAAGGAGCGGTTGACGGGCGCCATCGTTAACAGCAGGAGGTGGGGCTCTCTCAAAAGAGAGATTAGAGTAGCTTCAATAGGAGTTAGTAAGGAGTTAGCTTCAGATAGAAATAGGAAGGAAAGGGAGTTGGTAGATAGGGTAGAAGAGGCAATTAGAAGCGGCGACGTAGCCAGAGTGCTAGCGTCAAGAACGGCCTTGGGCCAGTTCTTCGACGCGAAACACGAAGGCTGCATCGTCCGAAGCAAAATACGTGCTCTGGGAAACGAGGGGAACAAAGCTGTTAGCGGGGCCCGCTAAAAGGGGGTTTATATCCACTATCCGGTCTTTGCGAGACCAGGATGGACGGGTGATCCTTGAACCTAAGCAGATGTGCGAGGCTTTTCAAAAGCACATTGCCAGATTGTTCGGAAGGCGCGGGGATCCGGTTGGGAAGTGGACTTCGATCCATACCTCGACGGCCAGCTGCGTCTTTCGGACGAGGAGGCGAAGTCCTGCGAGAGGCCGATTTCAGCTGCTGAAATAGGGGACGTGCTGAGCCAATGCGGCAGACGCAAATCTCCGGGCCTCCATGGTCTTCCATACGAACTGTATTTAAGTATGCCGGACTTGTTCTTCGATTTCCTCGAAGCGGTCTACTGCACCTGGCAACAGAACGGGAGAATTCCCTGTTCTGTGACCAAGGGCGTAGTCTCGCTAGTGAGGAAGGACGAGAACAAGGGGGATGAAATAAGTAATTTTAGGCCCATAACTCTGCTAAATGCAGAGTTAAAGATTTTGGCCAAGGTGTTAGCAAAGAGGTTGGCGCATGTCGTGGGCAACCTGGTGGGAGATGCGCAGACATGCGCCATCCCGTCCAGGTCCATTCACGACAACCTCCATCTCATGCGATACATCATAGAGAGGGTTGGGAACGAGCCCGGCTTTGGTGGGGCCCTGATCACCTTGGATCAATCTAAGGCGTTCGATAGGGTCGACCATCGTTACCTGGGTACGGTGCTAGTGGCGGCAGATTTCGGACACGTTTTTAGGGGCTGGATCACTGCCATGCACAGCAGCCGCATCTGCTCTAGGGTCAAGGTGAACGGCTACCTCTCGGAGCCGTTCAAAATCACGCGGTCCATCCGACAGGGATGCCCTCTCTCCCCCCTTCTGTATGTATGGCCCTAGAGCCACTGCTGCAGAAGTTGGAGTTGTTGCAGGGCATCCCTTTGGACCCTAGATTGCGGAAAGCGGTGTCGGTCTACGCCGGTGACGTGACAGTAATGGTGTCAACGGCCTCGGAAATCGGGGCGATCGGCACCTTACTGGAGGAGTACGAAACGTTTACAGGGGCTAAGCTGAAGCGGGACAAGTCGATCGGTTTGCAACTCAGCACGTGGAGGGGCAAACCGATGGTATCCGACGGCGTCGTGGGGCGCTGGACGGAGGGCCCGGTAAAATTGCTCGGGGTCTGGTTCGGACCAGACCTCCAGGTGGAGAAGAACTGGGGTGAGGTAACGAACAGGGTGTTTACACTGACCCAGAAGTGGGCCAAGTGCAAACTGTCCCTGAAAGGTCGGGCGGAGGTGGCGAACACTTATATAGCGTCCGTCATCTACTACCGCCTGACTGCCGTGCCTTGCCCAAGGGAAACGCTCGCCAAAATGGAGCGCGCACTCTTCCAATTCCTTTGGAAGAAGCGGACTCCTTTGGTGAGGAGATCCATCTGCTGCCAACACCCTTCGAAAGGAGGGCTGGGGATGCCGTGGCTGATGATGCGTAAACACGCATTAAGGCTACGGCACCTCCATGTATTCCTCACCGGTCAACCGGTGTGGGCCCCGTTTGTGAGGCGAGCCTTTCCCAGACTCGCCTCGATCACCGAGCTGCAGTCCTGGGTCAAGCAAAGACCGAGAAAACTGGGCGCCTGGCACACCGAGTATGCCCAGGCGCTCACGGGTCCTCTGGCAGGTGGACCCGGCTATCGGTGGAGACTCCACCTCGTCATTCTATAGAGGGCTGGTGGTTAGTAGGTGCGACAACGCCCTCCCACAAGCCCTAGGCATGGAAGAAGACGAACTGGCCAACCTGGTCGGTAGGACATTTGGCCCGGGACCTATGGACAACTTCCAGAGGTACCTGGCCTGGCAGTGTTACCGAGGGGCGCTGCCCGTTCGAGAAAAGCTTTACAGACACGGGCGCCCGGGTAGGGACCCCTCGAAAAAATCTGTCCCAGATGCGTGCGCGACGAGGAAACCGTTGCGCACGCATTGGTACATTGCTCGGGCGTTGCCGATCTGTGTGGCTATGTCGAACGACTGCTATCACGGGTGGGACCAATCCGGTTGACCACTGAGTCCATTGTAACGATCAAGCCACCTCCCCCAGTGAAAGAGGTTGTATGGTGGACGCGTCTGAAAGGACTGAGGTCAGACACCTTTCTCTCTGGCCAATAACTGGTCCGTTTCTTCCGATAACATTTCGGAAGAAGGATAAGGATGGAGAGAGAGGTGCTGCACCCCAGCCGTTTTTATGAAAGATGGGTGAAAGTGGCGAGAATGGCCCCTGTGAATGGGCCTTCACTCTACATCAGACTAGGTGAGAAAGCTGAAATATAAAAAAAAAGATGAAAGATAAAAAAACTGAACCAATTGTTTGAAAAAACATATCATTTTGTAGATTAACCCCCAAGCTGAATTGTCAGCTGGGTGGTAATCCCATTTTTAGCCCCTTTAGGGGCGAACATTTAATTTAAATATTGTTTTAAAAAATCAAATTTTGCCAACTATAAAACATGAATAGCTCGGAAAGAACGCTAGATTACGTCGACAGAGAGAAGAGAGGTAGAGAGGCAATATTAACGTTATATCTGCTTCTGCTACTATGGACGTCGCCATCGATACGACTGTCTACAAAGAGAAAAAAATAATATTACCAATTGAAGATTTTAAAATTTCTACCGTCGAAGCGGAGAAATATAACACACAGGAAAACACAGGAATTAAACCTATTAACATACATACGCATGAAAAAGACAACAACAACAACTCCATAGATACATCTACACATAAAGTTTCACCTCGTCAAGAAATTGCGATTTCCAACACCGAGGCTATGAACGATAACAACAACAACAACAACAACAGCAACACCACAAAAAAAATGTCTTTCGCTGAAACAGTGAACAAAAAAACAGATTTTATAAATCTTGACATCTCCAATGCAAGAGATATGCTCCAGCAAGTAACTTTCGAAGACAAGGGTGTGGGTAGAATTAACTCACCCCTCGAAATAAAAGAAGAGACATTTCGAAGGACAGTGACCTTCAGAACTGTCACCAACACAACGAGAAAGCCAATATTTGTTAGTCAAGGAGACATAGAAGCCACCTTGAAGGAGACTCTAGCAAATATTGACTTTCTTCGACGAGGAAAACAGTACGGAAGTGTTTCCGTACGGTTTAAAAGCGAGGTACTCGCCCAAAAACCTTCTGTGACACCAATGGTGTCAAAAGCATTCACATTTTTCCCTACGTACATGGGAAAAAGGACACAAAAAATAAAAATAAAAATATACCACCAAACATTAACATCTGGTGGATCTTGGCTGGCTTCGTGGAGCCAGAGACTGATGCTATTCTTTCAATACGAAAGTCTATTAAACAAAGGTGGGCGGATACTGAGTTGGGGATTCTGATGCAAATGAGGCCGGAGAGAATCTCCAAAATACCGAAAAAGTCGTCATTGACGACAAAAACAAATTAAACATTTCGGTAGAGGGGCGTAAACTTCATTGCTTTCGCTGTGGTAGCATAGCACACCTAAAAGCCTCCTGTCCTTCACAAACACACCACAAAAACATCATTAAAAAAAACACTATTACCAACACCAACACCAAAACAACCACCACCACAAGTACAACAACAGACGAAACGAGCAAACACACCAAAACAAACAGCCACTCAACCAACAACAACAGAAAAAACACTGACAACACCCCTGAAGAACACAGCCCCACCCCATCCCACTCTATCAAACACTACCACAAACACACACACCGAAACACCACCATCACACAATGTACCCCGACCCAACACTGCTGACGATGATTATTCATCAACAGATGAGGCTGCTTCTTCTTTAAGTGAAGAAGAAGGAGAGCCTCGGAAATCTAAAAAAAGAAAAAAAAAGAGACACCACAAAACCCCCAAAACTCCAATCACCAACACCAACACACAACCACAGACACAAACAACAACACAAACAACACCACAGTCAAACATCCTCCTACCAGCAAAACCAACACCAATACCACTCCAAACACAAGCACCCACCATAAAAAGAAAACTCCCGGACGAACAACAAACTAAAACAACACAACAAAAATACAAACAACAATACGCATACATCAACACAAGCAACAAGAGTTTGATAGAGGTCATCTCCCAAAACCCCAAGTTGGAGACGGAGGGCAAAACTTTCGTCAAAGCAGAATCGTCTCCACACCTAAAACTAATAAGGGTTTCGATAGCAACCTCTGAGAAATTGAAAGAACAGTTTTCGCAGGATGTTGGCAACCCCTGTCATAAACCTATTAACCGCGTCTTATTAAAATGTTTCCGCACCTCACCCATCACCCCCACCAGAACTGAAATGGAGATTGAACAACCCGATCTCCAGAAAACGAAAAGGTAAGTGCACCTTTTCGTCCTTTTCGCCAACTCTTCTCCACCAACATGGCTGACTTACGAGCTGGAAGTGTGAATGTGCGTGGCCTAGGGATGCCCTGGAAACAGGGCCAACTTTTAAACGACCTGAGGTCACACGGTATGGATGTAATAGCCATCACTGAGTTCAGGATCCAGAACAAGCAGCATCTAACCCCCATCTTCAATGACTTTGAGATCTACGCATCTCTCTGTCAGCCGGGAGGTGGAGGGGGAGTGATTGTCATGTTTCAGATAAACCTGGATCTCGAAGTACAGCAAGTACACTTGGACCCGGAGGGTAGACTGGTGGTCCTAGATGGGAACAGTCTTGGAGGTGAAGCCTTCAGACTGGTGGCCGTTTATGCCCCGACCGGGCAATC
Source organism: Eledone cirrhosa (assembly GCA_964016885.1). NCBI lineage: Eukaryota > Metazoa > Mollusca > Cephalopoda > Octopoda > Eledonidae > Eledone > Eledone cirrhosa. The sequence continues at coordinate 221,522,756 of OZ024740.1, forward strand.
ACAATCGCGGCCAGACTTCTTTAAGCGTCTAGAGTTTTTTCTGGGAACGTCTCGCTCCTTGCTTTTAGTGGTGGACTGAAATGGTATCCTAGATGCACGATGGGACTATGTAGGATCATGTCCCAGTAGAGGGGGTGCAGCAGCCTCAAAACTTTAATCGGCCAATTCCAACTGGCCGATAGGTATCGACTGGATTTCCCGACTGCGCCACAGTGGACGTGGGCAAACCGCAGCGGGACATCTAGATCGTATTTAGATAGGTTCTTCATTAGGGAAAGGGACAAGATGTTAAGCTGTCCACGAATGCACATGGTTGCCTATTCAGATCACAAATTAGTCGTCTGCATAGTGAACCGTGATAGAACACTTAGACAGGGACCCGGATACTGGAAGCTGAACGTGTCGTTGCCGGGACGTAAAGCTTACAGTGAACGGATAAGTAGACTAGTCAAGTAACAGTTGACGGGAGCCATCGTCAACAATAGATGGTGGTATTCTCTCAAGAAAGCAATTAGAGTAGAATCGATAGGGTTTAGCAGAGAGTTAGCCTTACAGAAAAACAAAATAGAAAAAGAACTAGTAACCAAGGTAGAGGAGGCACTTAGAAGTGGCAACGCGGCTAGAGTGTTAGCGTCGATAACGGCACTAGACCAGTTCTTCGACGCGAAACACGAAGGCTGCGTGGTCAGAAGCAAAACACGTGCTCTAAGAAACGAAGGAGCGAAAGCTGTCAGTGGCGGAGGCGAAAGGTGGCAACAAGTCCACGATTCGGTCTTTGAAAGACCAAAACGGATGCGTGTTACTTGACCCCAAGCAAATGTGCGCGGCCTTTCAGAAGCACTTTGTGCGACTGTTTGAGCAGAACGACGGTGAGCCGAACGGGGCAATGGACTTTAGTGTATACCATACATCGACGGCCTGCCGCGTCTCTCGAACACGGACGCCGAGTTCTGCGAAATACCGATCACGGACACTGAGATACGGGACGCTCTGGGCCGCTGCGGGAATCGCAAGTCACCCAGTCTAGATAGTCTACTCTATGAGTTTTACATAGGCATGCCGGACTTGTTCTCTAGCGTCCTCGAAGCCGTCTACTGCAATTGGCAGCAGAACGGGAGAATTCCCAGTTCTGCAGGCAAGGGCGTAGTAATGCTGACCAGGAAAGACGAGAACAAGGGGGACGAAATTAACAACTTCAGTGAGGAGATCCATCTGCTGCCAACACCCTTCGAAAGGAGGGCTGGGGATGCCGTGGCTGATGATGCGTAAACACGCATTAAGGCTACGGCACTTTCAGGTATTCCTCACCGGTCAACCGGTGTGGGCCCCGTTTGTGAGGCGAGCCTTTCCCAGACTCGTCTCGCTCACCGAGCTGCAGTCCTGGGTCAAGCAAAGACCGAGAAACTGGGCGCCTGGCACACCGAGTGTGCTCAGGCGCTCACGGCTCTCTGGCAGGCGGACTCAGCTATCGGTGGAGACTCCACCTCGTCATTCTATAGAGGGCTGGTGGTTAGTAGGTGCGACGACGCCCTCGGACAAGCCCTAGGCATGGAGGAAGACGAACTGGCCAGCCTATTTGGGAGGACATTTGGCCCGGTACCTATGGACAACTTCCAGAAGTCCCTGGCCTGGTAGTGCTACCGAGGGGCGCTTCCCGTTCGAGAAAAGCTCTACAGACTCTCTCTTTATCAGCCTGTAGGTGGAAAGGTGGAAGTGCAAAGGAGCACCCCTTCTCTGTGCTCCTAAGGAAAAGGGTTGCACACTTTTTCGGGGGTGTGTGTAACCCCCAAAACGCCTCCTCCCTATTGACGACTCTATTGTTAATTTTATATTTGTTATTTGTTTTTTACTCGTTCCTTTATGTAAACTCCCCCCTTGTATTTGTTCCCTTCTTTTGTGCCCTCGTGGAAAATAAATAGAAACTTATCTATCTATCTATCTATCTATCTATTTATCTATCTATCTATCTATCCATCTCTCTATCTATCTATCTATCTATCTATCTATCTATCTATCTATCTATCTATCTATCTATCTATCTATCTATATATCTATCTATCTATCTATCTATCTATCTATCTATCTATCTATCGAAGGAGAGGGGATTTTCCTTTGTGTGATAGCTATGGCGAAAGAGGTTGTATGGTGGACGAGGTTAAAAGGGCTGAGGTCAGACACCTTTCTCTCCGGCCAACAACTGATTCTTTATTTCAAATACCACCTTGGAAGAAGAATCAGGATGGAGAGAGAGGTGCTGTACCCCACCAAGTTTTATGAAATGTGGGTGAAAGTGGCGAGAATGGCCCGAGTGAATGGGCCTTCTCTCTATATCAGCCTGTAGGTTGATGAAAAAGAGGAAAGGGGTACTCACTCTTCGTACTTCTAGAGATGAGGGTTGCACATTTTTTTCGGGGGTATGAGTTACCCATATGTAATGTCTCCCCCGATTGGGCAAAATCGATTAATTTTTAAATTGCATTTGTGATAACATTTTACACGTTTTTATTGTATGTAAACTTCCCCGTTTGTATTTGTCCCCTTCTTTTGTGCCCCTGTGGCTAATAAAGAAACATATCTATCTATCTATTTATCTATCTATCAATCTATCTATCTATGAATCTGTCTATCTATACACACGTATGTACATAGTTATACACACACGCAGGCATACACACGTATGTCGTATATGCTGGTATGTGTATAACGTTCTAGAAGCTAAACAAAATGGCGCCTGTGAGCAGCAAGCTAGTTTTACATGTGAACCAGCTGTCAATCATGATTTACTCATCTACCCATACAGAAATTATATTAAAGAAACTATACTACTGAAAGTTAATGAATTAAAAGTAACCACTTTGCACTAAATCAATAAAAGAAATTAATCTACGATGCCGTTTTAAATTTTCTAAATTAACCATTTTAAAACATTTTTTAACTTATAAAATTGTGTATAGCAATACATACATACATACATATATACATATATACATACATATATTCATACATACATGCATACATGCATGCGTGCTTCATTGAATATATACATACATGCTTTCATACGAACACATCTATACACACACAATCACACATATATATATATATTTATATATATATACATATATACACACACACATATATATATATATATATATATATATATATATACATATATATATATATATATATATATATATATATATATATATATATATATATATATATATATATATATATACACACATATATATATATATATACATATACACACACACAGACACATGTGTGTGTGTGTGTATATATATATATATGTATATATATCATATATATATGTATGTGTATATATATATATATATGTATGTATATATATATATATATATATATATATATATATATATATATATATATATATATATATATATATATATATATATATATATATATATATATATACATATATATCATGAAAATTCACGTCGATTTAACCATGGTATGGATTTTTTAACTCTTTGATACTCTCATCAGTTATATTTCCTATTTTTGTTTATTTAAAATCACTCTTAATGTAATCTTCTTTTAGGAGAATGGTTATCTGTAAGCAGCTGCATGTTTTCTGTTTTAGTATAAATAGAATATAGACCATACCACACACCCTCCGCACAAATGTAACAGCTTTGTATTTCTCTTCCCAGCAACTCCACACACACACATCCTCCATACAAATGTAACAACTTTGTACTTCTGTTAACATTCAAACATATTCATTTTTGCCGACAAGCTGTTGTTTTATATGTGTTAATTGTTTGATATTTTAATATTGATAACATATTCCAAATTTATTTCAACATCACTTCAGCAGAAATACCTTTCGGGATTTTGTTAGACTTCTTTTATTTTTCATTATAAATATGATCACTTAAGAATTTAACATTGTTTTCAATTATCGTAGTAGTTGCCTCTAAGGATTGTTTAATACAAATGTTGTTCTTGTTAAAGAGTAAATGTTTACGAGAGATCTTTTCATACATAACATTTTATTATTTTTGTTTATACGTTTTAACCTTTTACCTCTCTTGCAGATAGGAAGACAGGAACAGGAATAATTTTCTTATTCGATGGAAGTAAATCCTTAATCGGGGACGCGATGTGTTGCGACTTGTTCTCCGCCTCCAACCTTGTTGCTTCGGCTGCAAATCCGGGCACCGCCGCTCTCAACGCAGAGGAGAGGAAGATAAGTAAATACAGGGACTTGACCGACCTCTTTTTTTTCGTACCGGTCACCGTCGAGTCATCAGATGTCGTCGGTCCTCGCAATGCTGATTTCCTTCGTAAAATCGGAAAGACAGTAGCGCACCTGTGGAAGGAACTCCGCAAGGTGGGATGGCTGTTGCAGCGGGTGTCGCAACAATAAATTTGCTATTTTGTCAAGGTCAAACTGAAACACCGTTCAGACTGGAGTGTGGAGTATGTCGCTTCCCCGCTTTCTTTCATCCCTTAATTCCCTTTTTCTTACTATTTTTCTTCTTTTCCTTTCTTTTTGTTTCTTTCTTTATTGCCATGTATATTGTACAGTTTTTATGAAATATTCTGTATTCTTTGTATTCTTAGAATAAAACTAATTTGGATCAGGATTGAGGGGGTAATTGGGTGTGGGTATGACAACCAATATAGAAGTATGCTAGTAAATAAATGCATTAAGACATAAAAAAATGAACCAATTGTATTTAAATGACAGATAGGTAGTGTAATAAATATCTATACACCATATGGTAAGTGTGATTAAGGTTCATTTCGAATGTTTATATGGGGTAAGAATGGGGCGAGGAAAATGATTTAGTTCTTTGAAAGTTATTTTGCACAGAGATTATTAGTCAAGGCTTCATGTAATGATTAGACTAAGATAGATAGTAGTGAGGTGTGGTATAAAGTATATAGGTCCTATTGATTAGATACTCCTGCAGGAATAGGGGAACATTGGTGTAGAGATAGAAGTATACAAATAAAATAACCAATAGGCATGTGATTCGAGAGTGTTGGTTAATGTAAGCTTAATCATTTGTGAAACATTTGAATACAGAATTGAGTGTAATGTGTGTCTGTAAATTATAGGAAATTTTCTGGCGAATGATTAAATAATAGCAACATTATAATCACTACAGAATCAGTACTTTTCAAAACGAATTCGCTGGTTGAGTCGAATAATTTTGTAAAGTCACAATGATAACGAGAAAAATAAAATGGCTGATTCAACACTAGACAAGATGGCAGTGTCATCACGCCGTCAACTTTTATAATCTATTAGTCTTTTAACTGACAAACATGGCCTATAATTTAGTTGCCACTAGCTATTGGATAAAATATCTCACGATTTTCCGCTTGTTTTCTTTCGTCTTTTATGTTTCTACCTCTATGAGTTTATTTTTCTTCTTGACTGTGTCTTAAGTGCCAGAGAGTAAAGGAATCATAAATAAAGCAAAGAGACAAATGACAGAAAGGAAATATTTATTAAGAGAATGTGCGATAATTACAAAGTGTATTTTGTGTATAACATGACACTTCAATTTCAATTTCATAATTTAAATATAGCAGACAAAACAGATACAATTGAAAAACAGTAGTTTTAACGATAATTTGAGGTTTTAAAGTTTACATGTAGATTAATTGCTAACCTATGAGGTTTGCTTTATCTACTTTGTTCTGAATTCACAAGTAGTTGTGATGTTTATTACTTCCGTTAATAATATTGATGTCTAATTTAGGCACAAGGCCAACAAATCTTGGCAAACTGGATTAATTCAACTTCAGTATCAATACTGGAATTATGAAAGGCAAAGTTTACCATAGAGGGATTTGAACTCAGAATGTAAAGAACCTGAACAAATACAATGAAAAGATGGAGAAACAATTAAACAACATAGAAAAATCTATTTTATTTTTGTTGCGTCATGGTCCCGTTGGTCGGAACAGCAAAGGCCTTATAGCTGGAGGATGGAGAAGGAAATGTGTGAAAGAGTCAGTCAAACTCATGGGGTTCGTTCTAGTGGATGGCTATCTCCATTATCTCTTGCAGCTAATAAGGAGGTGGTTTTGGGACCTAGGATCCTAAATGTTTCAAACGCTTTGGATTCGACAAGAAATCTATTTAAGAATGGCCTGTACTCAGTCAACTTGCGAGCTTTAATCTGTCGGACGACTGAGTCTAGTTCTGACTCTGATTTCACCAAATTAACGCTGTAGATTATACCGCAGCAGATAAGAGGCTTACAACATCGAAAGACATTTACTTAAGCGAATAAGTTAAACACGTATCTAAAATAAGTTCAAATGTACTTCATAAGAGAAACAGAAAAATAACATCATGTTATTTAAATATTCTTAAATGTAGGTTAAAGATAATTAGAATATATTGAATCTAGTGTAGTAGTTTAGACGACTGCGAGAACATCAATCTTTTAAAAGGTGGGAGGAGGGGAAGAAAAATGTATTTAAGATGATGAATCTTCCATTAGTTTCGTTGAAAAAGATTTAGTTGTTCAAACAACTAAACTCTCCACTGTTGAATTAACGTGTAAGTGGTTCAGTATTTCGTAGTCACGTGTACATTTAATGTAATTCTCACGCAGATTCAACGTGAGATAATATGTGACAAAGCCGGACGAAGCTAAACGAGGTAGTGGTAATATGTTTGCTGGTATATAATTGAGAGAACTCATAATGATAAAAATGATAACGTAGGTACCTAGGGAGGAGAAACATATAAATTTAACTCCTGATGTTAAGCGAATCTGGAAAACATACAAGGTCGTGATTGTTAGTGGTAGTAAGCTGCACAGGCAGCACCTCGAAGGGTGTCTATATATGTATGTCCCACCCCCTCACACATACGCACACACACACATACACACACACATATACCAAACTGGCGAAATGAACACACACGTGATATTCATCACCCAAATTTTTCCATTTCTTCCTCATCTCACTCTCCTCTATCTTTTTATTTATTTATTTTGTTTACTTCTCATTTTACCTTCTGATGAAAGACTAATGCCCGAATCGTTAAATTCGTTATCAAGTGTTAAATTAATATATATCTTCATTGTATTGTATCGTTTGCTCTTCGTCTACGTTTAGCACATCACATACACACACACCTATATATATATATATATATATGTATATCAGATAGGGTGCGGTAAAAAACCAGTTAGACCATAACCCACCAGAGTACTCGATACTTGGGGTAGTAGAGTGGGTAATATGAAAAGATTCAGGAATCCGACGGCTGAGCTCCGGCAGTTTCGACAGCTAGATCCGAACGGATCTGAATCTTTTCATATATATATATCTTTTCATATATATATATATATATAAAATTAGAATTGGTGCTCTGAAATAGCGATATATATATATATGAATGTATATATAGTGTATTTTACAATACACTGTATGCTTAATTAAAAGCATTTCGAAGACCTGACGCTATTGTTTTAGAGCAGTGACAGGGGAGATAAAGCTGACAGAGCTCTGTTTCGTACTTTTTGGTAATTATCAAAGCTAAGTACTCCGCCTGTTTGCTGAAAATCATGAATGTTTGATTCTTATAGAATTCTAGTAATAATCAGGAACTGATTATACAGAGCGGTTGCCGGTCAAGCAGAAATTGAAAATTAGAATTGGTGCTCTGAAATAGCGATATATATATGAATGTATATATAATGTATTTTGCAATATACTGTATGCTTAATTAAAAGCATTTCGAAGACCTTACGCTATTGTTTTAGAGTAGTGACAGTCTCACTTACTTTAAATTTTCAGCAAACAAGGGGAGATAAAGCTGTCTGGATGTTTGATAGTTATCACAATTCAGTTTGTACATGTTCTTAATTCATTCTTTTAATTGAGTCTGGCCAATCGTATTGTTTATAGTTAGTATACTATTCACCCTAGCGAATCTGGTCCCTTATAATTTGAACACATATATGTATATATCTATGTTTATCTCTCTTTATTATATTAAATTATATTATACGGCTCGGAAAATGTTTTCCTTGAGCTATTTTAATTGTAAGGGACTATTCTGAGTTTCTAACTCAATATATACTTTTGACATACATACATACATACATACATACATACATACATACATACATGGTGGCTGCCAACTCGTTTTCGAGTACGGCCACTACTTTATATCCATGTAGGAGAACTCCTACCGATGCGCTGAACGAGTGTGACTTTTTAGTCCAGCCAGTTGAAAACTCTGGTACAAACACTACACTTGTGACAATTATTGATACATAGTGCTGGGCCCATGGTACCATGTGACGACATGTGCAGAGAGATCTCCAGATATAAAGCAATGCCTGTGCCGTGAAGCTTTTATAGTGAGCAAAGGCACTGCACAAAGCCAGTCCCTCTCTCTTAACCAAGATGATATTTACCAAAAAGAAGAACATGACAACATTATTGGATACCATCAGAGTTGCAGGTGTTATATCAGAGTTTTCCTTCTCCTAGAATTCTGCCTTGACAAAGGCTAAGGGGTCATACATACATACATACATACATACATACATACATACATACATACATACATACATACATACATACATATATAATATATAAGATCAAAAGATGGTTAAAAGAGTTCCATGTATTTTATTATGCGCATTTCAAAAACAAATATCATCATGCGATGACATTTGCATTTTCGTCAGATAAAATAGGGAGATTTTATATGTTGATTTAAAACTGCACTATTCACAAGTGTTTTTTAACCTTCATATCATGTCTCTCTATTTTATCTGACGAAAATGCAAATGTCATCGCATGATGATATTTGTTTTTGATATGCGCATAATAAAATACATGGAACTCTTTTAACCATCTTTTGATCTTATATATTATTTATATTCCAGTCCTACAAACTGTAGAGTGGATTGCTTTATTGTACTACAATAAAACTCACCTCCCACATATATATATATATATATATATATATATATATATATATATATGTGTGTGTATATTATATATATATATATATATATATATATATATATATATATATATATTGTATTTTACTTGGATTGAGAGAAAATTGCATAATCATAATGTCCTATTAATATAATTAAATCTCTGAAAATGGATGAGATATAAATCAGCATCTCAATATAAGGCTCAGCATAAGGCTTATTATGTACGTTTAGAAAATCTATTAAGTTGTTATAAGTGTATTTCTGGAGACTTCTTATGAAAGACGTACACACACACACACAAGGCAAAGTAAGAATGTTGTAGATATTGATTTTATAAAATCCTTTTCTGAGAGTTGTAATTATTTTTAGGTAAATATGTTTAATAATAGAATCGTATGACGTTATCGATAGATTTCAATCCGGCTGTTAATGTGATTGTCGTTGTTGCTGTTGTTGTTGTTGTTGTTGTTGTGGTAGTTGTGGTTGTGATTGTCGTTGTTGTCGTTGTTAATGTGATTGTCGCTGTTGTTGCCAATGCTGCTGCTGTTGTTATTGTTGTTGTTGTTGTTGTTGTTGTTGTTGTTGTTGTTGTTGTTGTTGTTGTTGTTGTCGTTTTGCTTCAGGTTAGCTCTGATGGACATTTTTTTCCAGTATTTTATATCTCTGCCAACACTGTACTACATATCTTGTTCTGCGATGACTGTAATTTGAGGGAAATTTGGTTACAACTTCAAGCTGGGTGTGCGACCACATAGTGGTTCCATTGGTTTGTTAAATATTTTAAATAGTAGTTAATTGATTCTGAATGAGCAGACTATGATAGAAGTCTGTTTCTGACAGTATAGCTAGGACTGTGTTATTCAGTCGGTTCCATGTTTTAAAGGCAGTACGTTAATATTTGATGGAGAATAGGTAGTTATTTCGAGCAAGTTGGGTAACCAGGTAGAAGCCGACCCACCTCATTAGCCTCTTGCTTCCCTTTTTTTTCATAGTAACAAATCAAGAAACAAAGAGATCTAGAGAGAGAGAGAGATCTAGAGAGAGATCTAGAGAGAGAGAGAGAGATCTAGAGAGATCTAGAGAGAGAGAGAGATCTAGAGAGAGAGATCTAGAGAGATCTAGAGAGATCTAGAGAGAGAGATCTAGAGAGAGATCTAGAGAGATCTAGAGAGAGAGAGAGGGAGAGAGAGAGAGCGAGAGAGAGAACGGGATTAAGAGCGCTTGAGAGATCTAGAGAGCAAGAGGGAACTAGAGATCTAGGGAGAAAGAAAGAAATCTAGAGAGGGGGGGGGGGCAGAGAGTTAGGGATAACTAGAGCTCTAGAGAGATTTAGAGATCTAGAGAGAGGGAGAGAGAGATCTAGAGATCTAGAGAGAGAGATCTAGAGATCTAGAGAGAGAGAGAGATCTAGAGATCTAGAAAGAGAGAGAGAGAGAGAAAGAGAGAAAAGAGAGAGAGAGCGTGACAATAGCAGTTTTTTGGTATTCTTGTATTTTAGATTGTTGTTGTTTAGCCCAACTCACCAGTAATCGATTTGGTTTTTGATTAAAGGCAATATAGGAATAAATTACATAGTGTGACCTTTTCTATGTTAAAACAGTATAGTTTTATTTAAGGGAGATTTGGCTACTATTTCTAAGAGGTCGTATGATCACGTAGTGTTTTCTATGCTGGCTCGTGTTTGATGTCGTTAACATTTTATTAGAATTGCTAGAAATTTAATGGTTTTTTTAACATTTTAGTCAGGGAGGTAAGGACAGTGCTAATAGCCTTTTTCTGGGTCTTTGAGGCTGGTGAAAAAAAAAGAGGAAAACATTAGGAGACCTGGCCTAAATGCTGCAACAGCGTAAAC
>OZ024740.1:221538585-221551085 GCA_964016885.1 Eledone cirrhosa
TAGCCTATCCACATCACCATTGATGTTAAAGTTCCCAGTAACACTGAGAAGTTTTCGAGTTCTAACATCCATCTCACTTAGTTCTCGCAATGACCAGTTCAGCAGGCCAAATGTTGGCGTTAGAATTGGCACAGCATAAGTATTGTGTGCAATGTATTTGTTGTATGCTGAAGTTCTGATGACCATATTTTCTTTACTCTTCTGAGGTATTCAGTTCTGGTTCTCTCCTTATTTATGGGTCCATCATATCTGACATTCTCATCCTGTCCAAGACATCTGTAGTTGTCACCTGACTGCAGAGGTTGTATTGTCAGGCCGTTCATCTCTAGATTTCTAGAGGAGGGCACAGCTCTTCCACGTTTTACTGCCAAATATGCACACTTGGACTCACCAAATTTCATTTTGATGTCGGTTGAAAATTGTGTAATGAGGTCCAATTGTTTCTTGATGTCATTGATATTTGGCCCATACAACTTCAGGTCATCAATAAAGAAAAGATGGGAGATACTTCTGGGCCCACTTCTTTGTCCACCTTGTTTCCTGAGTAGGTAAGATAGTGGATTCAGTGAGAGAACAAAGAGTATCAGTGACAAGCTATCACCCTGAAAGATGCCCTTCTGGTAATGTATCTTATCAGTCTTAACTTGCTCCTTGTCACCTCTAAGGATCAAATTGGTGTACCAGTTCTTGGTCAGGCGTTCAACAGCAGCTACCAATGGTTGTGGGACTTTAGCTAACTGTAAAGCCTTAATAATCCACCCATGAGGTACACTATCAAATGATTTTTGATAGTCCAGCCACACCACAGTCATGTTTCTGCGATTCTTTGTTGTTTTTTCCTGAATCATTTTGTTGGTTAGTAGGTGATCTATGCAACCCCACACCCCCCTCTTTCCACCAGCTTGCTCAGGTGTTATGATGTTGGTAGCACAGTGATCCTGTAAGAACAGGTTAAGGCACCCAGTATATAATTTATACATGATGTTTTGGCAGGCTATTGGGCGGTAATTTTTAGCAAGGGTGGTTTGGCTATTTTTGGGAATGAGGAGCGTAGTGGCAGTTGATAACCATCTGGGCAGTTCTTGTGTGCCTTTAATGGTTTCTGTAAACAGCCGTATGAGATATTGCCGATAGAAAGTGAAATTCTTCAACCAGTATCCTGTAATGAGGTCTGGGCCTGGCGATTTCCTATTCGACATTTTCTGTAGAGCTGTTTCCAGTATTGACCCATCTATGTCATATTGTTTTATCTGGACATGTTGGCAGTAGTCCTGTTCCAGTTATTTTAGCCAATTAGTTTGTCTGTTGAATCCGTCATCCGTTTCCCATACAGATCTCCAGTAGCTCTCAACCTGTTCTTTTGAAGGGGTGTCGTTTACAGGGATTGAGCTTTTGCCACCGAAGCTGCGATAAACTGATTTAGGATCATTGGCAAACAATCTATTTAGCACTTGTCGTTCATGTGCTGTTGACTTATATTTTAGTCTTTCTGTTGTAGCTGTGAGTTGTTGTTTCAACTGGTGTAATTTGGAGTTCAAAGTTTTAAATTTTGTATCTCCAAATCGTCTCTCTAACTTTTTCTTTAGGTCTTCCTGGTGTCATGTGAAGTTGCTCTCTATGTTGCATTTCATAACGACTGCGATGTGTGAGATACTTCGTCTCAGGGACAAAATTTTGGTTTTTAAATTTCGCATCCACGCTGGTTCAGGCTTTCTGTTTGTATCTTGATTGCGTGGTTTTAGATGTGTGTTATATGATAGCAATGTGACAGCTGAAACATATAACAAAACATTAAGCGTTTCAAATGTCGTTTCTACACCTTTAGATCGTATAGCCTTCAGATAATTGCCAGCTATTTCCTTCACCGCTTCCAATTCCACTTTAGTGGGTTCTTTCCTGATTCTGGTGTTGTATGGTCTGTCACTCACATTAAGGCTGTGTATCTCTTGAAACATATCGTCCCATATCACTTGTAGGGTGTCCACAAGTTTTTGGTGCTCTGTTTGTTCAGTAGAGTCATGAATTTCAGCCTCGTTGTTGATATGGTGACAATTACTACTAGAGTTAGCTGACCTTTCTCGCTGTTCTTCAGTGGAAGTGGGATGGATTTCAGCAAAATTGTTGGTGAGCTGTTCACTGTTAGATTTAGCTGGCCATTCTCTTTGTCTGTCAGTGGAGGTGGGGTGGTTGTCTACAAGGGATGTATTTGTAGTATCACTCAATTCCGTTAGATGTATCAATTTACATCTAATGATACGTTTTGCCTGTTCATTTAAATGTTTTGGAGAAAAGTCTAATTCTGGGTGTTTGGAGTTCCATAAAGTTTTTAGCCTTTGCATAAAACCGAACTTTTGGGGTTCAGATTGTTTGTATGCTTCATATAATACTTTGTTAAGCTAGTAGCTCCACTGTATACAACGGTTGTAGTTGCGATTTGGTCGAAGGAGACTTGTACTTTTTGCCATGATAAGTTCGTCTATTCACTAATATTTCGTATTTAGTTTTCAAAATAGTCGATGATCTTCTTTAAAAGTTTCGACAAAGTTATGCCAGAATCAAATTTAAAGTTATTCACAGCTTGGGTAATATTTCTTTTCAGTTAGTTTTTAATTCTACAACTGTGTCTTAAACGTTGTTCTTGAAACGTGTGAATCGAGAACAAAAAGAACCGTTACTTAGTATATTCCTTTATGAATGTAATATAATATAACAACGCTGTATTTATATGTTAAAGTTTATGTATCATTCACATAAATAGGTGTTCTACAACATATTCACAGTTCAAACACTTATGTTTTTGTTTCTGAATCGAAAACGTTACTTGTATATTTCTTTATAAATGTAATATAACAACGTTGCATTTATATGTTAAAGTATATGTATCATGTATGTATGTATGTATGTATGTATGTATGTATGTATGTATGTATGTATGTATGTATGTATGTATGTATGTATGTTTGGAAAGCTCTATGTGTGACAGTATAGAAGCTCTTGTGCTTAAGCAGCGACTCCGTTGGAGTGGTCACCTTGCCAGGATGAAGGATTCTAGAATACCAAAACAACTCTTCTATGGAGAGTTGGTTAAAGGAAAACGACCGCCACATAAACCAAAAAAGAGGTATAAGGATTCCTTGAAGGCCTCTCTGAAAGACGCTAACATCTCTGCTGATACATGGGAAAATATTGCTGCTGATCGTAATAAATGGAGAAAGACTGTATATGAGGGAAAAGTTGCCTTTGAGGCATCTCGAATCGCACACGAGAAAGTAAAGCGGGACGTGAGGAAGGGTATTGCTGTTGCACTTCCAGACGGCGAGGGTCCTCCTATGTTTCTGACATGCAGCGTCTGTGCGAGACTCTGCCTAAGCAAAGCTGGACTCGAAAGTCATCTTCGCAGTCATAAAGTAAGACCAGTGGTTGACTACCAGGCTGCTGTTGGAGATGCTACTCATCATGCTTGCCAAACATGTGGTAGAGAATGTAAATCAGCAGGAGGACTCAAGCGACATGCAAAAGTACACGAACTCCAACCACAGCCGACTATTCCCAGTAAATGTTTTGGTTGCCGACTCTGTGCAAGACATTTTAGATCATTGGCTGGGCTAAAAAGCCACATTCGATCGCAGCACTGTTAGTTGCTATCGTGTGTTTGTGTGTGTGTGTGTGTGTGTGTGTAGATATGCTTATGTGCGTGCGTGTGTGTGTATATATATATGAATATGTATATTATTGTTGTTGTTGTCGTTATTAATATTATTGCTATTATTATTATTATTATTATTATTATTATTATTATTATTATTATTATTGTTATTAATGTATGTGTGTATATATGTGTGAGTGTATGTGTATGTATGTGTGTGTGTATATATGTATGTATGTGTATGTATGTGTGTGTATATATATGTGTATGTATATATATATGTATATATATGTGTGTATATATATATATATATATATATCTTTTCCCTTTTTTTTTTTTTTTTTTTTTTTTTCTATTTATTTATTATTATTATTATTATTATTATTATTATTATTATTATTATTATTATTATTTTTTTTTTTTTTTATTTTTTTTTTTATTTTATTTATTTTTTTTTTATTGTGCAATGGCCATACTCGATAACGAGGGGGCAGCCATCATGTATGTATGTATGTATGTTATCTCTTTCTCTTAATTTCGAGTATATTTTTGACCGGCCACCTTCCTGGTGGCAAGGTTGTAAAAGAAAAGAAATTGTTTATGTATGAACGTCCAGTATGTGTGCCTGGATATAAAGACTTCGGCTACATATAATGTATTTAAGTATTGTACAGTATGTGTGTATGTATGTATGTATGTATGTATGTATGTATGTATGTATGTATGTATGTATGTATGTATGTATGTATGTATGTATGTATGTATGTTATCTCTTTCTCTTAATTTCGAGTATATTTTTTTGACCGGCCACCCTCCTGGTGGCAAGATTGTAAGTATGTATGTATGTATGTTATCTCTTTCTCTTAATTTCGAGTATATTTTTGACCGGCCACCTTCCTGGTGGCAAGGTAGTAAAAGAAAAGAAATTGTCATCCTTTGAATCGCAAGAATGTTTTGCAAATTTTGAAGGTGCCAGATACCGCAGCCATTTGTAGACTATGAATTAGGGAGCTGCGCTCTTTGTCCGCAAATCCAAGTTAAGTTGTACATTGGTCTAAGCGGGTTGGTATATAACCCGTAGCTCCAATAATGATGGGTATGAAGCGCTAAAGGTGTATCTTGGATACTGGATTTGTAAACTCCTCATCAATGGTCCGTAGATGTCCTTCTTCTCCTGTATTTTTCTGACAACGTTTACACCAAGTGGGCAGCTGATCTCCACAACATAACGCGTTTTCAATGTATGGTCCCAAACAACAATATCAGGCCGGTTGTGCTTTAATTTGGTGGCAGTTTTTATTTTCAGGTTCCAACAGTATTCCTTAGTGCCATCTGTCTCAATATATTCCTCCTCATTTGTTGTTAATTTTGTTTTCCGAAGTGCGTTCCAGAGGGTTCTAGCTATCCCATCGTGTCTCATGGGGAGGTAGTAGCGAAATGACATTCTTTCGATCTTTGTTTTACATAGCCTGCATTTATTGTCAGCTGTATGTATGTATGTATGTATGTATGTATGTATGTATGTATGTATGTATGTATGTATGTATGTATGTATGTATGTATGTATGTCTTTATGTCAGGTCACCAGTTGGTGCTACTGGTAACATGTATCCCAGTACAACCTGTCTCATGGTCGGATCGTTGGCGACTAAACTGGCAACCCCACCAAGGTTTCTTGGTGAGGAGGGTGACTTTGGACATCCTGCAGGACAAAAAAAAAAACCTGTCAAAGGCCAAAGGAGCTCTTAAGAGTCAATGGCCATCCAAAATCACCAGGAGAGATGACCCCTTAGCTTTTGTCAAGGCAGAATTCTAGGAGAAGGAAAACTCTGATATAACACCTGCAACTCTGATAGTATCCAATGATGTTGACTTGTTCTTCTTTTTGGTAAATATCATCTTGGTTAAGAGAGTTGGACTGGCTTTTTCAGTACCTTTGCTCACTATAAAAGCTTCACGGCACAGGCATTGCTTTATATCTGGAGATCTCTCTGCACTTGTCGTCACATGGTACCATGGGCCCAGCACTATGTGTCAATAATTGTCACAAGTGTAGTGTTTGTACCAGAGTTTTCAAGTCGCTGGCTGGACTAAAAGTCACACTCGTTCAACGCATCGGTAGGGGTTCTCCTACATGGATATAAAGTAGTGGCCGTACTCGAAAACGAGTTGGCAGCCACCATGTATGTATGTATGTATGTATGTATGTATGTATGTATGTATGTCAAAGGGCAAGGGAGCTCTTAAGACTCAATAGCCATCCAAAATCACCGGGAGAGATGACCCCTTAGCCTTTGTCAAGGCAGAATTCTAGGAGAAGGAAAACTCTGATATAACACCTGCAACCCTGATGGTATCCAATGATGTTGACTTGTTCTTCTTTTTGGTAAATATCATCTTGGTTAAGAGAGTGGGACTGGCTTTGTGCAGTGCCTTTGCTCACTATAAAAGCTTCACAGCACAGGCATTGCTTTGTATCTGGAGATCTCTCTGCACTTGTCATCACATGGTACCATGGGCCCTGCACTATGTGTCAATAATGGTCACAAGTGTAGTGTTTGTACCAGAGTTTTCAAGTCGCTGGCTGGACTAAAAAGTCACATTCGTTCAGCGCATCGGTAGGGGTTCTCCTACATGGATATAAAGTAATGGCCGTACTCGAAAACGAGTTGGCAGCCACCATGTATGTATGTATGTATGTATGTATGTATGTATGTATGCATATATATATATATGTGAATGGATGTGTGGATGGATATTAATATGTATGTATAAATGTAAATATGTATGTGTGCGTGTATGTATATATGTATGTATGTATGTTTACCTTGTATTTCGCAATGGTGTTCTTCATGGCCTTCAAGGATGGTCAACACGGTATCTATCTCAGATATCGCACTTCCGGCAAGCTCTTTAACCTCAGGCGTCTCACTGCCAACACTAAGGTATTGAGTACCTTGATCAGAGAATTTCTATATGCAGATGATTGTGATCTGTTTGCACACTCCCAGAGTGACATGCATCATCTTAAGAATTCTTTTTCCAATGCGTGCAGTGCTTTGGGACTGACAATCAGTCTGAAGAAGACTGTCGTCATGTACCAACCTGCTCCGGATAAAGTTTTCAATGAACCCTCCTTACACGTATACGGTCAAAAGCTGAAGGTTGCTGACACATTTGTGTACTTGGGGAGTACTCTGAGTGTGGCCTGCTCTCTGGATGCAGAAGTTGGTCTACGTGTTAGTAAGGCAAGTGAGTCATTTGGAAGGCTCCAGTGACCGTCTTTGGTGCAGGCGAGGAATCACAATGAGGACCAAGGTGAGAGTTTATGCTGCATGTGTACTGTCAGCTTTGCTGTATGCATGTGAGACATGGGTTGCCTACAAACGGCATGTCCACAGACTGGACCGGTTTCACCAGCAGTGTCTCAGAAAGATGCTTGGTATCAAGTGGCAGATGCATGTGAGTGATGTTGAGGTCCTTGAGAGAAGTGAGTATCGGAGCATTGAGTGTATCATCCACCAATGGCGTTTGCAATGGACCGGACACATCTGCAGAATAGAGGATGATCGAATCCCAAAACAACTCTTGTATGGTGAGCTTTGTGAGGGTAAGAGACAACCTCACAAACCAAAGCTCCGATTCAATGATTGTGTAAAGGACTCATTGAAAAAACTGGTTTGATGATGGCTGACTGGGAGATAGCAGCTCTTGAAAGAGAGACTTGGCGTGGAATGGTGAATGATGGGATCCATAAGTTTGAGGACAGACGCATAGAGGACGAGAAGATCAAACGGGATGTGTGTAAGCAATGCCCTGGTGTATCTCTCGAAACGATCGGTGTCTCCATTGAATTGAAGTGCCCTGAGTGTGGAAAAATTTGGTTGAGCAAATCTGGTCTCAGGAGCCACAGTCGCAGCCATGCTCAAAGAGAACCAGTGAACTATGATCTCCACGGTGTTGTGAGAGTTCACAGGCAACCTGATGCAAGACCTCAGGCCAGGGAGATCCATGGTTGTCGTCAGTGTGTGAAGGAGTGCAAGTCTCTAGCAGGCTTGAAAAGCCATATGCGAGCGTCACACATCTGAACCTGACAAGCGATTGCAATACTCTTAGCAGAGTTTACAGCCATCATGTATACATGCATGAACGTATGTATGTAAGTATGTATGTATATATATATATATATATATATATATATATATATATATATATATATATATATATATATATATATATATATATATATATATATAGTACAATATGTGTGTATGTATGCATCTACGTATGTATATATGTATGTATGTATAATTAATTTAAATATATGTGTGCATGTATGTGTGCATCTCTACTGGTGTATCGCTATGAAAATTCTTACATTTCACACACATACATATACATCTTCATTTATACATATATACACGAAGTTGCATAAATACACACATACATATTTATCTATCCATGTGTACACTCAGACTTTTCCTCTAGGGGTGAGTAAAAAAACATTCAACCAAAGCATCAAGGCACACACATATTTACAAGTGTGGGGTGTAAATGGCATAGGCTGACTATGAAAAAGTAATGCTAGTTTTGTGGGATACTAAAGGCATTGTGTTTATTGATTATCTTCAAAAGGGCCACACCATAAAACGAGAGTACTATGTCGATTTTTTGAGGCATTTGTGAAAGGCTATCAAGACCAAATGCACAGGATAACTGACAAAAGGGGTCTTGTTTTATCAGGATAATGTTCCTATACACAATTCGTTGTTTCGAAGGCTGCTGTGCGTGACTGTGGCTTTGAACTGGTTGATTACTCTCCTTATTCTCCTGATTTGGCTCCATCTAACTATCATCTGCACCCTAACACGAAAAACCCTTGACTGAGAACCAGTACAGCAGTGATGATGACGTCATATCTGCTGTTGGCTTTTTTTTTTTTTAACCAACAGGATGAAACCTCCTTCCTCAATAGGAACCAAGCACTGCAACATCGATAGAAGAAATGTCTGGGCCGCAAGGAGGACTATGTTGAAAATATACCTCATTTGGTCATATTCCCTGAGAGTATCTTGCTCAGTCTATGAACTTTTCAGCCGACCCTCGTACATACATACACAAATAAAAATGCACATATGCATTCATATACACTCACAGGTGCAAAAAGTCTTTCCTACACATAGGCTCACACACACACACACACATTGGGGTTATGGAACATCACATAGACACACATACACACACTACACACCCTCTCTTTGTCTTTCTCTTTCTCACACATATACTCTCACACTCTTTTTAACTTTCTCTCTCACACACACACACTCTCTCTTACAGACTCTCTCTTCCACACTCTCTCTTACAGACTCTCTCTTACAGACTCTCTTCCACACACTCTCTCTCTTACACACACCCTCTCTCTCTCGCACATACCCTCTCTCTCTCACACATACCCCCTCTCTCTCTCACACATTCTATCGCTCTCTTCCACATACTCTCTCTCTCTCTTCCACACTCTCTCTTACACACACGCTATCACTCTCTCTCTCTCTTTCTCTCTTACACACACACACTCTCTCTCTCTCTTTCTCTCTTACACACACACACTTTCTCTCTCTCTCTCTTCCACACTCTCTATTACACACACACACTCTCTCTCTCTCTCTCTCACTCTTCCACACTCTCTCTTCCACACACACACTCTCTCTCTCTCTTACACACACACTATCACTTTCTCTCTCTCTCTTCCACACACACACACACACTCTCTCTCTCTTCCACACACTCTCTCTCTTCCACACACACTCTCTCTCTCACACACTATTTCTCTGTCCCTTTCTTACACACAACCTTATCTCTTCGTTTCTCTTCCTCTCTTCCTCCTACATAATATATATATCACACTCACACATACACACCACCCACACACACATACACACCCACCCACACATACACTCACATGTGATATATATACTCACATACACACATTTATACACTCACACATACACACACATTTATACACTCACACATACACACACATTCATACACTCACATACACAAACAACCACACACACATACACTCACATGTGATATATATATACGCACAGCCACACACACACATATACACACATTTATACACTCACACATACACAACACATACCTACCTACACACATACCTACACACACATACACACACATTCATGCACTCACACATACACACACAACCACACACACATACACTGACAGTCACACATGCATACACACATTTATACACTCACACATACACACACAACCACACACACATACACTGACAGTCACACATGCATACACACACATTTATACACTCACACATACACACACATTCATGCACTCACACATACACACACAACCACACACACATACACTGACAGTCACACATGCATACACACATTTATACACTCACACATACACACACAACCACACACACATACACTGACAGTCACACATGCATACACACATTTATACACTCACACACACACATACACTGACAGTCACACATGCATACACACACATTTATACACTCACACATACACACACATTCATGCACTCACACATACACACACAACCACACACACATACACTGACAGTCACACATGCATACACACATTTATACACTCACACATACACACACAACCACACACACATACACTGACAGTCACACATGCATACACACATTTATACACTCACACATACACACACATACACACACAACCACATACACATACACTCACAGTCACACATGCATACACACATTTATACACTCACACATACACACACATACACTGACAGTCACAATGCATACACACATTTATACACTCACACATACACACATACACACACACATACACTGACAGTCACACATGCATACACACATTTATACACTCACACATACACACACAACCACACACACATACACTGACAGTCACACATGCATACACACATTTATACACCCACACATACACACACATTCATGCACTCACACATACACACACAACCACACGCACATACACTCACAGTCACACATGCATACACACACATTTATACACTCACACATACACACACATTCAAGCACTCACACATACACACACAACCACACACACATACACTGACAGTCACACATGCATACACACATTTATACACTCACACATACACACACAACCACACACACATACACTGACAGTCACACATGCATACACACATTTATACACTTACACATACACACACAACCACACACACATACACTGACAGTCACACATGCATACACACATTTATACACTCACACATACACACACAACCACACACACACACATACACTGACAGTCACACATGCATACACACATTTATACACTCACACATACACACACAACCACACACACACACATACACTGACAGTCACACATGCATACACACATTTATACACTCACACATACACACACAACCACACACACTCACATATATACTCACACACACAATCTCATCACATCTCCAATTCTCTTTCTGCCTTCCTCTAACTTCCCCCCCCCCTCCACCCACATACAAACAGAATCAAATATTGGACATGAAGTGGATCAACACGCAATATAGTTACAGACACCTCCATACACTCTTGAGCTGGACATTAAAATATCTTACATGTGATCTTCGACAGTGTGCTGAACACGCTAGCTGTAGTTGAGCTTGTATAGAGAAATGTTTGGTACAAGCAGAAAGACTGTAAATAATTAATGACATTCCTTGCTTCTTAAAAAGAAAAGAAACTACATCCTTCCTTCTGGATCTCCGTTGTCTTCGAAGAGGAGTGTTCCACTTGTTGAAACTACATCACTCTTTCTGGACCTCCGTTGTCTTCGAAGAGGAGTGTTCCACTTGTTGAAACTACATCACTCTTTCTGGACCTCCGTTGTCTTCGAAGAGGAGTGTTCCACTTGTTGAAACTACATCACTCTTTCTGGACCTCCGTTGTCTTCGAAGAGGAGTGTTCCACTTGTTGAAACTACATCACTCTTTCTGGACCTCCGTTGTCTTCGAAGAGGAGTGTTCCACTTGTTGAAACTACATCACTCTTTCTGGACCTCCGTTGTCTTCGAAGAGGAGTGTTCCACTTGTTGAAACTACATCACTCTTTCTGGGCCTCTGTTGTCTTCGAAGAGGAGTGTTCCACTTGTTGAAACTACATCACTCTTTCTGGACCTCCGTTGTCTTCGAAGAGGAGTGTTCCACTTGTTGAAACTACATCACTCTTTCTGGGCCTCCATTGTCTTCGAAGAGGAGTGTTCCACTTGTTGAAACTACATCACTCTTTCTGGACCTCCGTTGTCTTCGACGAGGAGTGTTCCAGTTGTTGAAACTACATCACTCTTTCTGGGCCTCCATTGTCTTCGACGAGGAGTATTCCAGTTGTTGAAATTACATCCTTCCTTCTGGACCTCCGTTGTCTTCGACGAGGAGTGTTCCAGTTGTTGAAACTACATCACTCTTTCTGGGCCTCCATTGTCTTCGAAGAGGAGTTTTCCAGTTGTTGAAACTACATCACTCTTTTTGGGCCTCCATTGTCTTCGACGAGGAGTATTCCAGTTGTTGAAACTACATCCCTCTTTCTGGGCCTCCGTTGTCTTCGACGAGGAGTGTTCCAGTTGTTGAAATTACATCCTTCTTTCTGGACCTCCGTTGTCTTCGAAGAGGAGTGTTCCAGTTGTTTGATCAACGGAACAGCCTGCTCATGAAATTAACGTACTAAGTGGATGAACATTCTAGCGGCAGGTAATGTAACTCTCAGGGAGATTCAGCGTCACACTGTGTGACATGGCTGGCCGTT
>OZ024740.1:221556085-221558585 GCA_964016885.1 Eledone cirrhosa
ATATACAAGCAAATATACTTACAAGAAAGTATACGTACCTTCACAAAACATACAGGTAATATATACTTACCTATACAAATAAGTAATGGTATAAACATAACATATACTTAGCTACCACATCAAGACGTAAAATATCCGCGTATAGTTCGTACTATCCGTTAGGGTATAATGTAGGGCTGTAATACAGGAAGGTTTTGTTCAATTTATGTTTACAAGCCGAAATTGCCTCAGATTTTTTGTTTAAGATGTCGTCTTTGGCGCTGAGTATTTCCAAGGCCTCAGCGGCGCAGAGGTCACATGGTCTTTTATTTCCATTATACGATCTAGCCCTAGCTAGGATCTCCCAGTGTAACTTATATTGGGTGTGGTTGTCTTTTACACTCCAGATATAAGCGGAAAGTGACGTCATATTTCTTCATAAAGGATTAAGAAAAGAATGGGTATGCATGTAAATACGCTGCTTGAATCTATTGGCGGTTAACCCTATGTAGGCCCTACGGGACGTGGGTGTTTCAACCTTACATTTGTAGATAATGTTACTAGAGAGGCATTTCCCGGATAGGGGGCAGTCAACCCGATTTCTACAATTACAGTTATATATATGACGTTGTTGAAAAGAGCAGTGCCTTTGACGTTGCAATAAAAACTGGAGACAAAATTCTTTCTGTACCAAAACCAAGACACAAGTTTGTGTATGTGTGTGTGTGTGTGTGTGTGTGTGTGTGTGTGTGTGTGTGTGTGTGTGTGTGTGTGTGTGTGTGTGCGTGCGCGTTTATGTGTGTGCGTGTGTGTGTATCTATCTATGTATATATATATAAGGGATACAGATAATGCTTTCTCACTGTCACCAAGCTTCTCAATTCATTCGTTGCTACTAAGTATTCTATTTTGCTACGAGCTATTTTATTTTGCAAGGTACTATTTTCCCCCTGAGTTTGTGATTTCAGAGAAAGGTAAGAAATTCTTCATATTTTGCATATTTTGTATTTTGACTTCACAGTTTAAATTGTAGAATTGTCTATCCACTCAAAATATTACAACAGCTAATAGTGAAATATAGAATAAAAAAAAAAAGCTTTTTCAACTGAGATCAAATCTTTGAGAACATTCACGTCTACTTTTCAAAAACATATAATTTGAAATAGTTTGCTTTTTTGTATTTAATTCGTACGAGTATTTTTTTTAAAGATTCTAACACGACTTGATTTGGCCCAGTGATCTACTGATATCAAAATCAGTAGTATATTGAAAAATGGAAAAATAGGGTTTGGCCGAAATGGATTCAGAACCTTTGATCTAAATATACCCTGAAATATAAGGTAAAAGTGTAAAACATTGTTTTGTTTTTCTCACTTTACTCTTATCTTGTATTTCTAATTGGCGTTGTACTGTCTTTCCTCAAACAACCATAACCACATATCTCATAATGATCCATATACACGATACAGCTTTATAAATAAATGTATTACAACAAATATAAGTATGTATACGTACATACATATATGTATACAGACGTACAGTAGTATGTATATATATATACATACATGCACACATATATATATATATGTACGTATGGATTCACCGAACATTTATTATAATGCTCGGTGTGTTTGTAAACAAACATCCCGTATTAAGCCGTAGTGTCCAGCAACCATCGTTGCTCGTTTGTTCAGCACTGACAAAGGAACGCTGTACCAGTTTCAAGCCTATTAGCTATCGTCAGCAACGTATACCTTCCTGCCAGATGATTGAACGTCCGAAAGTATATACTTTCCCTATGCATATTAACGGCTGAACAAACGAGCAACGATGGTTGCTGGACACTACGGCTTAATACGGGATGTTTGTTTACAAACACACCGAGCATTATAATAAATGTTCGGTGAATCCATACGTACATATATATATGTGTGCATGTATGTATATATATATATACATACTACTGTACGTCTGTATACATATATGTATGTACGTATACATACTTATATTTAAGTAACAGCCGTACTAAGAGTGGGACATGAAATTTCGCTTCATTTTTTCCGTTTATTACAACAGTTTTGCTAAATATACATATCCTTCCTGCTTAGCACTACTCATATAATATATTCAGATAAAATTCAACATTTCGATTTTCAACGATCAATTTTCAGTCAACTTTTCAGCTATAAATTCTAATAGTCAATATAGAAAAGATTGATTCGATCTGGCATTTCCCCCATTTCTGTCAAGATGATATGATTTAATCTTCAATAAACATACTTTAGTACACTTTAGTACACTTTAGTACACTTTAGTAGCGTCTCAATGTTTATATAGAACAGCAATTCACAAACCTATAACCGTGCTCGTTATATACACATGTAATGCAAACACACAGACATATAACTATGTACGTACATATACAGACACACGCACAAATCATATATGCGCAGATGCAAACATTCACATACACACAAACACACACACACACACACACACACACACAGAGACACTCACACAC
>OZ024740.1:221566085-221571085 GCA_964016885.1 Eledone cirrhosa
TACATACATGTGTATATACATATATATATATGTATATGTATATATATATATATATATATATATATAGTAATAATAATAAATTTGAAGACTAAAATCCAAAGAGGGCTCGATAAGGATAAATTTATATCAGATATATAAGAACCGTAGAGAAAATATTTATTGTTATTTTAATAAATATATATATATATATATATATAGGTTTAGGAATAACCAAAGAGTGCTTAGAAATACATTGTTTTATTAGCTAACAGTGTTTCATCCGTACCCTAAGGCAGGAATCATCAGAGCCTATAAACAAGAGCATATCAATAGTTGCATGCTCCATCAAGCTGCGTCACCAGAACAAGGTGAAAGGACCAGCAGGGGTGTCCCGAGGCCAGCGCTATATAGAAAAAGACACAATACATGACGCATATAATGTCATAAAATGTCATAAAAAATGTCATAAAAAATTACATCAAAGATCACATAAAAAATGTATCACTTACATGGTGCAATAGATGATAAGGAGGTTTGGAGGGGGTAGCAAGGAATGAGTGAAGGTGTTACTCAGCATGATAAAAAACAATAAAAAAAAACAATAAAAACATAGAAACAAAAAACAAAAAAACAAAAAAACAAACAAACAAACAAACAAAGCAAAGCATAGATACATCAAAGCACAATCAGTGTAAATACAGGATGTACAGGCAGATTAAGAGAGCTTGCAAACATGAGTCTGTGAGAAGGATAGTTGGTTAGCGGTGGTGCAGCTTTACATGTAGGATTGTCTATAGGAAGGTTATATCGCCTTATAACAGGTCGATCCTCCGTATCTTATCAGCACCCTACGGACAACATCCATTGGTTCCAGTTCCGAGCGTTAGGCGAAGTAACACTATGTTTCCAAAACATATACTCCGGGGATTTATCCGGATAGGCAGTCAGCGATAAACCCCTAAAATCTAAAATAAAATAAAGTACGATGAATTGAAGAAAAGTAGTACAGCCGGCACTCCAGTAAGGAAATTGAAAATACGACAGGTCCGCAATAACTCCAATCTCCCAAAGTCCTCACGTTCGGTCAGTCAACCCAACGTCCCAAGTGAAATTCACTGGATGGCCGAATCGGCATCGAAATAAATTGTCATACCGTATACAATTATACCGCTGTAAATGTAAATCGTGATGGCTATTCCGTCACATAAACAGAAGGTGTATACAGAGAACCCCGTTTCCAGTATTACCTATGGCAGAGTGAGGGGAAAACATGTGGTTACAATAATAAGCGGGTTTATTAGGTTGGGTGCAAGTTTCTGTAGAAAATATAGAAAACTGACGCCTAAAACTGTCAATGACAGCTAAGTTATTTACATGTCCGCCACGTGGTTTTCGTGTAGATTACTGAATCCGGAGGTTGTAATCTATTCACAGTCGGGTGTGACCCCTCCTGGGTCGGCCGGAAGTCAATATCTACGGCTCTGTAGTATACCAGTTATCCTACATTGAGCTAAAAACCATACTGTCATACCAAGGGCAATATATCTGCGTGTCTGGGCACATTGATATATTTGTCAACGAAACTATATACAGTACTATAAATATATATATATATATAGGTATATACAGTATATATATATATATATATATATATATATATATATATATATATATATATAAATATATATATATATATTTATATATATATATATATATATATATATATATATATATATATATATATATATATATATATATATATATATATATATATATATATATATATATATATATATACGTATATATGTATATATATATATATATGTATGTAGTGAAAGAGTGAAGAATAACATGGTCAACAGTACAAAAAGGGTTTTATTTACAGCATTAACAATTGTTTCATTGATTAGGGTGTCTAAACCCCACTATTAGGCTAAATCATTTCTTTAATTTCTTTAGTCAAAATACGGCGATAGCTTACATTTCTAATAATTTCAAACCCACCAGCCGTTTCGAACATATTCTTACATATATATATATATAGAGAGAGAGAGAGAGAAGCATTGTGGAATAATAAGGTAAATTTCTTTAAGTCGTTTGGAAGCCTCGACAATGCAAATGGGTAAATCTCGGGGCAACAAGATCCGGTGGTGGAGAGAGAGATGTAAGTGGGTGTACGTTGAGATGCGTGGCGTGTATAAGACGTGTAGAGGAAAGAAGGAAAGAGCGTAAAGGATAAAAATAAAAATAACAACACGAGAGAGAGTTACCTCGGGAGAGATTTAATTGTCCCTATATATTTCTGATTCACATCCATCAACTGGGGTTTTTTTCCGGGGTGGGGGAAAGGTTGTCTGTCGGAAAGGTGCGAAACGTGTCCTCCGCTGTTCGTTGTTTTGAATATCTCTCTCTCTCTCTCTCTCTCTCTCTCTCTCTCTCTCTCTCTCTCTCTCTCTATATATATATATATATATATATATATATATATATATATATATATATATATATATATATATATATATATATATATATATATATGTATGTACATATGTATGTATATATATATATATATATATATAAATGTTCCTTCTCTCTTCATAATGTATTTTTAACTCTGATACTGGTTCAGTCTAATTCAAGCGGATTGGTCTGTCCCAGTCATTCATTGAGCAACATCGGTAAGGTTGGCACCATTAACTCACGGTTGGGTGTGGATGCATTCATGTATATGTGTGTGTCCGCATGTATCTGTGTGTTTCTAAATATATTGTTCATAACTCTCTCTGGTCGAGTAATCTTTGAAGTGTGGTGACTGCTGGAAAGCTGCCATTACTCATACTTCTCTCCCCCTTCACCACCTCTTCTACGGCTTCGATATAAATACCCCCTCCGCCTCCGTGGTATTTTCTTCGGGGTTATAGGAGGCTTAGCTCTGTTTCTCGACCGTTATATCGCGTGACTATCTCCCCCTCCGCTTTTGGGATTCTTTCTCACGTCATGTAGACGCGTTCTTGAGGCTAGTAAAACGAGGTATCCTCTTGATAAGTCGGCAGATCTCGCAGGGACTCTATATCTTTATGATGTATTGTTTTTGTTTATGCCACGAAACTACGTAGTCGAGGAATTTAGAAGCAGTTTAGGTATGATACATTTTATTACTAATTATATCTAAATGTTCCTTCTCTCTTCATAATGTATTTTTAACTCTGATACTGGTTCAGTCTAATTCAACCGGATTGGTCTGTCCCAGTCATTCATTGAGCAACATCGGTAAGGTTGGCACCATTAACTCACGGTTGGGTGTGGATGCATTCATGTATATGTGTGTGTCCGCATGTATCTGTGTGTTTCTAAATATATTATATATATATATATATATATATATATATATAATCTAAGCACAATATAGTACATAAAGATGAAGTTTCAGACGAAGATTCAGTGAAGATGTAGCTGCCAGACGCGTTGAAGCAGGCATATGAACAGAACAAAAGACGTGCTTTTTCTGAACCTAAGACTAAATTGTCTAATGTGTTCTTCCATCTTTTCAGACTGTAAGATAGGTAGTAGACGTAATCTGTAGCCTGATTAACACCACCATTTGACCATTGAGTGTCTTTAGCAGAGTGTATTCTGCTGCAAGTATTCAGGGCATGTGTGGGGATTCCTTCGTCTTTTTCCCTTCCCCCTTACCTGACTTGATATCCTGAAAGTGGTCAAAAACACTGTCTTTTCCTACACGACTAAACAATAAATAACCTCCGTTAATAGGGGAATTGTCCACTTTATAAAATAATCTACTTGTCGGTTAGCGGTTAAATCCTAGAAAAAAACCCAACTGATTTGAAAGTGTAATCTAGTGCACGAGTACATATTAGTGAACCCAGATCTATACGAAAAAAGCACTTTGTGAATGTAGAAAATTCTATTGCATGTTGATGGAACGAGGTGTAGTCAGTTCCGAGTTTTTTTTTTTTTTTTTTTTGCGGAACGGCATTGTGGTCTACTTCATTGGGTTTTTTTGTGATAGAGGGCGAAATTTAGGACTGCTTTTGGTAGCACCAAGTTTAGTTACGCCGCAAGCGTTAAGTTCAGTGTAGAGATGTTTTTAAAGATAGCACGCTACAACTAGAAACATTGAAACATTGAAAAGGTAAATTGCAATATATAAGGAGTACATCTGGCAAGCAAACGCAGAAGTGAAAGAAATGATAAAACGATAAAGAACTAGCAAAATATACTAGAAAGCTTTTTTTTTGGTCGCTCGTTCTGCTAGAAACACCAGTTATCCCACACTACTGTCATACAAAAAGAAAAAAAATATCTTGGCTAATATAATCCGAGATATACAAAAAGACGAGTTATGTCAGCGGGTAATTATATCGCAGTAAATACATGTTCTTTAATTTCATCAGCTGGTAACTACCTTGACAGGAAATTACATCGAGAACCATATATTGTAAGTAAATTCTTTTTTATGCTTTTTATCTGCAGAGTAAATATATCGCTAAACATTATTTAAAGGATTTATTAGCAGAGTAAATAAATATCTCGCATTCCATTAACGATAAAAAAGAAAAAAAATTCATAAAACAAAACGATAAAAAAATATATTAAGAATAATAAAATATACGTGAAAAATAAGTCAGAGTTACTTTTCAAGTAGAAAATCTTGCCCACCCAAAGCCCTCCAAATACAGTAAAAAGTTATTTGAAATCTTAAGAAATATGAAACGACAAATTATGAGCAATTCCCTTTAAATAATCCAGTATTTCACGATTTTGATATTTATTGATGATGTACTTAGTTTTTTGGATTTTTTAAAGATTAAAAAAAACCTTTTAAATCGTAGTATGATGGGATGTGTCGATGAGAATTGTTTGTCTTAGAGACATACGCTCCTCGAGACTGCATTAAACAATACGAAAAAGCATTATCAAGGTGAGGACGTCGACTTAGTAGATGACGGTTTGGGCATCCAATCTTACATAACCTCTACTTATTTTCGCCATATAAACTG
>OZ024740.1:221576085-221648585 GCA_964016885.1 Eledone cirrhosa
ACACACACACACACACATATTGATAGAAATCGAACTCGCATCTAATAACAACATTGCGACACAACTATTTCACCTCAGCTAGTCCAGTTTTCTTTAATATCATACCAAAATACATTAAAACAGAAACAGATCCCATAAGATTTAAAATGTCCCTGAACAAATACCCCCAAGAAATTCATAATAAACACGTGGATATATCTCCGAAAACAATAACTCCTTACTAGAGTGGGTCGTGGTATCCAAAACATGACAGATGAGAATCATGATCGGAAAGATTTCGCCAGGTGGTGTTATTAAGTTATACGGGCGGTGGATTGGCAGTATCGGTAAAGGGTCGGACGCCATACTTTGCAGCAAAGAGTTACGGCCCTTTATGGTCTGAGTTTAAATCCCGCAGAGGTTAACTTTGCCTTTCATCCTTACGGGGTCGATGAAATAAAGTACCAGTAGTGCATTGGGATAATTGCTGGCCTTGTGCCAAAAGTAGAAATAGTTATTAAGTTATACAAGGCCTGGAACAACACTGGCCGAAACATATCAAAGTGTTTGTGTCAATATATATATATATTTATACACCAGTGAGGCAGCGACAGTCGACAACACAACTGCTAATATTTTGGCTGCTGCTACTACCACCACATCACCAACGAAGAGAGAGAGAGAGAGAGAGAGAGAGAGAGAGAGAGAGAGAGAGAGAGAGAGAGAGAGAGAGAGAGAGAGAGAGAGAGAGAGAGAGAGAGAAAAGAAAATGTGAATTTATATATATGTAAACAATATTTTCTAATATTCTCTTCTAATTAATATACACCTTAACTTTATTATTTGTTCTTTATATTTTTCCTAGTATGAAGAAGTCGAAATTTTTATCGACTGAAACCGGTACTAAAATTGTTTTTTAAAAAATGTTTTTCTGTTTTTTTTTATGATAAAATTCTATTAACATTTTCTACTGCTTTCTTATTTTCCTAATATATATATATATATATATATATATATATACACTTACAATTGCGGTGATCGGCCGTGTCTTTCTCCTCTCGACCACTCAGTCCTGAACTTAAGTTCTCTTATCGAGTGGTCTTGGATTTCCTATCGTACATTGCTCGGATGGTGTTTTTTTTTGCTGTTTTGTTACTGTTTCCTCTTTTCTTCTCCTTTGCTTTCCTTCCCTCCTTCTTCCGTTTTCCCAATAATTTATCCAGGTATTGACGCCCTGGGGCGCGGTATATTGTCTTTAAAGCGTAGAAATATCCGAGACCCCAGTAGACAACTGATGAAACTTCCCTCCCCCGTTCTTGCTTTCTTCGTATTCCCACTGCATTTTAAGTTACCTTAAATAGCAACTACACAGCCATTTCTATTTTCCATACACACACACACACGCACGCACACACACACACACACACACACACACACACACACACACACACACACACACACACACACACACACACACACACACACACACACACAGACACACACACACACACATATATATATATATGTAATATATATATATATATATATATATATATATATATATATATATATATATATATATATATATATATAACCAAGAAGCTGTACAATATGGACGCGAGCAAGTATAAACAATTCATTTATAAAAAACTACAGAAAGACTATAAAAAGACACCCATTAGTACCCTAAATGACATAAATAGAGTAGGGATGGATATAGTTACCAGCTTAGAAATAGAAAAGTACACAAACCCGTATGTCCCCCTGACGCCTAGATTCTCCCTTAAGGATCACAAATGTAACTTTAATGAAAGCAACTCTATTAGACTAATATGTCCCTCTTCATCTGATATAGGTAAGATTAGTAAAATGATCCTAGATAGAGTACTACTGGAGCTTAATAGAAAGACTAAGGTCTGCCTCTGGGGCAACACCGACCAGGTCATAAATTGGTTCACCGAGTTGCCGGATAAAGCGATCCTGAAGTTCATCCAGTTTGACATAGATATTTACTACGCCTCTATCTCCCCCATACTCTTAAATAAGGCACTCATATTAGCTAAATCTAACACTAGCCTCACTAAGAAAGAAATAGACATAGTTCTAGCGGCGCGTAGAACCATTATCCAGTTCTAAGGCTCCCACTGGACCAGAACCAACCGTCCTGATAACTTGGATATCACGATGGAGTCCAGTGACTCAGCGCAAGCAACTGACCTGGTCAGAATATACCTCCTCCATAAGCTTAGGGACGAGATACCGGTCATACAAGGAGGTGTATATAGGGACGACGCCCTGTTTACCGTTAGGAACCAGAGCCCTCGTAGGATAGAGAACATTAACAAGCATATACACAGGTTCTTCAAGTCATACGGCCTATCCGTAACTATAGACCTCAACCACCAGGTTGTTAACTTCCTGGACGTGTCCATGGAGCTGAGTACGGGCCTATACAAGCCATACCATAAGCCTGGAGAGAACCTTTCTTATATTAATTATGCCTCTAACCACCCTAAGCAGTCTCTCAACTCCATAGTCTATAGCATCTCACATAGGATCTCGAGGCTCTCCGCCAATGAGGATATCTTCAACCAAGCGGCAGACTACTACAATAGGGCCTTGATAAGCACCGGCTTTAACCGAGGAATTTCCTACATCCCTAACGCTAGCTCCAGAAACCACCCCCTTCATAAGACGAGCGTTATAGTAAGCCATATCTATAACCGATCACGCGGCGACTTCGAAGGATGTCGGATGTAATAGTATAGATAATCGCACTAAGAAACACGGCCACAACGTTAATTACACTGGCGATAGTGTAGGTAACTTACCACACAATAAAGATCACGACCCCGGTAACAGTGACCACTGTAGCCTACTCGAATTATTCCCCTACTATAAAATCAACAAAGGTGACGGCCTACTATCAACGCCTTCCAACCAACATCTTCCTGTACATAAACATAGCAGAAGGAAGAAGAGTGCACCCGAGCATAAAGTGAAAGGGGCACGTAACGGGCTACAGCGCATTAACATGCATAAGAACGGTCAACCTTATGGCACTACCTGTAGCAAACGTACAAGGACACGTAATCGTCACCGTAACGTCCTATGGTTCCATCCCTCCTACTCCCGGAGTGTGGCCGCCAACATACCCCGGATATTCTTCGAAGCCTTAGAGAAGAACTTCCCACCCAACCATAGGTATAGAAAAATCCTTAATAGGAACAATATAAAAATATCCTTCTCTACTACTCCTAACCTAGCAGACATCATAGGAAAAACTAATCACAGTAAGATCACCAAGACACAGCACCTTCGCAAAGACGCACCTACACCTGACAATAACTATATCAGCCTTAACGACTTCCTAGCAGCATCCAATAGTGCTGGCAACAGCCTCTACAGACACAACCAGCATGACCGCGACATGACTGGGGAATATGCAGGACATGATGTGCGGAATAATAATGGTACCACCCCGCGCACAGTGGGTTATAATGGTGCTAACGACAGGTGTGGGAGAGTAGGTAACAACGTAGATAGTAATAATGATAGCCTTACCGTGGGAATTAGAAGGGACCGCGACCGAAATTGCAACTGCCGCGACAGGGGACGCTGCTCCCTTAGAGGATACTGCTTGACTGATAGGTGCACTGTAACTAACCACAATAGCGTTAAACATTATATAGGGGCTACCTCTGGCCCGTTCAAAATTAGATTTCGAACACATCTCCACTCTTTCACAAATAAGAAATTAAGACACTCCACTTCGCTCGCGGACTACATCACATCATTAAAAGACTTAAACGCCAGCTTCTCCACGCACTAGGAAATTGTCGGCAGGGCTGCACCGTACAACTTCAAGAGAAAGTGCGATCTTTGCCTCATGGAGCTCTACCACATCATAACAGCACCCCACGAGCTCATCAACAGCAGAGCTGAAACGACGATAAGCTTTACACATCGCTTAAAATATCCTTCTTCAGATGGGATAAGGACGAGGAGTGAAACCGTACACCGGGTTTCCCTGCGACAAGCTTTAACACCCCGGCGAGCAGGCGCTGCAAAAATCATCTGGAAAGTAACCATGCATCCCAGACCCGGCTTCAAATGACCCAGGCGGATAGGTGCAGGAAACAAACGTCTCAAAACAAACGTTGCATACCTGACCCTGTGCGTATCGACAATGGTAAAGTTGTAACCACATCTTGTAACGGATAGAAAGTTTTTCCGGGAAAGACTGCCCTAACACCGGCCAGAGTTACCTCCCTTGACCTACTGCAAAATCAAAACGCTTTTTTGCGAAGAATGCTGGCATAAATAGGAATAGGCTCACTGAGACAATTAAGGTATTATATAGAAAAAAGATTGTATTTAAAATTAAATATATAAATTCGAAAAATAATTAGCATTATATAAAAGGATTCACTTATAACATAATATATTGTATATTAACACATAGAATTTAACTAATTGAAGTTGTAAACAACTATACATTTTTCTCTTATACACAAATTAATCTCCAATACACGCCCCTTTCAAATTAGCTCCCCTTAGTATAGATCATTAATCACTTCCTGAAATTAAACCGTTAAACAGATCACACCAGAACAACTCGAACCCTTGATAAGATTGTAATAGGACCAATATACAATCCATAGTTGTAGCTACTGATAAACATTTACTAAAATATAACCAATGTAATGGAAAGGAATACCTTGATATTAATACTCACAGCACATGCACATTTGAACATTACCGGAACAATTATCACATTGCATCCACCATAAACTTCATAGAAACTGCTTTTCATACCCACGCATCTCTGTCTGCTTAATATGCTTTTATACCTGTATTGTATTCTGTGATACCTTTGCCATACTGTGATATATATGCTTAGTAACATTGCTTGTTTCTTACCTGGTTATTCTGTACATGCCTAATACCTCTGCACTCTTTCTATACGTTTGCATATGTACTGCTAATGTCCTCGTTTTGCGAGTAACTCTTTTCTTTAATTCCTCTATAATTGTTGTATTATTCTTTTATAATCTTTGTCGCATCCCCTCATACTGACCACATCATCTTTACTCTTTAAATATGACACTGTTAATGACAACACTAACATCTACGTATCTTTACAATTGTTCTGTGGAATAGGAGGTTAATTATATGTCTAAACTTTGCTAGTGCTCCGATGATTACAAACATTCGTTTGGAAAGAACGATTGTCAGCAATAAAATGTTTTGAACATATTTTGATTATTCTGTAATTTATATATATATATATATATATATATATTATATATTTATTAAAATAACAGATTAAAGTTTAAGCAAAGAATCGCTGCTTTCACCCTTAACGGGATCTTCTGAAACTAACAAAGTCAATCTGTAAACGCAGAACTGGATATTTCAAAAAACGTTGCAACCGGAGGAAGACAGGAAGACGATACTTTGGTTCGTGGAAACGTTCGCTGGCTAAGAACGGGAAAAAACGAATAATACGTCATTAATAGAAGCAGTGAAAAACAATTACGCGCAAAGACAGAACCACGTTTATGGTATAATAGAGGTCGTAGACTAATGTTCTCTTAGGTGGTGCATAGAGACGTTCTCTGGCGATGAACGAAAAAAACGAAGATAATACGTCATATGTGGAGCGTGGAGAACAATAGCACGCAAAGACAAAACCACGTAAAAGGTAAAGCAGAAGTTGTAGACTAAAATTCTAACTAGGAGACCAAATGAATCTCCGCTACAGAGTTAAGAACAAAGTAAATAAATACAATACAGAAGTAATAGAAACAAATAAATACATACACGCAAACAGATACGTACATACACAAGCATTCGCAAAACCTTACCATAGGTATACAAAACCACGCACATATAAATACACAGACACACACACACACACACACACACACACACACATATTTATATATACATATATATATATATATATATATATATATATATATATATATATATATATATATATATATATATATATATATATGTGTGTGTGTGTTTGTGTGTGTGTGTGTATGTGTGTGCGTGTGTGTGTGAGAGAAAGAGAGAGAGAGAGGGGGGGGGTAGAGAGAATGTTTTTTTATATATTTATATTCCGGCTCTGTAAAACATCTGATGTATTTACATTGAGCTATTTTTCTTACAGGTAATAAGGTGGTAATGAATTACTGACCTTTCCTGTTTATAATTATATATAGAGTATATATAAATATAAATAATAATATTATTATTATTATATATATATATATATATATATATTATATTGAGGCTAGATAGTGAGTCTATATATAGGAAATACAATAATATCAAACTAGAATTTTAACTTTGTTAGTGTATTTGTGTTTGTAGATTAAACTAACAAAAACAAAGAAAACACAAAGAATATTACTACACATTTCTTGGGTAGGGGCAGCAGATACAAATATTAATTTCATGCGTTAAAACACAAATTTATGCAGTGAGAATTTTTGGATTAGGGACGGGGGAATTGAAATGAATTAATAACTTGTTCAATTTATTTAATAATTCATAATAACTTGGCTTATCACAACTACCACACAGTTTGAAATTCAAATTAATACACCTGTCACAAGTACATTCATATGTATGTATGTATGTTTGTATGTATGTATGTATGTATGTAAGTATGTATGTATGTATGTATGTCCGGGAGAGATGACCCCTTAGCCTTTGTCAAGGCAGAATTCTAGGCGAAGGAAAACTCTGATATAACACCTGCAACTCTGATGGTATCCAATGATGTTGACTTGTTCTTCTTTTTGGTAAATATCATCTTGGTTAAGAGAGTGGGAATGGCTTTGTGCAGTGCCTTTGCTCACTATAAAAGCTTCACGGCACAGGCATTGCTTTATATCTGGAGATCTCTCTGCACTTGTCATCACATGGTACCACGGGCCCAGCACTATGTGTCAGTAATTGTCACAAGTGTAGTGTTTGTACCAGAGTTTTCAAGTCGCTGGCTGGACTAAAAAGTCACACTCGTTCAGCGCATCAGTAGGGGTTCTCCTACATGGATATAAAGTAGTGGCCGTACTCGAAAACGAGTTGGCAGCCACCATGTATGTATGTGTGTGTGTGTGTGTGTATATATGTATGTATGTATGTATGTATGTATGTATGTATGTATGTATGTATGTATGTATGTACATTTCCATTTTGCGTGTTTCATGATGACATGAAGGTATGGGTAAATGTTGGTGGAAAGCTCTCTGAGCCGGTGACGGTCGAGAATGGAATCAGACAGGGTGACATTCCAGCTCCAACGCTCTTTGCTTTGTACTTTTCCATTGTCTTCGAAGAGGCCTTCGGGAACTGCAATCATGGTATATATGTTCGCTATCGATCAACTGGAAAGCTGTTTAATATCAGGAGGTTCAATGCTAAGTCAAAGGTTCACTTGTCACTAATCAGGGATTTGCTTTATGCAGATGACTTGCGCAAGTTATCGGAGAAATGGAGGCCTACAAAATTAACATCCTGGGCCTCAGCGAGGTCCGCTGGACTGACTCTGGGAAGTTTGTCCATGAAAACAAGACCATCCTGTTCTCAGGCCGTCAGAACGGGACCCACCGAGATGGAGTTGCAATCATCATGGAGAGGGCTGCCAGTGGTGCCCTTGAGGAGTGGACTCCTATCAACGAACGCCTAATGACAGCAAGATTCACCACATCACATGCAAAGGTCACCATAGCTCAGTGCTATGCTCCAACCAACGAACATAACGATGATGACAAGGACGCTTTCTACCAGCAACTACAAGATGTTGTAAACAAAACCCCACGTCATGACATCCTAATCATCATGGGAGACATGAACGCACAGATCGGGAGAAGCAGGGTTGGCTTTGAACATGTCCTTGGCCCCCATGCTTATGGAAACCGCACGGACAACGGGGACTGGTTTGTCCAGTTCTGTTGTGCCATGAACAATATGAAAATCGGCTCGTCACTATTTGACCACAAGAACATCCACAAGGTCACATGGGCTTCGAACGACCACAGGACCAAGACGCAAATAGACCACATTGCGATTGGCCCAAGTTGGAGAGCTCCTTGCCTGCAGGACGTCCGAGTCTACCGGGGCGCAGATGTCTGCAGTGACCACTATCTGTCTGTTACCAAACTTAAAATCAGACTGAGGAAGCAGAAGAAGAGAGCACTCACTACAAGGCGTTTTGACACTACCAAGCTGAAGAACGGTGACACAGAAGCACAGTTCGAGGATGCTTTGAGGAACAGATTTGCTGTCCTTGAGGAGTCTGCACCAGGCTCGGTCAATTGGTGGGAGGAAATGAAGAAGACCATGGAAGCTGCAGGGGAAGAAATCCTGGGCTACAGGAAGTCCCTCAGAGAAGCTTGAGTCAGCGACAACACCTGGCAGCTGATTAATGAAAGGAAAGCCCTACACCAGCAGAGGCATGCCACTACCGCAGAGGCCATCAAGGTATATCAGCGGTATGTTGACAAGGACAAGGAGGTGAAACGCAGCGGCCAAAAGGACAAACGAATGTGGCTTGAGGGTAAGGCAGAGGAGGCGGAAGCAGCTGCGGCACGCAATGACATGCGCTCTGTATACCAAATTGCCAAGAAAATCACCGGCAGCTCTAGAGCTAACTCGGGCCCGGTGAAAGCGAAAGATGGTACGCTGCTTTCCAAGGGTGAAGTAAAGTTAGTCAGATGGGCTGAACATTTCAAGGAAGTCCTCAACCGACCGGAGCCACGTGTGCCAGCAGACACTAAGGAACCTATTAGTTTGTTGCCTATTAATTCTGATGACTTCACCGAGAAGGAAGTCCGCATGGCCATCAAAACCCTTAAGAATAACAAGTCACCAGGTATAGATGGCATTTCTGATGAAATGCTGAAGTCAGGAGGCGAAAGCATGGTCAAGTGGATGGGCCACTTATGTAATCTTGTGTGGAACACGGGTGAAGTCCCAGAAGATTGGAGAAACAGAGCGGTTGTCTGTATCCCCAAGAAGGGCAACCTTGCCGATTGTGACAACTGGAGGGGAGTGACAGTTCTCTCCATACCAGGGAAGATCTATTGTCTGATGATCCTGAACCGCATACGTGGCATGGTAGACCGGGAACTGCGAGAACAACAGGCAGGGTTCCGACCAAAACGTTCCTGTGCAAAGCAGATCTTTACGTTACGCCGCATCATTGAGAGGTACAACGAATTCCAGAGGCCCCTCGCCGCCAGCTTCATCGATTTCTCCAAAGCATTCGATAGCATTCATCGGCCGTCACTCTGGAGCATCATGCATGAGTATGGTCTGCCCCAGAAAGTCATTTCGGCAATCAAACAGATTTACGCAAACTCCAAGTGCTGCATACGGACAGAGGATGGTTACAGTGATTGGTTTGAGGTGGTTACTGGTGTGCGTCAGGGTTGCTCGCACTCTCCAATTCTCTTTGCCATAGCCATTGACTGGGTACTAAGAAGAGCGTCTAAAGACCAGGGTATATATTGGGTGGGAGAGCAAAAGTTGTCTGACCTGGACTTTGCGGACGATATTGTTGCACTTGCAGAGAGCACAGCTGACCTGCAAATCATTATGAACAATATCAATGTCGAAGCAGGAAGCTTAGGTCTCAATATCAGTGCTAAGAAGACCAAAAGCATGTTATCTGGGACACACCCATCACCAACTAGTGTTTTCATTGAACAGGGGGAGGTGGAGATAGTGGACAACTTCACCTACCTAGGAAGCTCCATTGACAATGGGGGCACCATGGACAGTGAATTGCAATGTAGAATGGGAAAAGCTTCAGTAGCATTTAACCAACTTGTCAAGATCTGGAAGAGCAGGAAGTTCACCCTCAAAACAAAGATGAGATTCTACAACAGCAACGTGCTGTCCACACTCTTGTACGGAAGTGAAACATGGCACCTTAAGACCAGCCAAGAGAAGAAGTTGGACGCATTCGATTCCAGGTGTCTGCGAAAGATCCTGGGGATTAAATGGAGTGACCATGTAACAAACCAGGAAGTCAGGAACCGCACCAACCAGCAGCTAGTCTCTTCTGCCATCTGCAAGCGACGCCTGAGCTGGTTTGGGCACGCTTTGAGACTTCCCCGGAGAGACTGGCGAACCAAGTACTTAAATGGAACCCACAGAGAAGCAGATGGAGAGGGCGACCCAAAATGAACTAGCGCCAGACAGTTGAGAGGGACCTGCGAGCGACAAACAGACAATGGCGGGACGCTGTGAAACTGGCTGCTGACCGAACGCGGTGGAACACTATGATTGCCTCATGCGTCGCAAGACGCGGGAGCTTCTGAGTCTGAGTCTGAGATGACTGTGACCTGGTAGCGCACACGGAGATTGATATGCAGCATCTCATGGATGCATTTTCTAATTGGGACTTACCATAAGCCTGAAAAAGACAGTCGCCATGTACCAACCAGTCCCTGGGATGCCATGTTGTGAGTCCAACATCTTGGTTTATAGTGAAAGGCTTATGGTCGTTTATGGTGGTTTATGGTGAAAGGTTTATGGCCATTGGCAGTTTTGTATATCTTGGAAGCACTCTGAGTATGTCCTGCGATCTTGATGGGGAAATATCAAACAGGATACAGAAATCTAGTGATGCTTTTGGAAAACTGAACAAGCGTCTCTGGTCTCAACACGGAATTTCGGTAAAGACAAAGCTCAAAGTGTATCATGCGTGTGTGCTCGCGACACTTCTTTATGCTTGTGAGACATGGGTGGTCTACCGTAGACAGATGAAGCGACTTGAGAGGTTCCACCAGTACTGCTTACGTCGGATCCTCGGCATAACTTGGCAAATGTTTGTCAGTGACGTCGAGGTTCTGGACAGAAGTGGCTGTGATAGTGTCGAGTCCTTGATTTTGAAACATCAGGTGCGCTGGACAGGCCATCTTGTAAGGATGGATGACAAGCGAATGTCGAAACAGCTGCTTTATGGTGAGCTACAAATGGGAAAAAGAACGCGAGCAAACCCAAGATGCGTTTTAAGGACTGCATCAAGGGGGCGCTCAAGAAAAGTAACATCCCTTGTGAGCACAGGGAAGCATGCGCTAGCGACCGATCGCATTGGAGGAAAGCAGTGTCTAGTGTCAAGAGTCTATTTCAGAAAACAAGAAGAAGGCATGCGGCACTAAAAAGAGATGTCCGGAAAGGAATCCATGTTGGCCTTCACGAAGGCACTGACAGACGACCTGACTTGACATGTGAGACCTGTAATAGGGTTTGTCTGAGCATGGTAGGTCTAAAGAGTCACCTGAGAGTGCACAAGAACAGGGAAGCAGGCACCTGTGGAGCTATAAGTGTTCATCAGACGACGACATGTAATGTTTGTGGAAGGGTATGCAGGTCGAGTAGTGATCTCACACGACACCTTGGGTCACATGATACCATGGGCCCAGCACGAGGTGTCAATAATTGTCACAAGTGTAGTGTTTGTACCAGAGTTTTCAAGTCGGTGACTAAAAAGCCACACTCGTTCAGCGCATCGGTAAGGGTTCTCCTACATGGATATAAAGTAGTGGCCGTACTCGAAAACGAGTTGGCAGCCACTATATATGTACGTACGTATATATTTATGTATTTATGTATGTATGGATGTATGTATTTATCTATGTATGGACGCATGTATGCATTTGTGTATGTTTGTATGTATGTTTGTATGTATGCATATGTATGTATCTATGTATATGTATGCATATGTATGTATCTATGTATATGTATGCATATGTATGTATCTATGTATATGTATCTATGTATTTATATATGTATGTATGTATCTATGTGTGTGTGTGTGGGGGGGGGGTATATAACAACTACCACACAGTTTGAAATTCAAATTAATACATCTGTCACAAGTAAACATGCCCATCTTGTTACTTATAGGCAGATCTCGCTTAATACAGCCTCGTCAGAAGAATAATGCTTGACTATAGCAGACAGTAGATAGACCCAGGACACCGTCGTGAAATACCAATATATGGAACATTACATACATGTAGCCATCTTTCTTTACTTTACTTTATATTCCTTATTCCATCGTACCTTTATCAATATTTTCTTTATCTTTTTTGAAGTTATAAAGAGCAGCTCCATAATGTTTATCTAAGTTAATTATCTTCATCTGAACCAGATCAATAATTGTTTCTACTTTAGGCACAAGGCCAGAAAATTACCCAGTGCATTACTGGTACTTTATTTTATCGACCCCGTAAGGATGAAAGGCAAAGTCAACATCGGCGGGATTTGAACTCAGATCGTAAAGGGACGTAACTATGCTGGAAAGCATGGCGTCCGACTCTCTACCGATACTGCCAATCTACCGCCCTAGATCAATAATGATCTATAATCATTTGATCCAGAAACATTATATGGAGGAGCGAAACAATTGTAAACGGACATTATTATTATTTACCAGTAATGCACTGGGTAATTGCTGGCCTTGTGCCTAAAGTAGAAACAATTATTATTATTATTATTATCATTGTTATTGTTATTCCTTGAATCTCAGTCATTGATGTTGGTTAACTGGAAAGTCCGTTGGATTGAATATCAAGCCACTACCTGCAGCCTCAGATATTCAGGACGTATCGGAGGGTTCTTGCCGTTCCAAGCAAGCATGCCTTTTGAAGCGTTCCAAAAAGCGTGAAGGGGCCGATTTTCTTTAACCATCCCTGGAAACTTTTGGAGATAGTCCCCAGTGCGCCTATGACAATCAGGATCACTTTGACTTCATGGCAGTTCCAAATCCTTTTCACCTCCCACTTTAGGTCCTGGTATCGGTTAATTTTCTCCCTCTCCTTCTCTTGCACTCTCGTGTCGAACGGGCAGGCCACATCCACAATCAGGCACGATCTTTTTTCTTTGTCCACAACCACCAGGTCAGGTCTATTGTGTTCCAGTTTTTTGTCCGTCTGTATCCTAAAATCCCACAGCACCTTCACCTGATTGTTCTCCATCACCGCCTCTGGCCTATGCTCATACCATTTCTCAGAATGTGGTAGATTGTTTTTATTATTATTATTATTATTATTATTATTATTATTATTATTATTATTGAATGCCATGGTTGACGGAGGCTCGGCTCTGTAAGGTATTGTAATTTTTGACCGCTATAACAATTATAAATTGTTTAAAACTTTAACCAAACTGTAGACAAAAACACCCTCCTCCTCGTGAGAGAGGTCTTTCTGCCCATTATTTGGCCCTTCGGGGTTAAATAACCGCTTATTGGGGTTTTGTGCCCAATATTTATTTTAAACCCCCCAAAAACATGGCTACGAAAAAGAATTTTCACAAGTCACTCCCACTCATTCCGTCTTCTTCTTCCTCAATCGTCACTACAGTAGAGAGAAGATTGTCTCTCTCCCCCCCTTCTCTAAATGTGTCTCTCTCCCTCCCTTCTCTTTCGCAAGCCACGCCAGTAAAGAAAAATAGTTTACAAAATCACGTGCAAATCATGGAACATTTCTCCACGACGACGACAACGACGAAAAAGGTGTGCGGTAAATACGAAAACCCATTTCATTCGTCTGACATCATGAATAATAGCAGTAGCAGCCGTAATAACAGCAGCAGCAGCAACAGTTACAAGGAAAACAAGAGTAGCAGCCGCAACAGCATCAGCAGCAGCATAAACAACAACAGCATTAGCAGCAGCAGCAGCAGCAACAACAACAAAAACCACAGCAACAGCGGCGGCGGCAGTAGTCGTAGTACCTGCAGCAACAACAAAAGTA
This sequence comes from Eledone cirrhosa, assembly GCA_964016885.1. Classification (NCBI taxonomy): domain Eukaryota; kingdom Metazoa; phylum Mollusca; class Cephalopoda; order Octopoda; family Eledonidae; genus Eledone; species Eledone cirrhosa. The sequence goes on from OZ024740.1 coordinate 221,589,855, forward strand.
ACAGCAGCTCTGACGACAACAACAACAACAACAGAAGCCAAGAAAAACCAATCTCGTTTGCAGGTATCGCAAAGAACCTGGAAACCATCCTCATAACAAATGAGGAATTACAGGAAGCGAAGAAGATGGTGACGAAAACCGGACACCGAGCAATCTGCAAGGCAGCCGAAAAATTTTTCGAAACTCAACAGCACTGTACGGTCACGTACCGTACAGGAAGCACAAAATCCCGTAGGGTTGAAAGAGCCACAGAGGCTCAAATACAAAAAACCCTTAGGGTCTGTGTGACAGCGGAAAACGCATATCACCAGGGGCAAGAAATATGCCACCGTAGACGTGATTTTTGCCACACCCCAAGAGGCAAAGGCTCAATCCTTAGTGACCCTAAGGAGCGAGGAAATGGTGTTGGTGCCCTCCTACTGCGGGTAAAACTTGTGAGGGTCAAACTGACCCCCCCCCCCCAGGATGGCCCCTTCTTGGCTGGCCGCGTCTGTCCTCGTCGGAATCGAAGACAAAACAACTGTACTGCCAGTACAGAAAAAAGTAAGAGAAGATTAGGTCGGCACCTCCATTGAGATGTTAATCCAAATCAACCAGGAGTGCATCGAAGCTATCCCGGATGTGATAGACTTCGATAACGGCACTCAACTGCCCATAAGTGTTGAGGGCAAACGCCAGAAATTCTTTCGCTGTGGATCGAAGACTCACCTCAGGGCCTTCTGCAACGAGAAGACCCTGAGAAAGGAGAAAACCCGCTTCCTTCCGAAACCGGCTCCACGGCTACCAGCAACGGGACAAGCGGCAACCAGGAACGATAGGTCCGTGGCACCCATACCCACGCCACGGAAATCAAGAACAGCAGCAGCAGTGGAAGTATTAACAACAACAACAGTAATACCAAATGCAGCTGCAACAGAGACTCCACTGCAGACATCACCAACAACAACAAGTAAAAGAGTGGAGCTGGTACCCCTCCCGGACCTTACAGAATCAGACATGGAGTGTGAGGTGGGAGAGGGATGGCAAAAGGTCGTAAGAAGGCACAAACGCAGAAGCAGCGCATCGTCACCTTCGAAAAGGGAGGAAAGAAATGAAAAATGGGTAAAGGTTATTGCAAAGAGACTTACAGCAGCAACACCACCAACACCATCACCACCCACACTAGCACCACCATCACCACCGGCGACAACCCCACCGCCAACAACAACAACACCTTCAACACCACCACCACAAGCACCAACATCGCAAACACAACAACAAAACACACACACCCAGCAACAACGACAAGAAAATAGCAGAACCACACCCCACCCCCAGAAAAACAAATGCACGGCAATAAATACACACAACAAGAAACTAATGAAGTACATAATTGAACACACAGACATTTCACAGCACGACTACATAATACCAGCACCAATCAAAACTCCAACGAACATAAGACTGGTAAAAATAGCACAGAAACAATACACAAACATTAAAACGAAATTCCCCAACGCAGTTGGTGATTTCAGAGACCTAGGAGGGACTTTCAACCGGAGAGTATATTCGGACATACTCATAGAAGAGCCGACGGCCAGCCGAAGGGACGATTCAACGGTCCCTTCACCAGACGATCAAGTGAAAAGGGATGGAGAAACCATCCTTCCTCTACGAAAAGTACGGTAAGTGGTCTTTCCCATCTTTTCCACTCCATTTTAAACATGACCTCGCTCAGAATAGGCAGCATAAATGCGCGTGGCTTGGGGTTGTCATGGAAGCAGGGTTACCTGCTCAACGACCTCAGGTCACTAAACATAGATGTAGTGGCCATCAGCGAGACCAGAATCTCCGAAGCACGGGCCTTCGCACCTATCTTCGGCGGCTACGATGTGTACGCATCTCCCAGCCGTCCTGGATCGGGGGAGGAGTTGCTGTGCTTTTTCGGAGAGGTTTGGATCTCGCCATACGGGCCATCTTCCTGTACCCAGAGGGTAAGTTGGTGGTGCTGGACGTGACCAGCGGAGACGGGCAAGCTTTCAGGCTAGTGGCCGTCTATGCCCCGACAGGAGCAGGGCGGCCTGATTTCTTCCGGCGTCTGGAGACCTTTCTTGGAACGTCCCGCTCTTTAGTGTTAGTTGGCGACTGGAACGGGATCTTAGATGCACGCTGGGACTGTGTGGGATTAGCGGATAGGGGTGGAGGGTGCAAGAGCCTCACCAACCTGCTCAGGCGTTTTGAGTTGTCTGACAGGTACCGATTGGATTTCCCGAATGTGCCAATGTGGACTTGGACAAATCGCATAGGGTCATCCAGATCATATCTAGATAGAGTATTTTGTAGGGAAATAGATAGGTCTAGCATAGGCTGTTCACAATTCAAGATAGTCAGCTATACGGACCACAAATTTGTGATCTGTGTGCTTGACTTAGATAGGCTTCATAGACGAGGACCCGGCTACTGGAAGCTAAACACGTCCTTACCAGCGCGCAAGGCCTACAGAGACCGGATTAGCGAACTAGTTAAGCGGGCGTTGACGGGGGCCATCGTCAACAAGTGGTGGTTTGCTCTGAAAAGAGCGATTAGAATAGAGTCCATTAGGTTTAGTAAGGCTTTAGCAATAGAGAAAAATAGAGCAGAGGGAGAACTAGTTAGAAAATTAGACGAGGGGCTTAGCAAATGCATCGCGACCGACGTACTTGCGGCGAAATTGGCCCTTGACCAATTCTTCAATGCAAAGCGCGAAGGCTGCGTTATCAGAGCTAGGGTGCCTGCTCTCAGACACGAGGGGACGAAAGCCGTTCAATGGGCCCGAGTGGCGGAGGCGCGTCGTGGCAACAAAGCCACGATCCGGTCTTTGGTGGACCACGACGGGCGCATGCTACTCGATCCCGGGCAAATGTGTGAAGCTTTTCAGCGACACTTCGCACAGCTGTTCGGGGGCAGCGGCGAGCCAGATAGAGGGATGAACTTTAGTGTCTACCTCGACGGACTGCCGCAGTTCTCGGCCACTGAGGCCGGGTGTTGCGAAACGCCGATAACAGCCGCTGAAGTACGGGAGGCAATGACTGGCTGCACAAGGGGTAAATCGTCTGGTTTGGATGGTCTGCCCTATGAACTTTACGTACAGATGCCAGACTTGTTCGGAGGCCTCTTGGCGGACGTCTACTGCAACTTGCAACAGAACGGGAGAATTCCCAGCTCTGTGAGCCGAGGAGCTGTGGCGCTGCTGAGAAAGGATACGAACAAGGGGCATAACATAGATAATTTCAGGCCCATAACTCTGCTAAACACAGAGTTCAAGATTTTGGCCAAGGTGCTAGCAAAGAGGTTGGCGCTTGTCGTTGGTGGTCTGGTGGGAGAGGCGCAGACATGCGCCATTCCCGACAGATCCATCCACAACAACCTCCACCTCATGCGATACATAGTAGAGAGGGTAGCTAGGGAACCTGGCACGGGTGGGTCCTTGATCAATTTAGATCAGTCGATATATTTCGATAGGGTCGACCATCGTTACCTAGCGGCAGTCCTGAGGGCGGCTGGCTTTGGGCCCGTCTTCAGAGGCTGGATCGCTGCCATGCAGAGTGACATCTGCTCTGTAGTGAGAGTGAGCGGTCACCTTTCGGAACCGTTCAACATCATGCGCTCGGTCCGCCAAGGATGTCCCCTCTCGTCCCTCTTGTACGTATTGACTCTCAAGCCATTACTGCACAAACTGGAGACGTTGAGGGGGGTCCCGCGCGAACTAGGATGCGGAAGATCAGTGTCAGCATATGCGAACGATGTCACCGTAGTGGTGTCGAACGCCAAACACATCGAGGCGATCGGCACTACACTAAGAGAATACGAAGCGGTGACAGGAACAATGATCAACCAGGAAAAGTCAGTGGGCCTGCAGCTCGGCACCTGGAGAGGCAGGTCCATGCCGTCCAACAGCGTCGTCGGGCGCTGGACGGACGGACCGGTTAAGTTGCTCGGGGTCTGGTTCGGTCCGGACCTCCAGACGGACAAAAACTGGAACGAGGTGACCAGCAGGGTGGCTTCTCTCACCCCAAAATGGGTGGAGAGTAATCTGTCCCTGAAAGGTCGAGCGAAGGTGGCTAACGCGTACATCGCGTCTGTCATCTACTACCGCCTGAACGTCGTACCTTGTCCTAATCCCCGCCTACCTGCGCTAGAGCGTTTGTTCTTTCGCTTTTTGTGGAAGGGACGCGCTCCGATGGTCAGGCGGTCCATCTGCTGTCAACACCCGCTACGTGGAGGGCTGGGCATGCCGTGGCGGATGATGCGCAGACACGCACTCAGGCTACGTCTTCATCTCTTCCTCGACGGTGATCAGGTGTGGTCGCCGTTTGCTAGACGCGTCTTTCCCCAGCTCGTCTCCTTGACGGAGCTGCAGTCCTGGGTCAAGCGAAGACCGAGAGGGAGCGCTTGGAGACTGGAATGTCTTCAGGCGCTCACAGCTCTCGACCAATCGGGTAATGTGATCGGTGGAAACTCCACCTTGGCGTTCTATAGAGCATTAATGGAGGGGAAGAGCGACGACGTACTTGGAGAAACTCTAGGCGTCGACGAAAATCAACTAGCCAATCTCTTCGGAAGAACTTTCGGGCCGGGGCCTATGGACAACTTCCAGAAATCCCTGGCTTGGCAGTGCTACCGAGGAGCTTTGCCAGTTCGGGATAAACTCTACAGGCCTGGAGGTGCCGTCAGCCGGGCATGTCCGAGATCCGCGCAGGGCGACGAAACCGTCCTGCACGCACTCGTCCAGTGTCCGAGCATTGCTGACTTGTGGGTTTATGTCGAACACCTGCTGTCACGTGTAGGACGGATCCAGCTATCAGCTGAGTCCATCGTGAGGATTGACCCGCCCTCTTCCTTTAGCCGGGAAGGGCAGGCAGTTTTTTATCTGTCTGGTGGCCATGGCGAAAGAGATAGTATGGTGGACACGTTTGAAAGGGCTGAAGACGAGCACTTACCTCTTCTGTGATGCCCTGATTAACTTTTTCAAATTTCGTTTGAAAAGGAAAATCAGGGTAGAGAGGGAAGTGCTCTCTTCCCAGCATTTTTTTGGAAGATGGGTGGGAGAAGCAAGTATGGCCCGAGTGAATGGAACTACTCTGAATATGTGTCTGTAAATTAAAGGTGGAAAACTGGGAGAGGGCACTTGCCCTGGTGGTCAGGGTCACTGTGGCCTTTTAATGGGGTTTCTCCACAAATGTCCCTCGGAAGTCTCCCCCCTATTGGGGAATTTTTCATTGTTATTTTTTTGTTACATCCTCTGTTTTTGTTTTTTTACACGCAGAAATGCCCATTTGTACCGTCCTGTATTGTCCTGTATTGTCCTGTATTGTCCTCTACTGTTCTTAATGTCTACTTTATGTAAACCCTTGTGGTTAATAAAGAAAGCATTATTATTATTATTATTATTATTATTATTATTATTATTATTATTATTATTATTATTATTATTCCTTACATTAAACTATAATTACAGTCCTTATTCTTTACATTAAACTGCAACTATGTTGACACTCTTTAAGTAACGTCTTCCTTGTGAAATTTGTAGTCTTGCTTTGCTTAACTAATGAATATATATATATATATGCTGGAATTCCTTTTATTAATATATTAATAAATATATTTATTAATATACTAATAAAAGGAATTCCAACTTTGTCTGATTTACTCGTTATATTTACAATCCTTTAAAATTATAATGGTATTAGAATGAAATAGTATGGTAGAATATTAAATCTTAAGTGTTAATTGAACAAGTACTTTCATGCTTTCGCAATCTTCAGGTTCATATTCTGTGGTGACAGTTAAGTTTGCAATTTTCAACTGTAACGAGATGGGTAAATTTTGTGCCTTATATACCGTGAAAAGTGGCTACAGAATGCTAATTTTGTAAACTGCATTTCGACCAATCGGCGTGTAGTTCCACTGGATTACTAAAGCTGATTGGTTGAGCATGTCTAACGACTTCTATTTGACCCTATCCAAAGCATCAATTGTTTTGCTATTTTTAGAAATGATGAAAATAGCATTTTCTAGTAATCATCACCATCAACATCATTTTTATTATTTATTATTGTTCATTTAGCTTGGGTTGGAATTTATAAATAACATTCTTTTGTTTGATTTTTCTCTTGATTTCACTCGGGCTGTGTAATTTGTAGAATGGAAATATAAATATTTTCTGACCACACGTTGCTAGGGGTATCTGACGGACATTTGGGTCTCTGATTTGCTGTAGGAGCAACCGTGCACGTTCCGATAGTGCATTTCCAGTTTGACCGACATATAGTTCTTCACAATTCAGGTATTTAATGCAGTAAATTAGATTTCTGCTTTTGCAGTTCATATTTGCATTTGGGAATATTTTTCCAGTTTTTGTGTTCATATATTGACCGGTGTGTATGGATTGACATGTGCCACATCGACTATCATTGCATTTAGATACAGTGAATGATTAGTCTTTGTTGTTAAGGTCAAACTTTGCTTTTGTTAGTAATTGCTTCAAATTTTTCGCCTGCCTTTTACTAAGAGTCAAAGATCGGTCTGTGATTAAGCCTTTTAATTCGTTACTTTGAGCAATGATCGTTAGGTTTGCTTTGGCAGTGTTGAAGATATTCTGGTATTCTGGTGACATGGGTTGTGTGTCATTATAAATGGTATGACCATTTCTTGGTTTCTTCTCCCTTGGGTTGTCCTAAGTTGTATAGTTATTTTTATAGCCTGCTGTATGCCATTTTCTATAAGTAGAGATGGGTATTTTTGTTTGAGCAAACATTCTCTCAGTTCTGTTAGGCGTTTGTTCCTGGTATTCGTATCTTCTACAATGGTACACATTCTTCTGGCTAGGCAGTATGGGATGTTGCGTTTTGTATGAGGTGGATAGCACGACTTCAAATTTAGATATTGATGGGTGTCTGTGTGTTTATAATATATATCCGTGGTAATGGTGGTGTCGTTTTTGATTACCATTATATCTAGGAATGGTAATTTGGTACTACTCATCTCTTTTGTGAATTGGACAGATGGGTGTAGGTTATTCAGGAGGATATTGAACTCATCCAGAGTATCTAGAGATTCTGTCCAGATGATGAAACAGTCAAGGTATCTCTTCCAAGATTTTTCAATGTACTTTCTAAAGTCAGTGCTATATTTTTCCTCTATTTCTTGGTAGAGTTGTTCTAAGTATCCCATTACAGAGTTCGCGTAAACGGGAGCAAACTTCGTTCCCATCGCTGGGCCTCTAATTTGGATGTAATTCTTTCCATTGAAGAAGAAAGTGTTGTTCTCCAGAATAAGTTTGACTGCGTCTAATATAAATGGCACTGTGAATCTGGTGGGAATCACTTCTCTATGTTTTTCCACCCAGTATTTAATCGCCTTTATTCCTAAATCATGTGTAATGTTGGTTTAAAGGCTTACCACATCAAAACTAAGTAGAAGTGAATTCGTTTCCGTGGTTTGGGGAAGATGGGACAGGAAGTCGATATCATCCCGGATGAAACTGAGTATGTGAATACATAGTGGTTTCAAAATAATTGTTTCTACTTTTGGCACAAGGCCAGCAATTACCCAGTACATTACTGGTACTTTATTTGATCGACCCCGTAAGGATGAAAGGCAAAGTTAACCTCGACGGGATTTGAACTCAGACCGTAAAGGGACGTAACTATGCTGGAAAGCATGGCGTCCGACTCTCTACCGATACTGCCAAATGTTGGACCAGCTATAATAGGTCTAAGTTTTAAGTCTTTTGGGTGTAGTAATTTAATGTACTCACTGTTTTGTTCTTTTACTGCCAGTTGTATTTCTTTTGACTTATGAACTTTCGGTAGGCCATACAGGTTGCTGGGTTTTGACTCAAAATTAGTGATGTAGTCTCTTTCCTTATCAGTAAGTGAGTTGTGGTATTTTGAAGCCAGGTTTTTGATCTTCTTCATGATGTTGTCGTCTATATTTGACGGTATTTCATGATAGAATGTTGTGTCTTTCAGTTTTTCCTCAACCAAATCTTTGTAGTATTAAGCATCTATTATAACAACTGCCTCCCCCCTTTATCTGCTTGTTTAATTATTATTGTTTTATCATTTTGTATACGTTTAAGTGCAGACATTTCTGATTTGTTAATGTTTGGCCTAACATTAGTATTACGTCTAAGAGGAAATTTAGACAGGATATCAATGTATTGGTCGAGATAGATATTTCTTCCTTTTGGCGGTGTGAAATTTGATTTATTCTTTACTAGTGATTCATCACTCTCATTACTTTTATCAGCGAAAAATTCTACAAGTCGTAATTTTCGACAGAATGCTTGGGTATTTTCCTTTCGTTCTTGGTGGTTGACTGTTGGAGTCGGTGTGAATTTCAGTCTTTTTGACAGAATTTGCATTTCATCATTGTCAAGATCTCTTTTGGATAAATTAATTATTTTCGGATCTACGTGTACAGTTGTTTTGGGTATGTTTCTTCCTGGAGTTTTTCTTTTTCCGGTTTTTGTTGTCCTGACGTTAAAAAATGGATTTTTCTCTGTTCAGGATTTATATTCCTGTTGGTGTTTGCTTGATGAACTTTTCGTCGTGATATTATATTTGGTTTCGTTATGTTTTTTGTCCTATTTTTGGTATTATGTATATTATTTTTCCATTTCTTGTTAGCATTATTTTTAACAATCTGGGGAAATGACCTAGGTTTGCTTTCAGGTTTAGATGTTTTTTTCACCCAGTTTCTTGTGGGTAATCTCTGTTGAGATCTTGAGAGTGATCTGGTTATTCTACAGTTTTTTTCCCTGTTCCTTGTGAGTAGTCTCTGTTGAGATCTTGAGAATGATCTGGTTTTTCTACTTCTCATGGTCTGGTCAAAGGAATGTCTATCGTGTTTGTGCTTTTTGTTCATGTTGTGTGCATTAGGGTGTTTTTGTAGAAAAAGCGAAGTGTTCTTACCGTGTTCTTCTTTGATTCAAGGTAAGGTGAGTGTTTGTGTTGCCACGTGTTCTGGCGTATGTTGTGTTGGTGAGATTGTCCACTTTTAATGCTTTTTCTCAGTTCCAGAGTCTTTACCGTAATTTGCAGCATATTCGTCGAGAAATAATTGTTTCTGCTGCCATAACTTTCTTGATTTGCTTTCTTCTTTTGAGATATCTCTGATCCATAGTTCTCGTAGTTTTTCAGCTATATTACCAGTCGTTAGCTTTGAACTTTGACTTCAATTTGGTCATCAATAGCTTCATATTTGGCTTTGTAGCGGGATTGTTTACATTGAGAAACGGAAATGTCGGTCCTGAATTTTGTCAATGTAAGTTCTCATCGGAGTTTTGTTTCTTCTTCTGGTTCTCCTGCAATTTCTGTAATTAGGTATTTACGAGGGAGTATGGGTGCCGTTAGAGAGAGCCATTTCCAATGTGTTTCGACATATTTTTCGCATTTGTATGCTTTCCAGAAGTTTTGTTTTCTTATGTTAAGACATTTTTTCCATGTCTTCCACATTTCTTTTCTTATTCGATGTGTTTTGTTTTGCAAATTTCCTTCGTTTAGTTCTGATATCCGAGGTGGTTGTGGTAGGCTTTCTCTTGTATCTTCGATAACTGTTGGTATAATTTCAGCTAAATTCTTAATTTCAGAGTTTATATGTTCAGTTATAAGTTTTCCGTCTGTAGATTGTTTTTTTATTTCCTTTAAAATAGAGGATTGTGTGTCAATCATCGTGATAAGTGTTGATCATTTCGATGATATCTCCTTTAGAATTCTTTCTGATTCTGTTGATTTCATTTGTTGCTTTCCAGACATGTTGTCATATACACAATAGGAATATATATATATATATATATATATATATATATATATATATATAAATATACACAGGTGTGTATGATTGTGTATAGAAGATTATATTAATAAAAGGAATTCCAACTTTGTCTGATTTACTCGTTTTATTTACAATCCTTTAAAATTATAATGGTATTAGAATGAAATAGTATGGTAGAATATTAAATGTTAATTGTTAATTGAACAAGTACTTTCATGCTTTCGCAATCTTCAGGTTGATATTCTGTGGTGACAGTCAAGTTTGGAATTTTCAACTGTAATGAGATGGGTAAATTTTGTGCCTTATATACAGTGAAAATAGGGTCAAATAGAAGATAGGGTCAAATAGAAGTTGGTAGACATGCTCAAATGAAGATAGGGTCAAATAGAAGTTGTTAGAGATGCTCAACCAACCGTGACGCCTAAACAATCAGCTTTAGTAATCCAGTGAAACTACACACCGATTGGTCGAAATACTGTTTGCAAAATTTAGCATTCTGTAGCCAGTTTTCACTGTATATAAGGCACAACATTTACCCATCTCATTACAGTTGAAAATTGTATATGTATGTATATGTGTGGGAACATAGAAATAATTGGGATGGATACCCAATCTCTCGGTTAAACCACTGGGAGTGAAGGACCCCTAGCTTTTGTCAGGCATTCTTCTAGGAGAAGGCAACTCAGGAAACAGGGATAACTCCGAAATAAAACATACAGCTTAGTATTTACCGATGATGTTGATCTTTTCTTCTTTTCGGGTTATAGCTACTGTCGCTCAGAGAGTGGGATTGGCTCAGTGCACAGTCTTTCCTCACTTTAAAAAAAATCGTCATGCACAGGCATTGCACGATAGCATTAATTGATAATTATTAATAATATTATAGAGGGTGGGTTGAGGGTCGGACACCATTCTTTGCAGCAAAGAGTTACGGCCCTTTATGGTCTGAGTTCAAATCCCGCCGAGGTTAACTTTGCCTTTCATCCTTACGGGGTCGATAAAATAAAGTACCAGTAATGCACTGGGATAATTGCTGGCCTTGTGCCAAAATGAGAAATAATTATTAATAATGTTATATCGTGCAATGGCCATACTCAATAACGAGGGGGAAGCCATCATGTATATATGTATATATGAATGTATATATGCATTCGATATTCAGAGATTGGGATTGATCCAATGCAAAGCCTTCCCTCACTTGAAAAATCTTCAAGCACAGACATCACTTACTATATGACATTTTTTGCGATGCATAGCATTGCTGGGCATAGGCAAGTTCCTGGCAAGATTAAAAAGCCACGTCATGGTTTAGTATTAAGTGATCAAATTACTCGAAATCGAGTTGCAGACATCATGTATGTATGAATGTATCTATGTATGCGTATGTATCTATATCTAACATCGCTGACATGTGTTCACAAAATTCTACTCACTGTCTACATTTTTTTGTGTTTATGATTTTGCGAGGTGTGAGGTCAAACTTCCACCATTTTAATCTCTTATTCACGCTGTGTTTCCTTTCTGACAAAAGACAAGCGTTTGGAATATTTATCATTACCCTTTTATTACTTCACTTCTGGTGTTATACTAATACAGTGTTATGTATTGTTCTCTGGGGGTGTTGTTTCACATTTTATTTACTTGTTATACATATATATTTTGAGTATATGTTGATTGTTTACCGACACCTCAGTATGCAGGTTGTAGCACTCGATGAAGTACGCAGGTTGGTTTGGTTACTCCGGAGTAATGTAAAATAATTAAGTCAAATATTTGAAATGTGGCTTCATTTATTAAAGATGTACTGCTATATATATTTCAGTGACAGCCATCATTAGCTGTGACCACTTCAGGCAGTCCGAATTGGTGTGGTAGAGACAGGTACACATGTTGTTGAAGTGTTTTACTCCGTCAATACTCCGATATGTCCAGCTCCTGGTTGAGTTGTTATTTCTCTGAGGAACTGGAATCATATGGATTCGAACAAACGAATTTTGGCGTCATAGGACACTCTCTCATCCCATTCGTCAGTTGTGAGAACATTCCCCAGTCAAAAGTCTACAGAAATTTTTCTGAGGCAAGACAATCTGTTGTGGTTGTTTTTGTTAAGTACCGATGACCTCCTCCATTGTATTGGTAGTGGTAGTGGTGTTAAGGGGTCAGCTGGCAAGTCAGCTTTGGTTTGCTGCTGTTATGTTGAGAAGAATTTGTACGTGTGGGTTGGCATCTATCCTGCCACCATTTCATGTGGTGGGGGGTGCCAAACAGATAAAAAAATAAGATAAAATAAAATAAAGAAATAAAAAATAATAAATAAAATAAAATAAAATGCGTGTGTTACAACCAATATCAAAGTTTGAAAGATTTGGAAAATATTGACTGAAGTAGAAAGACTGTGTCAGAATCGAGAAGTGCAAAGGATTACAATCTTTACACTATCATGGGGTGGTGCGTTTTAAGAGCAAATGAGACAAGAATGGAGTGTAAAACACTAGAACCCGAGTGTCAAAATCCGGAAATGTAGAGGACTACAGTCCTTATTTCGGTATAAAGAACATATGCTTGTATGTCAACGCACATCGTTGCAAGCACACACGCACAAATACAGGCTCTGGTGCATCCCATATGTATACACACACACACACACACACACACACACACACATATATATATATATACACATACATCCACATGCATATACACACACACACACATACATACATGCAAGTATCGATGTATGCACAATCTTAAACAACAGTATCTATGTATGGACATATGTATAAGTATGTGTTGCCATAGGAGTCGATCGTGGCAGGGGTAGGGGTGGTGATTGTGTAGGGCGTGGTTTACCGTGGGCTCGGTGTGGCGGGGCTACTGTCCCTATAGCTTGAGGGAAGTTCCCATCCCAATGTGTTGTTATTATCCATATAGCTTGAACGTCCTGGCCCTGACGTGTCTACATGTCCCGAAGAAGTCAGTCCTGAGGTTTATTAGGCTACTTCCACAGCTGAGTATCTCAAGGGTCTCGCTGACATAGTTTGCAGATGCCAGATCCCCCTTTATCAGGTGGTATTTTCCTGATTTTGGATCAGGCTAGAGAGTACGGGGTCCTCTCCAGCTTGATCTTCCAGATCAGTTCGGAAAGAGCCGTACTTTTCCTTTTGTCCTCCCTATTAAAGGAATGGCGATGGTTATGCCATCGGTCTTTAAAGCTCGTTGATATGGATCCTATGTAAAGGTGTTCAGAGTTGGGGTTTTTTACTCTACATCCGTATATTAAGTTCTTCCTTAGGCATTCATTACTAAGGGGGCATAATGCGGGCTTTCTGCAGTTGCAGGAGGTGGTCGACCCTCGAGTGCCTAATGTGGGGTTCCCGTTGCGTATTATAGGGTAGTCCTACCCCGGGCCCGGTGGGGGGGGGTCCCTGGGTCTGTTTGGGTTTCCAGGGTGGGTACTGAGCCCACTCTTCCTTCCCTCCACATGGTTCTGCTGGGTCCTTATATTGCCAGCTTCTGGTTGTGTGTGGTTTTTAAGTCTACCCCTATTGATGCTAGCTATGGACTGGGCCACATTTCGCAGTAGAATACGAGAGCTTCACAGTGTGTCTGTTGAAGATCTTGTGGTATCTATGGTCCCTCGGGAAGCATTTATCTAGTACTCTAAAGAATGAACGAGCCATGCTGTTCTTTAGGGCCGCTGAGTAGGGTAGGTTGTATCACGTGATTTTTCTGCGTCTACTCGTATGTGGGTGGGTTGAGCGTGCCGTGGGCTGTTGGGGAGTTGCTGGGTTGCTAGTGGTTCCCGCATTGCTGCTTCCCCCTTGGGCACTATGTGTTTTGATAACTTCCCGGTCCGTTTCTGTGGGGTGGTTGTTGCCCACGCTGGGAGTTCTACAATGGGATGGTCCTCCATCAGTCCCGCTTCGTGTCTTGCGGTTGGGGGCGTCAGGCCCGGGGTGGTTAGTATCACCCCTGAGACCGCTACTCGTACTGGGTTTCCTCCTATGGTTATGCGTACGCGTCCCCTTCGCTAATGTGGTGGTGTCGCGTTCATGGTGTTTAGTTGGTTGCACTCTCCCTGTAATGTTAGGGTCCCCCCTCCCAGATACCGTGGGTCGGGGTGTCCGCTGGGCTATCCTTATCATGACGCCTCGGATTATATGATATATTTTGGCCATGCACCGCCTTATTTAGAGCTGCGTTGTAATATTCTGCTTTTCTATCGAAGATCTCCTTATTGGCGGACAGGCTGGAGATCCTGTCCGAGACGCTCTTCACTACGGCCTTAATTATTGACCTAGGGTGGTTTGACCTGGCGTTAACATATACCAGTTTCTCGTTGGGCTTGTGATAGGGGTAGTATTGCTCGGTGTTCAGGTTTAGGGTGGTGCCAAGGAAGTTAACTATCTTTGTATTTGGGTCTAGTTCGATACTGAGCCCATGGTTCTTAAAGAAGTTCCTAATTCGCCTCTTCATTCTCTCCACAATAGTGGTGCTGTGGTCATAGACTGTGAAGAGAGCATCGTCACGATACAATCCGCCGCCCAGACAGGGGATTTCTTCTTTTATCTGCTTCAGCAGGAAGAGCCCAACCAGGTCCGTTACCTGTGCGGAGTCGCTGGAGCCCATCGTGATGTCAAAGTTATTTGGCCAATCACTCCTGGTCCACTGGTCTCCACCGAAACGGATCAGGGTTTTTCGGAGAGCGTGGATGATACCCACCTCCTCACGGGTTAAGTAAGTATTGGACATCGATAAAATAAGACCCTTATGGGCGAGATTGAGGAGTAGTAGCCTGCAATATCCAGTTGATAAAGCTGGTCCTACTTTTCTTAGGTAATATCTTAAACCATTCTATTACCTCTTCCGTGCATGACCATTGCTGCAATCTAGTTTTTTTCCGAAGCTTAGGCAAAATCCTATCTAGTATGCTTTTACTGACGTTCCCTAGGTCTGATCTGAAGGGGGATATTAGTCTAACCGGGAGGTCGGACTCAAAGTTTGGCTTGTGATCTTTAAGGGTAATCCTCGGCTCCCTTGGTTGGTATGGGGCCGTCCTATCCTTTTTATTTTTTTATTTCTTTATTTTATTTTATCTTATTTTTTTATCTGTTTGGCACCCCTCACCACGTGGAATGGTGGCAGGATAGATGCTAACCCCCACACACAAATTATTCTGAACATAGCAGCACAAACCAAAGCTGACCTGCCAGCTGACCCCTTAACACCACTACCACTACCAACACAATGGAGGAGGTCAGCTGTACTTAACAAAAACAACCAGAACAGATTGTCTTGCCTGAGAAAAATGTCTAAATAGGTCTTTCTCGAAGTTTTCAGCAAGGAGTTGTGTGGTGCGTTCTTGTATGTGGTGAAATCATATAAATATTTCTTATCATTACGTTTTGTTTTTCTATCAAAGTGGTAGGCCCTCCATCTGACCCTTTTGATGAGTTCTTCATACGGATTGGACACTACCGTATATTTTGGTAGATTTATCTACATACTTTGCTCCTAATTTTATACAGGTATTCATATTTTAATAATAATATATATTTTTTATATATATATACATAATTTTATGACTCCCTATATATATAGTTGAGCTCTCTTTCTTTCCATTATCCATATTACAATGGAAAAACAATACTTGGGAACTTCTTTAAAGAATATACCGATACCTTCTAAGGACGAATTCTTATTTCTTATGATACAAAAAACCAACCAATTCATCAAAAGGGTCAGATGGAGGGCCTACCACTTTGATAGAGAAACAAAACGTAATGATAAGAAATATTTATATGATTTCACCACATACAAGAACCCACCACACAACTCCTTGCTTGAAAACTTTGAGAAAGACCTATTTAACTTAATCAAACACCTCAGATTTAAGAAATATAAATCTAATTTTCAAAAGGATCTTGACTCTACCCTATTGGATCTAAAAAAAATCTAGCAAAGTCCACGTCCACTCAGACAAAACTGGAAATCTATACCATATGGATATTGATAATTACAATGAGTTCATTTATAAAGAACTCAGGAAAAATTATAAAAAAACAAATAATGCAGCTCTTACCAATATCAACAACAAAACATACAACATAGTAAATAAACTCAATATTGAAGACAGAACTGAACCTTTGGCACTGAAAAAAACACACTTTAACCCGAAAGATCACAAATCTAACTTTAACTCTAATCCTTCTATAAGACTTATATGCCCTTCCAAGTCTGACATTTGCATCATTAGTAAAATGTTTTAGATAGAATCATCCCACAATTAAAAAAATACGCTAATTTACCACTCTGGGAAAACACATCCCAAGTAATTAACTGGTTTTCTAATATTAGAAATAAATTATGTTTCATTTCTACAATTTGATATAGATGCTTATTATTCCTCTATATCACCCATACTCCTGAACAAAGCCTTGATATTTGCCAAAAATAGATCAAACTTAACTATGGATGACATTAATATTATCACGCACGCTAGACAAACACTACTGGAATTTCAGAAGGAATACTGGACCAGAAATACATATATCTTCGACATTACTATGGGATCTAGTAATTCTGCCCAAATTACCGATCTTGTGGGCCTCTTTCTTCTATTTAACATTAATTCATCTTTTCTCCACCTCAAAGGTGGTTTATATCGTGATGACTATCTTCTTCTTTCCACTAACCTTAGCCTATCAGAAATTGAAAAAAAAAACTTAGAACTTTCCTCAAAGACTATTACAATCTCACTATTACATTTGAAAACACCAGTAAAATAGTCAATTTCCTAGATATAGCTTTAGACTTATCTACGGGTATCTACCAACCTTACCATAAACCTAACCAAAACTTACATTACATACACTCACAATCCAATCACCTTAGATCTATCCTTAAAAACCTAGCATATAATATCTCACTCAGAATATCTAGCCTTTCATCTAACTAGGATGTATTCGATAAAAACGCGCCCTTTTATAACGAAGCTTTAGCTAGAAGCAGCCACAAAAACAAATTAGTCTATATACCTTGCACCAATAATACTTCAAACATACAACCCAATATTACCAACAAACACCAAATGAAAAACCCACACCTAAATGCCATTCATACTATACCCAAAAATACCAACCTAAAACTTAAGTTCTCTACCTCTTCTCACATAAAATATAATGACTTTCAAAAAACCATTCATCTTAATACTCCAATATATGTTAACAACATTACTAACAAAGTTCCTAATAATCAGACTAAAACACCTAAATCAGTTAATCTAACTAAACCTATATATAACAAATTCACTAATAGTAACTCTCTTAGTAAACATCCTGATACATCTTATAAATATAAAAACAATATCGAAACCGTAATAGACGGGTTACTTGGTATAATGCTCCATTTAATCTACAAATTAAAGATAATATCCCTAAAAAGATAATATCCCTAAAATCAAAAGAAATTGCCCATAGTCTATAAATGTAAAATTAGCACTAAGGACTCCACTTAATCACATATAGGAGCTACATCTAACCAATTTAAAGTAAGATTTAATACTCACAAACATAGTTTTAAAAATGCCGCATTAGCTAATACAACATCCTTGACTGGAACAATTAATAATTATAGAAAGAAGAATATCGATTACAACCTGATCTGGAGTGTGCTCAAAAGGGCCACCCCTTATCAAAATAACAGATACGAGTGTAGATTATGCTCTCAGGAACTTTTTGAAATCATGAAATCTAAGGATATCCTATTAAATAAGCGACAGGAATTAATTATATCTTGCAATCATAGAATTAGAAGAACCTTCAAATATTATAAACCTAATTAATATACACCTTACACTTATATTTTACATATTATTATAATTGATTTTTTAATTCAGTTAACCTTTAATTAGTACTTTACTACAGAGAACGTCATAATTTTATTTCCCTCTTACAGCTCTCTTTTCCTAAAATTAATACCTAAAAGTATACCTATAAATTAATTTAATTTCCTGTTATGAATCTAGATTCCTTGTAGTTTATATAAAATTGGTATTTCTCACTACTACCCTTATCCCAAAATTTTACTTTCCTTCGTTTTTAACAACACTCTTTAATAACATCTAATTCTTATTTATCACATTCATATGAATTAATATAAATTTATCCCAAAAAAGTATACCAATCAATTAATTTAATTTCTTGTTATAGAACTAGATCCCTTGTGGTTTAAATAAGATTGGTATTTCTCACTAATACCCTTACCCTAAAATTTTATTTTCCTTCGTTTTTAACATTATTCTTTAATAACATCAAATTTTCGAGTACCTTTCACTGGCTTGACCTCTTTTCATCCCCAAAAGTATTCGTTTCATTCAAAGTATTCTTTTCAATCAAAACATAAGTCTGCACTCCTCTACCCCTAAATTAAATTTCTACTACTACTCTTCTATCAACTTGACCTCTAACTACTTTTCTATTGGTCAATTCAAAACCCGTTCCCAAACAGACCTTTTATATTAAATCTTTGTTGGTTTTTTCAATAAACAAATCTCCTCATTTCTGAAGTCAGCATGTATATGTGAAGGTATGTATATTTCCTCTGATAGTTTGTAATATTTTTACATAGATCTATATGATATACATACCAGCACACATATACATCCTAGAAACGATCGTAAAATGATAAATTTTTTAATATAAGGAACTTGTTCTTTGTTTTTATTTCATTGTTTTTATTAATTTATTTATATATATATATATATATATATATATATATATATATATATATATATATATATATATATATATATATATATATATATATACATACATACATACATACATATATATATATATATATATATATATATGTGTGTGTGTCTGTGTGTCTGTGTGTCTGTGTGTGTGTGTGTGTGTGTGCGTGTGTGCGTGTGAGTGTGTCTGTGTGTGTATGCGTTTGTGTACATATATAGATGCATTTGTATACGTATGTATATATATATATATATATATATATATATATATATATATATATATGTGTGTGTGTGTATATGTGTATATACGTGCATATATGTGTATATATATATACATATATACATATATGTATGTATACATATATCCATGTATATATATATGTACATACGCATGAATGTATGAATATATGTTTATATATATATATATATATATATATATGTATGTATTTATATGTATATGTATGTATATATATATATGTATGTGAAAGTATATACATATGTGTGTTAGTAAATATTATTATATGAGTGTTATTATATGAGTGTGAAATGTAATAACAAAAGAATGACCCTTCGATATTTAAATATAGTCGTGTTATATAGTACTTCGACTTAGCATATGTTTTTCTTAATACTCAGAGTTTCATGATGGCATTCGTTTAATGTTTGCATTTCAATCTTACGTGCAGCGTCAAACTTCAGCTTGAAACAGAAATTTCTGTAACACAGCATCAACTGGAAGATGTCTGAAACATACAGACCCTATATCAATAGAACCAAGAAATGTGAACTCTGCAGTGTTGAACAGTGTTTAATATTAAACTATAAAAACCTTTCCTGCACTGTGCACAATTCGTATTTCACTTTTGTCTAGACGTAACCCAACTTGCCCCAGGAGCGCCAAACACGTCTTCCACCGAATAGCTGTTGAGCACAGATACCAGCTAGACAGCGTAGAAAATCGACTGGATATTGCATGAAAATTCCTCTTCCCACACATGTGTCACATCAGACAAAAAGCAACTGTGTCTGACACAAAAAGAATTCAACCTATATTTGCCTTCCTCAAATCAGTAAACAAGAAGAAAAATCAAAAAACCTTTTGCAAATAGTACCAGAAGTAACAGCACTCCCGAAACATATATATATATATTCATAAACGTTGAAGATTGATGGAACACGCCAGATTAATTAACATCGATAGATCGGATTCTATCATGAAACTCTTAATGCCGACGCAAACATATGCTTACTTCCCATGCATTTTCAGTAATATGTATACATATATGTATGGATATATATCTATATGTATATATATTGCTGTCAATATATGTATATATATATATGTACCTAGAAAACCGCGGATTTCTATCAAAGATCATAAATTAGACTTTAAGCCTAACCTCCCGGTTAGACTAATAGCAACTTCCAAGTCGGATCTAGGTAGGGCCAGTAAGAATATAATAGATAGGATCCTGCCAACGCTTATGAATAGAAATAGACTTAGCCTATGGGCTTCGACTAAGGAGGTAATTGACTGGTTCACAGAGCTGCCTACCAAACAGCAAGTGGACTTCATTCAGGTGGACATAGCCAATTACTACGCTTTCATTTCACCAGTAATTGTGAACAAGGCCCTCGTGAGCGCTATGGCTAGGTCCAACCTAGTGGACATCATTATAGCTGCTAGAAAGACGCTAATTAGGTTTGAGGGTAGATTATGGGAAAGGAGAGACAGACCCGACAGTTTCGACATCACTATGGGGTCAAGCGACTCCGCACAGGTGACGGATCTGGTGGGAATTTTTCTACTCCATAGGTTAGCAGAAGAGATTCCAGAGATAGGCGGCGGAATATATAGAGACGACGCCCTATTTACTTGTACTTGTACTTGTGTCGACATTCACCCTGGACGGGTTGAGCCGGCTTCTTCCCTTGTCTTGGCGGCATCCCAAACCATGGCAGCCCACGCACGACGGTCCCGGGCTAGGTCACTGGAGATATCGAGCCAGTCACGGTTCCATCGGCGCAGGCCGACCACCTGCGGACCTGAGAGTTCAGAGAGGTCCTCCGCCAACCTAAAGTCCAACCTCTCCTCAACGTGGCAGGGCGGTGGCAACGGGTAGTGTCAGAGCTATGCCGTGGGGAACTTCGGTTCCTAGTAGGGAGGGCCACCCAAGGCGGATTGGTCTGGCACCCAGCGGTATTAGGACCGCAACCCGGCAAAAGGGGCTCTGGTGAAAATCCAAGAGGTGTCTGCTCCGGTAACCGACGGCTTCGAGTCGTTTCTGTCCCTACGTCTG
The DNA here is from genome assembly GCA_964016885.1 of Eledone cirrhosa. Classification (NCBI taxonomy): domain Eukaryota; kingdom Metazoa; phylum Mollusca; class Cephalopoda; order Octopoda; family Eledonidae; genus Eledone; species Eledone cirrhosa. Next base: position 221,610,708 of record OZ024740.1, read on the forward strand.
TGGAGAATCTGCGGCAATCAGGACGTTTTTTTTCCCTCATTCGGGATATACATGCGGGTTATTTTGGGGACCGCTTGTGAATTCACTACTCCCATGACACTTCTTCCATCAATCCTACAAATACGAACTATGCCCTATTTACTTTCCGCTCACTAAACTCTATCCAGCTGGAGCGCATGCGGAAGCGCATCTCATATTTCTTTAAGCAGCACGGCTTATCCGTGCTAATAGAAACTAGCACTAAGATGGTAAACTTCCTAGACGTATCATTAGAACTGGATACAGGCTTATACCGACCATATCACAAGCCCAACGAGAACCTGCAGTAAGTAAACAGGCACTCACACCTCTCCAAGTTGGTTATAGGCGCAATAGTCAAGGGGGTATCCAACCGCGTATCCACATTATCCGCTAACGCGGGATCTACACCCCGGACAATGGCTGGCCGCATAACGAGGAACGCAAACACCTGGATACCATTAGTACTAACATAGGCAGACAAATTGCCCGGAAGCACACACATAATGATATGGATAGGAGTATTACGCACGACAAGGAAGGCACCACGACGCATTGACAGAAGTGTGCGCATGGGAACCCTAGGGACCCCAACACATGCAGACTGAACTGTAACAACAGCACAGACCACGACGGGGAAATCAAAGATAGTGAAGTAGCTAACGCAGCACAGGACATAGGACACGCTAGAGATAAAACCAGGACAAAGAACACCAACAATGATACGGTGGGATACTCGGGTAGCAGAACGGGGATGAAAACCAGGGCTTGTAAACGTGTCCAGAACAACATAGTAAGTGAATGCCTTTCTCCCGACTTAAATAGTAGTTCTAAGCATAGGGATAGCATAGGGGATGAAATAGGAGTAGGGTGCTACCCGAGAAAACAATATGACACTGCACACATTACTAGTAGAAGACGACGAAATAAGAAAAGGTCTAGAAACATAACATGGTTCAATGCACCATACTCGAAGTATGTATGCACTAACATGCCAGGACTTTTCTTCAGGGCATTGGACGAGTGTTTCCCGGCATCCCACGTGTACCACAAAATATTCAACCACCACACCGCGAAGTTCTAATTTTCCACGGCACCCAACATGGCAGACTACATGGCCAAGGCCAACGCAATGATATTGAGGACACCCCACCGACAAGCTTTACAGGCCTGAGGCACGTCGGGGGGGGGGGGGCTGAGTGGAGCGCATGGGGAAGTGGCTAGTGGTTCTCGCGATGTGCCTGGGGGTGGAGCTGTGGCCGTGGAGGACGCATCTCCTGACAACAGAGACCAGCATGTGGTGAACGCTGACTCCACTACTCTGCCGGAACACCACATGAGGACCGGGAGAACCCAAATAAGAAATCAGGCCCACATAAAGGGTATGACAAAAATGATGCACGGACATGTAACTGCCGTGTAGGAGAGGAGTGCCCTCTGCAGGGAATGTGCCTGACAAAGGGCGGTGTCTATAGATGTATGGTTACCACGCACAATGATAGGCACACTTACATCGGGGCAACATCCACGACTTTTAAATCGAGGATGTACAACCACAAGAACTCGTTCAAACACAGGAACAAGAGATACTCCACCAGACTGGCGAACCTAATATCAGGACTCAAAGATAGTGGCACAGAGTTTGGCCTCAGCTGGAGTATTGTCCAGCGCGCGAATGCATACTCGGCTGGCGAGATGAGGTACAAGTTGTCCATGTCCGAGGCTATGGAGATAGTAAAACTAAAGGGCGACGCAGTCAGCCTCAAATCTAAAAACATCAAAGCCTGCAGACACCAACGTAAATGCGCGCTCTCCGCTTTAGTGATACCAGATGGGTCTATCTAAGGCACTACCGGTATGACAATGCCAGGTGGGCGCATGCAGTGGACCACGAGATGCCACAGCATGCCTATGAATGCAAGGTGGAACAAGCTGATATCAACGACAGATCCAACGACACCTACCTCGTAACCTACCTTGGATAACACCATGCCACCAACTTGGGGACGCCTACTCAATATAAGTCTGATTTTGTCTACAATCTTAAGTGTGGTTTTGAATTTGAATTTGAATTTTTGATTTTTAACTTTTAATTCTCGATTCGTGATGTTTAATTTGCAACTTTGATGTTGGACTTGATGCTGGTCTTAAGGTTAGCGTTGCAGTTAATTCTAACTTTGCCTGCCGTTGTTATATACACGCCTAAAACACAAGCCCCTGGTATATTCCACTTATGCATCCATTCCATGTACATTTCATATATACTGTTAGGAAACACATATTCTATACATTCACAATATATATAACTTGTTTGTGTATGCACACACAGTCCCCTGTGTCCACCCCTCATGAAACCTGTCTCATGAGCATGATTGATATGCAGGTTCTTACACAGTCCCTTGGATCGTCAGTCCCTATGTATCTTATATAACCCTATGCACCACAGTCCTCAAGTATTTTTATGCAACTTTATGCACATCCCAATAATGTCAGGGTGGCGTGAACAGATACCCCTCTGCATCTTTGTCATGTATACATCCCTTTTTCCAGTATTTTATTTTATCTTATTTTATGTTATTTTATTTTATGTGCGTACACGCATTTATATATAGGTGCCACACATGTTATCTGTGATTAGTGCAAGGCTACTACGTAGCTATTACATTTACGCATATTGTGCATGCACTTTCAGGCTTATATCGCCACATGAATGGGTTGAGTCCAAGCCTCAAGAATGTTGACTCATATAATATTTTATGCGCCATGTGCACAGTTGCGTGTGTGTGTAGATATGTAGGTATTCATCAAGTATGTGCTTTTTTTGATATGTATAAGCATGCTCATGCGCGGGTACATGTATGTATGTGTGTCCACGCACATATGCATACATGCATGTGTATACATGTCTGGGTGGATGTGTTCGTATAAATACGTCTGTGTAAATGTACGCATGTGTATGTGTAGATCTTCCATTGTTTTCATCTGTGTATATGTACAGCGTCTTAGCTATATACGCTTTCCTGAGTACACTTTGTGTGTGTAGATATGTGTATATTTATCAAAAATACCTTTGGATTAACTTTTTTGAAAGGCTATTTCAAGCATTCTTTTAAAAACGTTCTCTTTACAGGGGTTTTGTTTTGAAATGTGGTTTTTTAAAGGTATTTTGAGGGTGTGTTTTTCTGAAACGTTCTGTTAAATGGTTTTCCATTAAAAAAAAAAATTCTTTCTAAGTATTCGCTGCACATTTAATATCTATTGTGATTGTTGCATATAATACAGTTGCGGGTGTGTACGTGATCGCTGTGGGTGTATAAGTGCCCGTTATCTAACGCCTGCGCGAAACATGTACATGGGTGAGGGCGCCTACAGGTTGAGACGGCGAAGGTGGCGCGACCGGTTCAATCATACAACCCTTTACCTCCTACAGTAGTAATTCCGATTTAAGAAACAACTTTGATTGACAGGTTGCGAATGAAAGGAACCAAATATAGGAGGGCCACGAGTGGCCAAAAATAACGTACGTGTACAATTCTTGACCGAGCATAGAATGACAACAACAGGATCTACGCTGCCGAGTGAGGGGCGTGGGTGTAACTGGACATTTGGAAACTCTGCTTCGTAGAATCGAGACGTAGCTGAAGACCTTGCGATTCCAGAGTCAGGTTCGATCATTACATCGATCGTGCCTCGAGCTGGTCGCCAGAAAAACGATTGTAATACGTCTAATAAATTTTATTCGTCGCAACACTGATTCTCCGTTTCTTATGTGATATTATACTCTGCCTTGTAAGAGCATCGAATGCTCAAACGGCCTACTGCTTACAGACGCTTTAAGCATCCCACACCAATTATATATATATATATATATATATATATATATATATATATATATATATATATATATATATATATATATATATATGTTTGTGTATTTATATGTATGCATATATATATATTTATGCATGTATATATATATATGTATGAATGTTTATATATGTATATATACACACACATACACATATATATATATATATATATATATATACATGAATGTGTATATACATGTATATATATGTATACACATATAATCGCGCATACACACACACATATATATATTAATGTTTATGTTATAGTAGTTTAGAATTAGTTTGTAGTATACTTACAAACTGTTATTGTAATGTCTTTTTCTCTCGTGGTCGTTCTTGTTTTCACCTGTACAATGTATATATATATATATATGTATATATATATATATATGTGTGTGTGTATATATATATATATAAATATATATATATGTATATATATATATATATATATATATATATATATATATATATATGTATATATATATATGTGTGTGTATATATATATATATAAATATATATATATATATATATATATATATATATATATGTATATATGTATATATATATGTATATATATATATATATATATATATATATACATACATATATATATATATATATACACACACACACACACATACACACACACACACACACACACACACACACACATATATATATATATATATATAATACAAAAACGAAGTACAGCATAATCGAAGCTCTGGTTGCAGCCAAGCTAACGAATGCATATATATATGTATATATATGATTGTGTGTGTGTGGGTGGGTGTGTGTATCTGTGTGTATCTGTGTTTGTGCTTCTGTTATCTGATAATGTTTGAAGTTAATATACACACAATCTATATGGGTGATTTTGCTATAATGGACATTACGTTAAGGAACCTAAATCTACGTAGTTACGTTGCCGCTCCATTAAATCACCAGGAGGAACATAACCAGACTATTCCTGTTCTGTAATGATCACTTGCTTCAGTATTCACATGTCTAACCAAATAGTGTACTGCTGCTATTTATTGAAAAGCATATATTTGACTAATGTATCCCGCTTATTGTGTTAATTCTTATTTTACATTTGCATTACTTACGCTTTAAGACTTAATCGAAAATCATCGTTAACATAACCCCTCTCCTCCTCCCTTCCTACTCCTCTTCTTACTACTACTTCTCCTCCTCCTCCTCGTTCTACTCCTTCTAATACTCCTCATCCTGCTCCGCATCATGATCATCTTCCTCCTCATCACCCCCCTAGCATCACCAGCACCCCAACGAGCACCACCACCACCACCACCACCACTAGAATTTCTTCTACATTCTCCTACTCTTTATATTCCTCATTTTACTACTTTGCCACCAGCATCATCATCATCATCATCATTATCATAATCATCATCACAAACACCACCACCAACAGTGCAGCCAAAGCTACCAACACCACCGGAATTATTGCAATTACCACCAACACCGAGACCACGACTGGTACAAAAAACTTGGTTATGGGAAACCTATCCATTTGCATGCACTGTAGACTCTTGCATTTGTAATATATTGAGATAAAACACTTATATTAACTAAAATTATCGTTATATTTAGTAGACAGAAACTCCCTCTTGGAATGTTTAAAATCTAAAAACAACAAACAAGCGACTTTAACTACAATATTATCAGCCAAGTGTAATAGAAAATATAAACGGTACATATCGATCTTATTAAATCTTCTCGGCGACGCATATACAACCCAGTTGGCAAAGGGTTACAAACGATCAGAATACATATATATATATATATAGGGTTGGCTAAAAATTTCATATGCTGACCAAGGTACTCTCATGGAATGACCAAATAAGATTTATTTTTCAACATATTCCCTGGATAGAAACAAGCAGTTATTAATAAGAAGAGTTGAAATGAAGGCATGCAAGATAAATGCATGCCTAGCCAATCTATGAAATATTCAGCCGACCCTCGTAAAAGGAAAAATAGTTCAGATGTATGTTCTGAATATTTGATATACATACATTAGCGTCTTATATGAGCGATAAATTGGCAGAGTCGTTAGAAAGTTGAATATAATGTTTGGGAGTATTCGTCCTGGCTAACCTGCCGTGGATAACTTTCCTTTCATTCTTTCAAGGTCGATAAACAAATTATCAGTCCAAGTAATGAAGTCGATTAATCCTCTCTCTCTTTCTCCCTCTCCCTTACTATCTCTCTTTCTCTGGAAGAAATCGGCTGTGTTCAGACCTGGAGAGGAGATGGGCTCCACCAGGTTTGAAGTGTACAACACACGCCGTATGTTACGACGGCGTCTCGTCGACTCAATCAGGAATTACAAGTACATATATACAAGGTTTCACTTATGTAATATAGTTGTTTCTACTTTAGGCACAAGGCCAGCAATTACCCAGTACATTACTGGTACTTTATTGTATCGACCCTGTAAGGATGAAAGGCAAAGTCAACCTCGGCGGGATTTGAACTCAGACCGTAAAGGGACGTAGCTATGCTGGAAAGCATGGCGTCCGACTCTCTACTGATACTGCCAATCCACCGCCCTAAATAATTGTTTCTACTTTAGGCACAAGGCCAGCAATTACCCAGTGCATTACTGGTACTTTATTTTATCGACCCTGTAAGGATGAAAGGCAAAGTCAACCTCAGCGGGATTTGAACTCAGATCGTAAAGGGACGTAACTATGCTGGAAAGCATGACGTCCGACCCTCCACCGATACTGCCAATCCACCAATCACTTATGTAATATAGTGACATGAAATATTTCTATTAAGATTATCTCTGCGATTTTTAGACAGAACCTCTAGGGCTTCTTTTAATTATGGTTTCTAATTGAAGCACAAGATCAGCAATTTTATGGGTATTGGAAAGGCGATTATATCAACCTCAGTACTTGACTGGTACGTTATTTTATCGACCCCGGAAACATCAAATCGGCGGGGTATGAACTTAAGGAGTCAAGAGTCGTAAATAAATATTGTTAGATATTTTGGCTGACGTTCTACCGATTCTGCCACTCCATCGCCCTAGGGTTATTTTTAATCGTGGTGGATTGTCAGTATCGGTAGATATTCGGACACCATGCTTTGACGCATTGAGTTACGGCCCTTGCCATTCTGAGTTCTAATCCCGCCGAGGTTAACTTTGCCTTTCATCCTTACGGGGTCGATAAAATAAAGTACCAGTAATGTACTGGTTAATTGCTGGCCTTGTGCCAAATGTAGAAACAATTATATGTTTAACTTCTCAAGCTATTATGACAGAATACTGCTAACTTCCATAAACCACAGAAATGTTGCGTCACTTCCCACAGCCTCCGAAGAGAAGGTTATAAGGCTTAACAAGACTGCTTGCATGTTCCAGGGTTGGGTGGGAGATGCTATTAAAAAAGTACAAGTCTTGCACTGGAGTCGATTCTTCCTCTATATCTCTTTCTCGCGTCCATTTCTCACTCTCTCTATCCTTCTCTAGAAGAAATCTGCTGTATCGAGACCTGGCGAGGAGATAGACTCGGCCAGGTTTAAAAAAGATACACTAGTAACAACCCTAAGTCAATACGGCGCTCCTACGACCCTCCCAGGAGTTACGGGATCATGCAAGCATGCATGCTTACATAACACCATTGAAATTAATATTTTATTTAAAATCCGTGTTTTATGACTAGAAGTGAGCATGCTGTATCTTCCAAGCGAATAAAATATCTTAGAATATCCCCTGTTCAAGGAATATTGCAAAGGGATAGATAACCTACATAAAGTAGATAACATCTGCCTGAAAATAAATCAACATGTATTTTCATATCGAGATTATTTTTGTTGACATGTTTTAACATATGTTTTCACAATTTTACAGTTTGCAAGGCTTTAACATTGCGTTATTGGTTTGATAAAGAATCAATGAGGAAGGAAAGAAGACAAATCTAGCAGCAGAGAAATCATATAATTTCTGAGAATATAAACATTGGAAAGTAGTAAACAAAAATGATAGCTGGAGATATAGAGAGGAATGAGGGGGGGGGGGTGACGCAGGAGAAGAAGAGGAGAGAGAAAGAGGAAAGAAGAAAGAATAAAGAAGAAAAAAGAAAGAAGAAAGAAGAAATCAGAAGGAAAGAAAGAAAGAACGAAAGAGAAGAGGATGGAGTCTGCTGCAATAAATACAGTTTTGAATAAGACTGAAGAAAAAGAAAGACAGAGTGAAATAAAAAGTGTGACAACGAAAGACAATTTTTTTTGCAAGCGTACATGTCCCTGTCTGTCTGCCTATCTGTCAGTCTTTATGTGATGTATGTGTATATGTCTGTGCATATCTGTGTATGTATCTGATAACAACGCATGTATGTGTGCGTGTGTATATGAATGTGTATGTGTGCATATGTATGTGATGTACATGTATGTATATACATGTGTATGCATATGCGTGTGTATATATATGTGATATGTATGTGATATGAGGTGTATGTATGTGCATGTGTGTATGGGATGTGTGTGTATGTATATGCGTGTGTATATATGTATGAGCGTATGTGCATGTATGTGCGTCTCTGTGAGTATGTGTGGGTTGGTGGGTGTGTGTTTCTTAAGAATGGTAATATCACGAGAGGTATATTCCACGTATCAGCGACGATCCAAATTTAGACATTCCAGACAAGAATTCCGGTGAAAATATTGCTTCATTTACATGGTTGGTATTTAAAATATCGATTTCCATTCACTAGCTACGATGCCAATCATTGGTTTAAATCGATATCGCTTTATTACTGATACGAAGTCAACTTACACTCCATTCTTTCGGGGTTGATTAAGATGAAAGAAAGTAACAACCCAGGGTGGTGGATTGGCGGAAATGATTGCGATACATTAGGTATTTGTTTTGGTCTTTTGCACCCTGAGATGAAATTCCTCTGTAGTGTATCTTGTTGGTAGACTTAACCCTTTACCTCGTTTAATACTACCATACGGTCCTTGGATGTCTTTTAGCAAGCTCCACTCCGTTGCAAGCACTGCAACCAAGCCTCCGTTTTCATGATATCTTCGTCCCTTCTTCTCACTGGTCTTGGAGGGCCCTAAAGCGAGTTAGGGGCACTGACCTTCCTTCCTAAATAAATAGTAAAATAAATATAATTTAAAGGGAGAGTTAAATTAAAGACCATGACAATCCCTTGGTGAGATGTCAACCGCGTAAAACGGAAAAGGACATCGACTATAAAGAAACTCGCAATATATATATATATATGTCTAGGGCGGGTAAAATTCCTGAGATCCATGGACGAGTTCTCTCCAGCGGTCTATGTCCCTCATTATCGCTGCCATATCCTGGGGGTGTTGTTTACGACGTTTCGGACATAAGCCCTTCATCAGGAGAATTGGGGTGGAGGAACTCCGAGGAGTGAAGGGGGAAAAAACTTGAAGGACGGGAAAAATAGAAAAAAATATATATATGTAGAGAGAGAGAGAAAGAGAGAGATATAGAGAAATGGAGAGAGAGAGAGAGAGGAGGAGTCAGCAACGCTAAGCGGTTGAGATTATATCTATCCCTATACCCACTCTGCACCTCTCCATGCATTGCATTGAGTACACCCATGATTTGTGGTCTCTTAGCACCGGATACTCTCTATCTCTCTTTCTCTCTCTGTATATATATATATATATATATATATATATATATAGAAGTGGTTACACAATAGTTAGTTCACCATACTACGAGAAAAATTGTTTCATCTTAGCGGATCCTCAGCTCGTAATGGACATGGTTATACGGAACAACCATACGAACGCGCATGCACAGAAACGATCACTTCACACAGGCAATTCTAAATTGCGTGCGAGAGGTGATAACTGGGAGATAACTGTGAAAGTCCGAAAAGTTTCTAGTTGATAAGAAAATTAGGATGTTGTAATTCAATCCGGAGCTTTGTAGTTATGTAAGAGGTGTTTCCGGACGTGTGGACAACGTGTGAAGAATTTATTTCTCGTGTTTAGGCAATCACTATTGTGTAATCTCTTTAGAATATTTATTCGTGCATCAATACATAGTCCACACGACGGATTGCCCCTTGCGTATGGCTTGGACATAGTGATAGCTTTCCATTGAGGGACCATACGTGGCTCACGAGTTTCGTGGATGAACGTCTGTCAGGGTACCTAAAGGTCGACTGGTAGTTCAGGAAGCGTTCCTTAAATCGGCCCTCCACCATACCCACATACGATTTGAACCCCTGTGGTTGATTTGGTCGGTTGGAAGTGACCACAGCTTCATAAACTACAGCGGGTGTGTTGCATTGCTGTTGAAGGGGACAAGCTTCGGGCTTACGACAAGAGCACCCTGGTGGGGTGTTGCTCTTAGGGCTGTTGGTGATGTGGGCCTTCATGTTCTTAGCGTAGGAGTATCCTAGTTTTACTTTGTGTCGGTTAAAGATGGAGCGGTCTTTATGACCTATGGGAAAGTGTCTATCTAACAGGGCTAGAAATGTTGTTGTCCACACGTCTGGAAACACCTCTTACATAACTACAAAGTTCCGGATTGAATTACAACAACATCCTAATTTTCTTATCATCTAGAAACTTTTCGGACTTTCGAAGTTATCTCCCTTACACCTCTCGCACGCAATTTAGTATTGCCTGTGTGAAGTGATCGTTTCTGCGCATGCGCGTTCGTACGGTTGTCCTTCCTGTTCCGTATAACCATGTCCATTACGAGCTGAGGATCCGCTAAGGTGAAACAATTGTTCTCGGTATGGTGAACTAACTGTTGTGTTACCACTTATACCTAACTCCTCGTCCCATGGACTGAGTGGTTTACCACTGCGGATATTAACTTCCAGTGTTCTATCACTATATATATATATATATATATATATATATATATATATATATATATATAAGAAAAGATTCAGGACCCCGACGGCTGAGCTCCGACCGTTTCGACACCTTTGATATATAATATATATATATATATATATATATATATATATATTGCTATGCTTTGGAAGGGTCATGTTGCCAATAAGAAACACACGCACCAGTTGCTTTCACTCCAATTTATTATAAATTAAATTTATAAATTTAAGAATTTATAAATTTTCGGTTGGTTGGTTGGTTCCACAACCGGACGGTTGTTCATATATTGTCAAAGTTCTTTCGTCACACATTCGGTGACTAGGGATTCTTTTCTTTGTTTTTGTGCCTCTCCTTTGTTCTGTCCTACGCCATATTGTTTTTATGTGTGTTGTGTGCTTAGTTTGAGCATGTGTTACATCCGGTTGTCTGTGTGTGTTTATATTTGTTTCTTTATTTGTTTATTTACATGTTACTGGTTGGTTGTTTGTTCTATGTGTGTGTGTGTTTTCATTTTGTCCTTAATTGTAAGTTGTGATATTGCTGTTCCATTCATGTTTTCTATTTAATTTTAGTTGGAGTTCATTGAGGTTTATTGCTTCTGTGATTTGTCTAAACATTGCGTCATTTCTGTGTGTAGATTTTATTTTTATTTCTATGCTCTCTAATTTACCCTTATGTTCTATTTTAGCATGTTGGTGGAGTACAGATGATTCTTTTATGTCTTGAAGCTCTCGCCAGTGTTCATTTATTCGTTCTCCTATACTACGAGCTCTCTCACCTATGTACACTATATTCTTATTTCTACATTGTCCTTCAGTACATCTTATGCTATATTTCTAGTTTTACAGTTAATATGGGCTTAATTTACAGATTATACATTTCTTATTTATACATGGAGTTACCTGGTCTTTATACTATCTTAATATTGAGTTTATGTTTATCTAGGCCCCTTCTAAATTTGTAAGCTAATTCACCTCTAGGGGTTGTATTGATGAACATTACACTCTAGTATTTATTGCTATCATACCATGAGATTATTCTATTAACCTTATTCCTAGTTATTTCTATTCTATTCCAAAATTTGCTCCTATACAAGGGGAAGGGCCCATTTGTATCATCATTTACCATTTTTTTTCCATTTGGTTCTGGCTCCTCTATATACTCTGATTTTATCTCTCTGATTGTAACCAGAGAACTGCATACGTTGGATGAAGTGTTGTATGTGTCTCTCTAGTTCTTTGGGGTTGCACATGCGGGACACGTTTCTCATCACCCGTACCAAATCCGCAATCGGTATGTTGATTTTGGTGTGGTCCGAAACAGCTGAGTTTCGATATTTGGAAGTCATGGGTTTGGCATAATGGGAATGGAGGATGGAGGATTTGTTTTTTGTTATTAATGTTTTCTAACCAGAGCTCTGTGTCTAGTACAGGTAATCGATGGTTGGGGTGTTTGCTTGGGTAGTCTATAGTAACTCTAACACTCTGGTGGATGGAGTTAGCTATTTGCTGGATGCTTTCCATGGTGTTTTTCTCTAATTCTTAACTGTTCTCTAGTGGGGTGTTTTTACTACGATGTTTATATCATCAACGTAGCGGGAGTACATTATCAGGGTTAAGAGGTCGCTGTCTTCTAATTGTTCTTTAAGTTTAAGTTTAAGTTTATTGTCTCACCATACCATGAATAGGTTAGCTATGTCACCTGCAATGCTAACACCAATGGCTGCTCCCTCCTCTTGGGCATTTGTTTTTCCATTAAATTTGAACATATGTTCCTTAAGGGTTAATTTTATACTGGCCCCCACCGCATGTGCAATAATTTTCTTTAGTTCATCGTGGTTTTCGGGGGTCCGTATGGCTCTGGTCCACCCGTTCCATCCATATGTGTGGGTTTTCTTGGCACTTGAGGTGGTGTGCCCCTTGCTGGTCTTGTAGGGCACAGGCTGCTAAGGTCATATGTATCTAGATAATCATTACTATAGGTAAGTTTAAGTAGGGGTCCCAGCTCACTGGTATCAATCCCACGGAATTCAACATTGCTCTCACTGATCATTTCTACGCATTTCTCCACAGCAAAATCCACGTCAATGGATGGATATAGGGACACAACATCCATACTATCTATTATGCAGTTTGTTAGGTCCCTAGATCGGTTACTTTCGCTGATTCTGTTGAGGAGGTCCTCAGTGCTGTCACATATATCTGGGGACATTTCAATGATGGGGCGTATGATCATGGAGAGGAAGTAGGAAAGTCTGTAGTTACTCGCAATGTTAGCTCCACAGACTGGTCCTTTGACAGGGTTAGGGTTAGGGTTAGGGTTAGGGTTATCATATTTACCTTATTATATGTGGCATATTTAGGTGGTAGCTGTAATATCGATAATTCATCAGAGTCGACTGTAGTGTTGCCGTATATATTTGTGTTGTTGTTGTTGAATTCATCTGTTAATGAGATGTTGGCCATGTTTATACCGTCAATCTTGTCCGGATATCTATCGCTATTCTCTAAAGTTTCTTGGTCTAGTTTCATCTGTTTGAGCCACCTTAATTTCTCGTTAAAGTGCTTGTCACATTCCTGAACAATGTACTTTTCTTCGAGACATATAAGGTTTATATATATTAATTTTTCTCTTGGTGTGGTGATCTTAGTTATTTCTTGTATTAGGTTACGCTTATGTTTTTCTTGATGACTTAATTCTCTGTAAATCTTCTTTTTTATGTTTAGAATTAGTGTTCGTTTTAGCCTATCTGCTGCTTTTTGGTAAGTTGTAATCTTCTTACATCGGTGTTGATGGTGTTGGTGTAAACTCGGGACGGGGCACGTTCTTTTATGAAGTGTAGTTGTCGAGATGTTATTGTTTTTCGTAGACAACAGAACATGGAGGTTTTCAGTATCTTGTTAGCCTGGCTAAGGCTTACGATATTTCGTTTCTGAATTTGTTTAGCAAGATTCTTTATCTGAAAACGTGTGTTGAAACCGATAATGTTATGCTTTGGGTGGGTTATGTGGCCAATAAGAAACACACGCACCAGTTGCTTTCACTCCAATTTATTATAATTTAAATTTATAAATTTAAGAATTTACACATTTCCGGTTGGTGGTTCCACAACCGGACGGTTGTTCATATAATGTCAAAGTTCTTTCGTCACACATTCTGTGACCTCTTCAGTGACTGGGGATTCTTTTCTTTGTTTTTGTGCCTCTCTTTTGTTCTGTCCTACGCCATCATGTTTTTATGTGTGTTGTGTGCTTAGTTTGCGCATCCGGGTTACATCCGGGTTACATCCGGGTGTCTGTGTGTGTTTATATTTGTTTATTTACATGTTACTGGTTGGTTGTTTGTTCTATGTGTGTGCGTGTTTTCATTTTGTTCTATGTGTGTGTGTGTATAAATTTAATTTATAATAAATTGGAGTGAAAGCAACTGGTGCGCGTGTTTCTTATTGGCAACATGACCCTCCCAAAGCATAACAATATCGGTTTCAACACACACACACACATATATATATATATATATGGTGGCTGCCAACTCGTTTTCGAGTACGGCCACTACTTTATATCCATGTAGGAGAACCCCTACCGATGCGCTGAGCGAGTGTGACTTTTTAGTCCAGCCAGCGACTTGAAAACTCTGGTACAAACACTACACTTGTGACAATTACTGACACATAGTGCTGGGTCCATTGTACCCTGTGATGACAAGTGCAGGGAGATCTCCAGATATAAAGCAGTGCCTGTGCCGTGAAGCTTTTATAGTGAGAAAAGGCACTGCACAAAGCCAGTCCCACTCTCTTAACCAAGATGATATTTACCAAAAAGAAGAACAAGTCAACATCATTGGATACCATCAGGGTTGCAGGTGCTATATCAGAGTTTTCCTTCTCCTAGAATTCTGCCTTGACAAAGACTAAGGGGTCATCTCTCCCGGTGATTTTGGATGGCCATTGACTCTTAAGAGCTCCTTTGCCCTTTGACAGGTTTTGTTTTTAGTCCTGCAGGATGTCCAAAGTCACCCTCCTCACCAAGAAACCTTGGTGGGGTTGCCAGTTTAGTCGCCAACGACCCGACTATGAGACAGGTTGTACTGGGAATATATATACATACATATATATATACATACATATATATATATATACATACATACATATACATATACACACACATATATATATACACATACATACATATATATATATATACATACATATATACATACATATATATATATATACATATATACACACATATATATACATACATTCATATATATACATACATATATATATATACATACATATATATGTATACACACACACATATATATACATACACATATATACACACATATATATACATACATATATATATATATACATACATATATATATATACATACATATAGTATTAAGGATACTATTTATGGTTATGTATATACTAAAACCTTTTATAGTTATATATATTTTAAACCCTAAACAGTGAAAGACAGTAATTTATTACTACCTTATTACCAGTAAGATAAATAGCTCAATGCAATAACATCAGTTGTTCTACAGAGCAGTTATATAGGAATTACATGAATCAAAATTCTGTTCAAACCATTTATTAGCTTACAATTGTTTCGTCCAGACCGAGGTTTGGGGTCTTCGGACCAATTTTTCAATGATTGTTTACATACATGACCTCCTTTCCAACACAAGAGACATACAGAAACATATGTATATATCGATGCACAGTGGGCTGACATCCATTATAATATTTTAGCATGGCAATTTACATTCAAAGATTAAAATCATATTAAAAGAAAATTAAAACAAAATTAAAGTTAAAATACAACATCGGCACTTTACGAAGATAATGCAAGAGGATAGTTTGAAGTAGTTAGTGTATGCAATAGTTACACGTGGGGCATGCACGTGTGTCTTATTTATATAAGATTATAGTGCGGCAAGGTGTTATATGGAATACAAGCACTTTAAGCGGGCAATCAAGAGTATTATGGGGGTTGTATTGGTAAAGTATTTTTTATGTATGATATAGAAGCTTGTGTGCAGAGAAATATTAAAAATGAGAAGCATGATAGAGGGTAATCATCATAATATGGACACCTTTAGTACTTCTTGATAGACTAGACTGTAATTTAAAGATAGGATACTTAAATTTAGAAACTGCTTATAACCATATATGATAGCGACTCAATTGGGACACCATTTAATGTACATTGGGATAATAAATTTAGTTATAGAAATCAGCTAGTTACCTCCCATCAATCATTAACTCCCCTTAATTACACACACACTTCCGGAAAATAAAACGATGTTAATTCTCGCAACAAAAACAACCTGCTCTATAAAATTGGATTAAAGAACAACAAGCTGTAATAATCTAACCTAATTCATCAAGCATCCAATACTGAATCATCGTTGATTATGTGAAGGACATATAATCTATATATTACGTTTCCTGGATTGTGAAAATGGTGGTGTATACGAAAACCATAACATTATTTTGCTTCTCATTTTTAATATTTCTCTGCACACTAGCTTCTATATCATACATAAAAAATACTTTACCAATACAACCCCCATAATACTCTTGTTGCCCGCTTAAAGTGCTTGTATTGCATATAACACCTTGCCGCACAATAATCTTATATAAATAAGACACACGTGCATGCCCCACATGTAACTATTGCATACACTAACCACTTCAAACTATCCTCTTGCATTATCTTTGTAAACTGCCGATGTTGTATTTTAACTTTAATTTTGTTTTAATTTTCTTTTAATATGATTTTAATCTTTGAATGTAAATTGCCATGCTAAAATATCATAATGGATGTCAACCCACTGTGCATCGATATATACATATGTTTCTGTATGTCTCTTGTGTTGGAAAGGAGGTCATGTATGTAAACAATCATTGAAAAATTGGTCCGAAGACTCCAAACCTCGGTCTGGACAAAACAATTGTAAGCTAATAAATGGTTTGAACAGAACTTTGATTCATGTAATTTCTATACATATATATATATATATACATACATACATACATATATATATACATACATATATATATATATATACACATACATATATATATATATATACACATACATATACATATATATAGACACACACACATATATACACAGTATAAAAATGTATTTAGGCATCTTAACACCCCTGACATATATATATATATATATATATATATATATATATATATGTGTGTCAGCAAGAAGATTTTGGATAAAATCATCCCACAAATTAAACACAAGATACACCTTAAACAATGGGGAAATACGGGTGAAGTGATTGAATGGTTCAAGGATATCAAGAATAATAAGGACAACAAATTTATTCAAATTGATATCAATTCATACTACACCTCTATTTCCCCTATCCTATTAAATAACGCACTTATCATGGCCATGAGCAATAGCGACCTGACTAGAGCCCAGGTTGATGTCATCCTTGCGGCCCGTAAAACCATAATCACCTTCGAGGACCAACTATGGACACGCAAGGATACGCACAACAACTTCGACATAACCATGGGATCTAGTGACTCGGCGCAGGTCACTGATTTGGTCGGCCTATACCTTCTCAATGAAATCCATAAGGACCTCCCTTACCTCAACGGTGGTTTGTACCGAGATGATGCACTTCTACTTATAGAATATAAAAAAATTTAATATAGAAAGAACTAGAAAACAATTGCATAAGACATTCAAAAACTTTAACCTTAGTATCACCATGGACAAAAACACTAAAAATGTTAACTTCCCAGACGCCACACTATACCTAGACTCAAAAATATATACACCTTTCCATAAGCCTAACGAGAAACTTATTTATGTAGATACCAAGTCTAATCACCCTAGATCAATATTAAACTCTATCTCTAAGGGGGTGTCCAAGAGAATCTCTAGTCTGTCCTATGACGCAAACATATTTAGCAAAAACTCACAATATTACAATCAAGCATTAGCTAGCTCCGGCCATAATATAGAAATTGAGTTCCTACCTAAGAAAACACATAGCTACAACATCATCTCGCACAACATATCCATGAGGAAACCTAATAATAGGAATAGTAACCACAAGTACACCAAAGCGGAGGGTGCCACCGGAAGTAACCATTACCATGGAAACTACTGTGGTGCCTTAGGAAGAAGCAACACACCAAACACTAAAAGCAAAAATAGAAGAAGAAATAATACTTTTTTCAACCCTCCTTTCAACCTAAATGTCTCCACCAACATACCTAGGGCTTTCTTCTCACTACTAGATAAAAACTTCCCTCTAGGACACAAGTACCACAACCTCTTAAACAAAAACACCATTAAAATCTCATACTCTACGACGCCTAATTTAGCATACCACATAGCTAGCAGCAATAATAGTAAAATTAATTCTTACTTCCAACAAACAAAATCACAACAGGATGCAAACCCTCTAAATACCTCTGTAGCAAGCAACCATAGCAACGGCAGTAACAATAGAAATAACACTAGTATAAGTAATAACACCAGGGTTGACAACCCGAACGCCCAAAATCCTATAGCTACCACACAGACTTCCGCAGTGCATTTTAACCAGCAGACTAACGCACAGGATAATTGTAACTGTAGAGCTAATAGAACCTGCCCTTTAGGTATATAAGGTTCAATTCCACTGTGTGGCATTTGGGGCAGGTGTCATTTATTAGAACATCGGTTCGATACAAGATTTGTGAATAAAATAAGGTAGACTGATGGGCTGCACCTGTAATTGAAAGGGCTAGCCTTGTCATGCTGAATCTACTTGACAATTCTGTTAGGGGTACACGTGCCTGTGAATCGCTCAGTCATTTTACACTTGCATGTTAATTTCATGGAAAAGGTTATTCAATTGATCAACATTTTGGAACGATCATCGTCGAAAATGACGGAGGCCCATTCCATTCCCGTTGAAGCACTACTACATAACGGCCATCTCGATCAGCACAGTGAAGGAATGTTAATATATACTGGAGATTAACGTCATTTCCATATCCTGACGTGTGTTGTTATGGTTGGGGGAAGCCGTCGTCATATCGTATCGTATAGCACCTGAGTTACTATCGATCACTAACTAGCTAGCTTGCTAGCCTACGTCACTCTACATTGCGCATCATATAAACAGCCAAACACACACACGGACACACACACACGCACACAGACGTAGACACACGCGCTCGCGCATGTGTGGTATCTATGTATTTGCGTGTGTAAGTGCGTGAGTATATATATATATATATGTATAATATATATATATAATATATAAAAATATAAACTTTATATATATATTTATAATATATATAAGATATATATGTATATGTATATATATATATATATATATATATATATATATATATATATATATATATATATATGTACGTCAATACTCATCTTATTCCATTTCTCCGAGGGTTCTTAACCCCACTATCAGGCTTTAGTTAAAATACGGCGATAGCTTACATTTCTAATAATATATATATATATATATATATATATATATATATATATATATATATATATATGTGTGTGTGTGTGTGTATATACATACATACATACATACAGTCGGTTTCTACGTTAGAAACCGTCTTTCTATTGGTAAAAATTTATAAAATTATAAAACCAGAAGAACATACATACATATATGCATACATACATACATACATACATACATACATACATACATACATACATACATACATATATACATATACATACATGCATGCATACATACATACATACATGTTTAGTTTCCGGTCTGTATTTCTCTTCCCACCTCTATATAAAAGAGAGCTGTAGGAGTAAAACAAAGAGAAACAGACAGAGAGGGAGAGAGGGGGAGGGTGCGAGAGGGAGAGAGAGGGGGGGATAGAAAGTGAGAGACAGCTAGAGAAAGAGAGAAAGAGATAAGTTGATCGATAGATAGATAGATAGATAGAGAGAAGGAGAGAGAGATAGAAAGAGAGAGAAAAATAGAGAGAGAGGGGAGGGAAGGAGAGAGAAAGAAAGGGAGAAAGAGAGAAAGAGAGAAAGAGAGAAAGAGAGAAAGAGAAAGAGCTAGAGAGAGGGAGAGAGAGAAAGAGGAAAAAGAGAGATTGTTTAAGTGTTTTAATGAATGCGATTTTAATACAAATTTACGCCCGGCGTAAAATATATGATAGCACGGAAGAAATACATATATGAAAAACAAAGAAGTATTGAAATGGATATTATTGACAAATAAATATATAGCTATGTAAATGAAAGGAATAAATAAAAATATATATGCTAAAGCTGGTATAATGATTGCAGCAACACGTTCATCATTACACGCCACCACTAACACACAGAAAAAACACCTGCTTTTTACCCAGTGCAACTGCATACATTTAGGTTAAAGCACTGGAAAGTTGTGTCAGGAAAACTACCTGAGCGTCATATGGTCTATGGAAGAAATACCGGCGCCATGACAACCAGCTATGACGTCAAACTGTCTTTGAAAAGTGTAGGCGAAACCTATTAAACAGGTACGCTTTATTGTCAACGCTTAACCGAGTATTACTATTATGGTGTGTCTGTATATATATATATATATATATATATATATATATATATATATATATATATATATATATATATATATATATATATATATATATATATATATATATATATATATATATATATATATATAAATATATAGTGTTTCAATACTGTTGTTGCTGCTATTATTGTTTTGTTATTGTTTAAAAATGAAAAAAAAAACAAATAAAAAAAAACAATCATTATCATTATTATCTGAATAAAGAAATCATCATCATCATCATCACATCGTTGTCGTCGTTGTTGTCGTTGTTGTTATTATTATTGCAGCTGCTGCTGTTGTATATTTAATCATTTGATTCTCCCTGGTGTTGCTGAGCACCTAAGGGTTATTTATTTTCATTCATTTCTCGAGAATATAAATTATCTTTGTAAAGGCTGCAGTCAAGTATTAAGTAGAATATATTAAAACAGTGTAGCAGGAAGCTGGATATGTTCTCATTTCTGCCAGCTAATAAAACGTTACGAAGAACAGTAATATTCTCCATTCGGCCTCATTAAGTCTGAATAAACTTATAAAACACACGAGAAAATGGGTTAAAAGACGAGTGCTTGACCCTGTCCTTCGACTGTAAGAATGTCATGGGTTAACTTGGCTGACCGAGATCTACTCAAAAACTTAAGGCATCGACAGGACTGTTTCAGCGTCGAACAATATGGCTACTATTCTTGACTGATAAATCACTTACTATACAATCTTGAATATTTTATTGCTGTTTAGTTGTTTGCAACAAACTTTCGTATCAGTCCTATTTATTTAATGCTAGATTCTTAACGCATACACTGTTTATAATAAGTGGTACTTCCTTACAAATGTTTCTATGAGTTAAAAGAAGTCCAGCTGCAAATAAACATCTTATGCAAGACGCCACTGTTATCACGGTCTGAACTAAGAATCGGTTAATTTCACATTCAAAGAAACACTTAAATCTAACCGTATTGACCAAACATTACTGCACAGCTCTATGATATCCTTCACACTAGACTGATATAACACTGATAGCTTCCCCTAATCATTCGATAACAAATAATTTACAATGAATCAGTTACTCTCGCCTTAGTGACGGCGATTACATTCATTCATTGAAACCTGCGATCATTTAGCCGATACAGCAAACAAACTTAAGATGGCGCATGAATGTCTGAAATATACAATCCTATGCAGAATGAGAGCGTCACCACCCAACATTAGGTTTTGGCTCACACATCGACACCCCATTGATTCTAGATGTTTGTTTATATTTTCAATATAATTTTTGTTCCACTAGCGCCAATATTCTATATGATTTTGTGCTTATTTTGAAGCAACAGAACATTTCCGAACCCAGATCAATTCATCCTTTGTTTAAGTTAAACTAGTATTTTTATCAACTGCATATGGTCTATATGAAGTTGAAGTCGTCAATATTATCACGGTCTGAACTGTATTTTTCACATTCTGTGTTCTTTCAATGACTCGTCTCACACTTCCCAGTAAATACGGTACAAGAAAATAATCATGCCACGGGCGGTTAAAGAATTTCTATAACTTTCTGTTAAATATTTTACGGGGCTCCAACTTGTACAAGCTGAAGCTATGCTACTCGGGGAAAGATAACGTATTAATGAATATATAACGTTGAAAGAGATAGAAGGTTAAACAATGCAAAATAGACTGTAATATGTGGTAACGAAAAGTAAGTTACCTGGTAATTGTTTTGTTTTGTTGTTGTTGTTCTTTTTTCTGTCCAATATTTCGGGACCTAAAAGTCCCTTCTTCAAATTTTAAAGAACTTTCAATGTTCCAATTTCCTCTCTTTTGGTATTAAATTTTTATTTTGATTAAAATATTTTCAAAGTCGTTTTCAAGCGTTTTTTTGTGGTTATTTCGCTTTCCACGTGAATGACGTCAATTACCAATATAGTATTTCGCGAAATCAATTTTCTTTTTTGTATGATATGTTTAGTTTGTGTGCCTGTGGGTGTGTCTTTTTATGTCAAGTATTGTGTGCTGAGTTCTAATCTATTATTTGTTTGCGGGTTGAGTCTACGTATGAGCGAGGCTTCCTTAATTCTTAAGTTGCCCACATTTCTATCACTGACTTTAATAGTAACGATAATATGTTGGTTGATATTTCTACATTTGTCAATGTGTTTTTGAATGTTTTATGTATAAAATATATTTTTAAAAAGACCAGTCAAGAATGATACGAATTAGCAGTCAATACATATGGCAGAGTAAAGAGTTTATGTTTCAAAGAAACAAGTGGCAATGGCTTCGAAGTTTTGGTTGTATTTAGCTTCCTCCTACGGCAGCCAGACTAGGCGAATTACAACTGGACTGTTGAAGTCTCTGTCACGTTTTCCTTTCAAAAAGAAAATATAGTCGTTGAATCAAAAGAGTTTGCTTTCATTTGCACTTCCAGAGAAGTATTAAAAGGAAGCAAACCGTTAGTTGTTGGTGATATTTAGCAGTTTCGGACGAGAGTATTCGTGGTTATAATTTTTCTTCGTTTTTGTAACATCTCTATTGTTATTCCTGTTCTAGTTGCTGCTGTTGATTTTATTTAACTCCAGGTCAGCAGTGCAGATTGAGATTTATTCTTAAATATGTTCTAATCGTGACCATCTATCTTTTCCCCAGTAACACATCTAACGTGTTATTGTTTTCCAAAAAGGTAGGATGTAATTAGATATGGCTGCTATTGCTAGCAGGTCATATGATCACATAGGAGCCGTTGCTGCTTGTGCGTGATTGTTGTTTAATAGATCGCTACACGTTCCAGCAATTTCCTCTGAACCACAGACAACAGAAAACTTGAATTTGATGATTTACTAACAATTAAATTGTTCATGTTTAACAACTCTTTTTCATGTGAATCTAGATTATCAGTTCCTCAACACTAGGACATTGTTGTTGTTGTTGTTGTGTTGGCATAGGTCAGCCTTGATAAAGCAGACCTTTAGTCAAAAGTGTTCTAGTCATAATCATCCTGTCTTTTCTTACTCTCAATCGCTTGACATTACTGAAACTGGGATAAGCACCGACTTGATGAGTTTCTGGGCTCGAGACAGATTTTAGATGTTTAAGAAGCCAATCTCACAAAAGTATGTTGATAAAATGGCAGAAGTATTTTCAGAGAAACCATTCCAGAGTGCCATCTTATTATGAGGATCGTGCCATCAAGGCATTCGCCTAGAGATTTAAGATATGTTAACAACGTAGTCATACGCAGCCTTGAACACTTCACAACTACAGTATGTATAATTGTAAGTGAGGAAATTTCACTTCAAAGTGAGAATAACGATTTCGGTGTTATCTCATACCACTTCAAAGTGAGAATAGCGATTTTATAGTGTTACTTAAGGAAAACCTAATCAAGAAGGCAAACATCTTAATATTGTTACTCCGCCCAGCATGGAAGCACTGATCCCAACAGAATTTCATCCTTACTTACATAAGGTGCAGTTTGACGCAGAACAATTTCAAGGGTAGGAATATATTTTTACATTCGACAATGTACCTAGACACCATGGCATAACATTTTCTATCGTAGATACCCACAACTGCAATCTGAAATGCTTGTTCCGCTGAATTTAATAGAGGGATACATTTAATGCTTAAAATACACACTGAAAGCGGAACTTTCCCAAACAAGCATTTTTGCAGAAGTAGCAAATAACACTGTATCTGTATCAAAGTTACAGGCAGAGATGATATTATCATAAAATTAACATTGGGTGCTGTTGCCGTGATTACTCCTGTAAAAAATGGAATATTTTAAGAGATTTTTGCCTTGTTGCTTGGCCAATGAAAACTTGTAACTAACCAAGCATTCTACAAATGGCGATATGATAATATCAACACTTTTTTCATGAACTCTGTTATTCTCTCGAAGTCTCATGCTCAAAACCTTTTGTATCAATCTAACATTGAAATCGCTCTTCCCGCTTTTAAGTCGTAAAATCTCATTTTGAAATACATCATCTCACTTGGAATTGATATGTCCTCAGTCAGAATTATAAGTACGCTAGTTGTTTTGCATAGTGAAGAAGAGAGTCAAACCCTCTTCTTTAAAATCACCCATAAGAACTACTATATTAACAACGTCCATAATTTTATCAAGTCGCAAAAAAGAAGATATATTGCTAATTTAATCTGTCCTATGATTTGATCTTTCATATCATATTAGCAAAACTCCTGTATTAGTATCATCTGTAATTCTATCAAGCTACAAAGAAATATATATTGCTAATTTAATGTATCTTGTGAGTTAATCCTCCATACTATACCATCAAAGCTGCCATATTAGCAACGTCTGTAACTTTATCAAGCGACAAAGAAGAATATTTGGCTAATTTAATCCGTTGTATGAGTTGATCGTACATATCACGAGCTAGATCGTAAATTCGTCAAGATGTAGTATCATTTAAAAGTGCCAGCCTGAGGCAAACTTTTTAGCTGCCTGATCGTCCAACATTTCCATTCAGACATCTTTAATAGAGACTTTTTATTAGCATCTCACCGATTGTGTGTGGCTTTATAGTCTTAGCAACTCGAAATGCTACTTCATAAGAAGCCTGCAAATTACACACTTGTGTAGAACGCTCTAACTGCATTTCTTTCAACCTGCTTTGTGGTTAAATGGTGCTTGAAGATTGATGGTGATACTGTATCATTACACAACGCATCTCTATATATTACACTACTCCAGGATTGCCAGGTTCGACTACAGGTAGTGTATCGGAAAATAATTTCTATTTTCCATATTAAATCTTGCCTTATGACATAGTTAAGGTGAATGGCTTATTGGGAAGGGTGCTGAACTTACGATCATAATGTCGTGGGTTCGATTCTTGAGCTTGGTTGTATGTTGTGTTATTCACTTCATTTCACGTTGTTCCTGTGTATTCGTTTGAAAAGGAGAAAGTACCAGCAATAGCTGTGAGGTTTAACCCTGCGACGGACTGGCGTCCTGTCCAAATGGGTGGTGTCATGTACTTTCAGTCGCTTCACGCCACGAAATCGAGACAAGCATCGGCTTGACGAGCATCCTGGCTTGAGACAGACTTTAGACTTAGTCATAGAGACTTATGACATAGCATTCTCTCCCCTTGTAGCTGTGTTCGGGTATTTATATTTCACATTATAAGAAAATGCAAGTAAATGTATTCCACATGCTAACACTATGAATGAAA
Organism: Eledone cirrhosa; assembly: GCA_964016885.1. Classification (NCBI taxonomy): domain Eukaryota; kingdom Metazoa; phylum Mollusca; class Cephalopoda; order Octopoda; family Eledonidae; genus Eledone; species Eledone cirrhosa. The sequence continues at coordinate 221,636,264 of OZ024740.1, forward strand.
CTTAGTCCGCTTCGTGGTCATGGCGGACAGGATGGAAAAGACATTGCCTCGTCGGATGTCGAGAGAGACACGTGCGCTGGAATAGCCACTCCTCTTCGCGTGCAGCCAACTCTGCTCCGATAGCGGTGAGTAGGGATGTGGTCTGGGGGTCAAGAAGTCTTCAATACCACAGTTTCAATCACAAACCTATCAGTGGAGGGTCGATACTAGCAGATTACGCTGCTTTTTAGGGCTGCGTGCTACTGTTTTTAAAATATGGTCTACTAACTAAATGAAAACGTAATAAGTTTTGAGTATCTCATATTACCCATTATATAACCGATCAACAGGAACTACTACTACTACTACTACTACTGCTGCTGCTGCTGCTGCTGCGACTACTACTACTACTACTACTACTGCTGCTGCTGCTGCTGCTACTACTACAACAACAACAACTACTACTACTACTACTACTACTGCTACTGCTGCTACTACTACTACTACTACTACTACTACTGCTACTGCTGCTGCTACTACTACTACTACTACTACTGCTGCTGCTGCTGCTGCTGCTACTGCTACTACTACAACTACTATTACTACTGGTACTGCTGCTACTACTACCCTACTACTACTACTACTACTACTACTACTACTACTACTACTACTACTGCTACCTCTACTGCTACTGGTACTACTACCACTACTACTACCACTACTACTACCACCACTACTACTACTACTACTACTACTACTACTAGAATAGGAATTTGTGTGGTGTCAAAATAATTGCACATGCAACAGTAATTAAAGATACTATTATTATTTAACATGATTAAATGTCAATTGTGACAAGTTTACACTAACAAAACACCATAATTATGAGGGTATACCTTCAACCATGTCCCAATTTACAACCGATTGCAAACACTATAAAAACATTAGTTATGATGTCCACCTCTTTGTACCTGTATTTAAATGATTGTATAGTTAAATTTTACATTGTGTGCCCTAACAACTTTGTTACTTACAGCGATCGGAGATGCACATTTGAAAGAACGGGTTGGACTGACTCTCCCAGCGCATCTTCGCTGCGCTCTTTGTCGGAGTAACGTATTCTGTATACCTGGACCATGAAGCAACATGTTTGATATTGTAACAAAGGACATGAAAATAAATCAGACTATATATATATATATATATATATATATATATATATATATATATATAAATGAAGTAATTCCGTCGGAAAAGTCCAGGAAAAAAGAGTGCTCCATGTAGGTAACAGAGCTTAATAGTTATGTAATAAACAACATAAGGCTATTATTTCATTTACCAGTGGTTTCTTAAAAGCAAAAAAAATGTTGCTTTCAATCATCAGAATGAAAAAATCCTGGCGTATTTATTGACGTTGGATTTTAAAAACCTGTTTTTAAAATCCAACGTCAATAAATACGCCAGGATTTTTTCATTCTGATGATTGAAAGCAACATTTTTTTTGCTTTTAAGAAACCACTGGTAAATGAAATAATAGCCTTATGTTGTTTATTACATAACTATTAAGCTCTGTTACCTACATGGAGCACTCTTTTTTCCTGGACTTTTCCGACGGAATTACTTCATTTATATATATATATATATATATATATATATATATATATATATATATATATATATATATATATATATATATATATATATATTATATATATATATATATATATATATATAGGAACGAGTACGCTAAGTATTGAGTACTTTGGTGCGTTATGGTCCACCTGGTTCCTTACCACATTTCTTTCGTTATATATATAATTGTTTCTACTTTAGGCACAGGCCAGCAATTATCCAGTTCATTACTGGTACTTTATTTTATCGACCCTGTAAGGATGAAAGGCAAAGTTAACCTCGGCGGGATTTGAACTCAGATTTGAACTCAGATTTGAACTCAGATCGTAAAGGGATGTAACTATGCTGGAAAGCGTATGTTGTAGCTCTGATTCATATGATTCATCGAGCGCTTGCCACACATATCGGACGTTGATTTTCGTTAATTCCTGAGCTGAAAACGATTCTCGCTAATTTATATTTGTATTAATCTCCAGAGTCTAGCTATTGAGCAGTTAATTTTATTGATTTTTTTCAGTTACATATATTGACTGTTGAATGGCTCTGTTATATTTAACCATTCTGTTCAGAGCTTTAATTCGATTTGTGATATTTTGCATTCTCGCAATAATACACAACTGAATCATTCGCTTAATAGAGGTGTTACCTCCCTTGCTGAATCCCACGAGGGGTCAGTAATAGCTACACTATCTATAGCATATTGGAGCAAAACCCGTTGAAAACACGACTGCCTTGTTCATCATCTCACCAGAAGCCCAACATTCTTTATGTAGGCGGACAGTACCTGATTTGGAGTCGCAGAAACCAATACTGGATTTTACCATCAGTCCAGGGTCCGGGAAAGTATCAACACATATATTTTTATTGTTTGACCCGAATAGCTTGGTCGTTTTGATTTTGGCTGTGCGGATGATGTGTTTAACCATCGTCTCAGTGTGTTTGGCCCTTGGCGTATGTTGTAGCTCTGATTCATATGATTCATCGAGCGCTTGCCACACATATCGGACGTTGATTTTCGTTAATTCCTGAGCTGAAAACGATTCTCGCTAATTTATATTTATATATATATATATATATATATATATATATATATATATATATATATATATATATGTATATGTATATAATATAATATATATATATATATATATAGGTATATGTATATAATATAATATAATATATATATATATATATATATATATATATATATATATATATATATATATATATATATATATATATATATGTATATATATATATATATCGTTTCTGAATTTGTTTAGCAAGATTCTTTATCTGAAAACGTGTGTTGTTATGCTTTGGGAGGGTCATGTTGCCAATAAGAAACACACGCACCAGTTGCTTTCACTTCAATTTATTATAAATTAAATTTATAAATTTAGGAATTTATAAATTTCCGGGTGGCTGGTTGGTTCCACAACCAGACGGCTGTTCATATATTGTCAAAGTTCTTTCGTCACACATTCTGTCACTTCTTCAGTGACTGGGGATTATTTTCTTTGTTTTTGTGCCTCTCCTTTGTTCTGTCCTACGCCATCTTGTTTTTGTGTGTGTTGTGTGCTTAGTTTGCGCATATGTTACATCCGGGTGTCTGTGTGTGTTTATATTTGTTTATTATGAAAAGCACAATTTAGTATAGCTAGATTTAAACTTAGAAATATTATAGAACAGTATAGCAAGAAGCAAAATAGAATGGAGGCCCAGTAACTGGGAGAAAAATCTGCAAATGGCTTGCGTAAGCTCATGCAGCGCTCGCGTAATGGAGAGATTGCATGCTTTCCAACAGACAAGTCTGGCAGAATGTCGGTTGACAGTCTGTCAAACTGCATCCAAGCAATGCAACCCCACATCACTAACACAATAGAAGTAACACCACAAGAGCATTAGGATAGGAAAAAAATCCTCAATGTCCATATGATGATGTGGACAAATATAATGCAGCCCAACAAAAGGACTGCCAACAACTTCCAGGCCTGGAACAATGACGTGCCAGCATTGTATGGGCTTCGAAAAGACCATAAAACGAGCAGTGACCCTGTCACAGGACCACCAACACGGCCAGTCTGTGGAGCTAACATTGCTAGTAACTACAGACTTTCCTACTTCCTCTCCCTGATCATACGCCCCATCATTGAAATATCCCCAGATATATGTGACAGCACGGAGGACCTCCTCAGCAGAATCAGCGAAAGTAACCGATCTAGGGACCTAACAAACTGTATAATAGGTAGTATGGATGCTGTGTCCCTATATCCATCCATTGCCGTGGATTTTGCTGTGGAGAAATGCGTAGAAATGATCAGTGAGAGCAATGTTGAATTCCGTGGGATTGGTACCAGTGAGCTGGGACTCCTACTTAAACTTACCTATAGTAATAATTATCTAGACACATATGACCTTAGCAACCTGTGCCCCACAAGACCAGCAAGAGGCAGACCACCCCACCATTACTTCAATGGCCAAGAAAACCGACACAGATAGATGGAACGGGTGGACCAGAGCCATACCGACCCCCGAAAACCACGATGAACTAAAGAAAATGATTGCACATGCGGTGAGGGCCTGTATAAAATTAACCCTTAAGGAACATATGTTCAAATTTAATGGAAAAACAAATGCCCAAGAGAAGGGAGCAGCCATTGGTGTTAGCATTGCAGGTGACATAGCTAACCTATTCATGGTATGGTGAGACAATAAACTTAAACTTAAACTTAAAGAACAATTAGAAGACAGCAACCTCTTAACCCTGATAATGTACTCCCGCTACGTTGATGATATAAACATCGTAGTAAAAACACCCCCACTAGAGAACAGTTAGGAATTAGAGAAAAACACCATGGAAAGCATCCAGCAAATAGCTAACTCCATCCACCAGAGTATTTGAGTTACTATAGACTACCCAAGCAAAGACCCCAATCGTCGATTACCTGTACTAGACACAGAGCTCTGGTTAGATACCATTAATAACAAAAAACAAATCCTCCATTCCCATTATGCCAAACCCTTGACTTCCAAATATCTGATCCGCCGAAACTCAGCTGTTTCGGACCACACCAAAATCAACATACTGATTGCGGATTTGGTACGGGTGATGAGAAACGTGTCCCGCATGTGCAACCCCAAAGAACTAGAGAGACACATACAACACTTCATCCACCATATGCAGTTCTCTGGTTACAATCACAGATAAAATCAGAGTATATAGAGGAGCCAGAACCAAATGGGAAAAAATGGTAAATAATGATACAAATGGGCCCTTCCTCTTGTATAGGAGCAAATTTTGGAATAGAATAGAAAGAACTAGGAATAAGGTTACTAGAATAAACTCATGGTATGATAGCAATAAGTACAAGAGTGTAATGTTCACCGATACAACCCCTAGAGGTGAATTAGCTTACAAATTTAGAAGGGCCCTACATAAACATAAACTCAATATTAAGATAGTAGAAAGACCAGGTACCTCCATAAAAACACTTATTAGCAAGACATACCCTTTTCAAAGACCTCCCTCTATAGATAAGAAATGCATAATCTGTAAACTAAGCCCCCATATTAACTGTAAAACTAGAAATGTTGTATATAGCATAAGATGTACCGAAGGACAATGTAGAGATAAGAATATAGTGTACATAGGTGAAACAACTCGTAGTATAGGGGAACGGATAAATGAACACTGGCGAGAGCTTCAAGATAGTAAAGAATCATCTGTACTCCACCAACATGCTAAAATAGAACATAAGGGTAAATTAGAGAACATAGAAATAAAAATAGAATCTACACACAGAAAAGACGCAATGTTTAGACAAATCACAGAAGCAATAAACATCAATGAACTCCAACCAAAATTAAATAGAAAACATGAATGGAACAGCAGCATCACAACTTACAGTTAAGGACAGAATGAAAACACACACACACATAGAACAAACAACCAACCAGTAACATGTAAATAAACAAATAAAGAAACAAATATAAACACACACAGACACCCGGATGTAACACATGCGCAAACTAAGCACACAACACACATAAAAACAAGATGGCGTAGGACAGAACAAAGGAGAGGCACAAAAACAAAGAAAAGAATTCCCAGTCACTGAAGAGGTCACCGAATGTGTGACGAAAGAACTTTGACAATATATGAACAATCGTCTGGTTGTGGAACCAACCAGCCAACCGGAAATTTATAAATTCATAAATTTATAAATTTAATTTATAATAAATTGGAGTGAAAGCAACTGGTGCGTGTGTTTCTTATTGGCAACATGACCCTCCCAAAGCATAACAATATATATATATATATATATATATATATAAATTCCATCCCGCCCGTCCCCTCTCCCCTCAATCTATCTTAATTCTTATTCTTTCTTCTGATGAAGGACTAGCGTCAGAAACGTTAATACCCTCCTCCTGCTATATCAAGCGTTAACTTAATATATCCCTTCCATATACTGTAGCGATTGTGTTGTTATTTCTGTTTATATTTTACATACATACATATATATATATATTTATTAAAATAACAGATTAAAGTTTAAGTTGGATTTTAGTCTTCAAATTTATTATTATTACTATATATATATATAACGGCGATGAACATGCCAGACAACAACACAACGGTAACATAGACAACATAGAAGTTAGAATAATATCTAAACATAGAAATGACCCAGCAGATATGCAAATCAGAGAGGCCAGCGAAATAGAACTTAGAAGGCCAAGGCTAAATAGAAAAAATGAATGGAATAACAACAATACTCAAACAATCAACACTGACCTAAGAGAAGTATAAATAAATAAATAGATAAATAAATAAATAAATACATACACAAGCACAATAACAACAAACACATATAAACACACACTAGTAAACTAAGATAGAATACATTAACCAATACACAGTCACCCAAACAAGAACACACATCAAACAAAACACTATACACACACGCAAACGCATGCGCAGAGAAGACAACAAAAATAGACAAATAAATAAATAAACAGACTAAATAAAGATGGCGTAAGCATACAATGCAACGGGAGGAAACATAATAGCACCACTGACGATGTTGCAGATGTGCAACGAAAGAACTTTGATAGACTATATATATGTATTTGTATCTATATTGTATCTGTATTTTTGACCGTTGGTCAGTCAATGGCAACATTGAGGACCGAATAAATTAAATTAACCAATATAAAAGACACAGAAGTGAAAACCAACCAAACAGTGAGTGTGTTCTGTTATTAATTCTGGCAATATTATTACACAAATATGACCCTTCCCAAGTATAACAATATATATATATATATATATATTTATCTGAATATGTTTGTCCTCCTTTCTGTAGTTTAAATATTTTAACAATACGGCCATGCTGCGCCCATACGCAGTGTTACACTACACAACACTAAAATAACATCAGAAACAAGTAAACCAACCCCACGACAATGTAAAACTGATGTAGTATACAAATACAATTCTGCATCCTTAATAAGAAACGTTACACCGTCCTCGGGGGCATCAGCGGACACCTAATGTTGCAGCAAAAACACGGAGGAACACTGTTGAAAACACTATAATATTGATTCATAATATTGTCACAAGGGTTCAAATTTGGGAGCGGTGATCAGTCGTTTAACCCTCTAGGATTTGCATTACTCTATATTTACTAATGTATTTTCAGAGTAAAGGCTTTATCTCACATAAAATGGAATCTATGAGATTTTGATATCGTTTATTTTGGAAACAATACCTTAACGTCAGTATGAGTGGCCGGTCACAGCTGGTTTAAACAGAAACAGGTGAGAGAAGTCTGGTCGCATACGGCCGGTTTAAATGCTAAAGGGTTAAATCAATCCTAGTAGGTACTTTATTTTATAGACTCTGGAAGGATGAAATACAAAGTTGATATCGGATTTTAAACTCTGAAAATATCAAGCTGGGACAAATACGACAAAGCAATTGTTTTGACACTCTAACCATTCAGAGAATACACTAATTTATATTGTTAGTTTTATTATCAATGTTTTTTATAATTGTTGTAGTTCATAACTCTAACATTTGGACAAGGCCAGCACTTTACATGTTAGTGGTGTTCCACTGAAGCGGGGGAAAAGTATCGTGGGGCCATTTTCAAGGGTGATGGAAGGCAGGAGGCTGAATTAAGTGATAGAGTTAGTAGGAACTGGTGCAGTAATGTACCAGCCTCATCCTTTAATCATTAGAAGAAGGGAAGTAAGTGTAAAAGCCAAATTCGCTATTTTCAGTTCTGTATGCATGCCAACCCTTAACTATGGTCAACATCTTAAGTAATGACCAAACGAATACGGCCGAAATGAGGTCCCCCCGAAGGGTCTCTGGAGTAACATTACTCGATAGAATGCGTAGCTCGGTGACCAGAGAGATTTATAGGTAGAACCACTATTCCTTGGAATCGAGACATCACAGCCTCCAATACTACGGACATGTGGTCAGAATGTCCCAGGGAAAATCGCTGGATAGATGTTACGGACAAAATAGACGGACAGGAGACCCCGAGGTAGACCCCAAGGTAGACTACGAACAAGATGGTTGGATAACATCCATGAGTTCGGCTGGTCTCGCTTGGAGATACAGCTGGATCAATTGGAGACATTTGCCTCACAGGACGTGCTTGTAGGCGTGCTTGTGGACTCTGTCCCCCCACCCGACCCTACCAGTGGGCAAAGAAGAAGAAATTCAATAATATAAATAGCTATAGTACATTAAAGTCACTTCAATTAACTATAAACCCTACACATGAGGCGGGGGCCGTCTTATGCTAAGAAAGACATCCCTGTCACAGAATTAAAAATGCGAAAAATAATTTGGCAGAAGTTGTATATTTGTAGCTTTGACACATAGTCGATTTACTTAGATTTAGTATATTATAATTAAAAAGATTAATCAAAATCGGAAGAATAAAAAACGTAATAACCACCGCAAGATTTGAACTCAGAAAATAGAGGGTTTAAACAAAATAGCATGTCATCTAGTCACCACCCTCCTTTACCTCTTCACCGAGTTCTCTCATTCTACAAAGCCTTACTAAGGCTTCAACTCCTAGTAATTATATTCTTGTCTTCGCATCTTGTCATCCCTTTTTTACTGAGTCTATGGCAGCTTGCCAGATTTTACTTTGCTAATATATGTTCTGTTGTTCCCTCCTCATATGGTTGCTATATGCAACAGGTCGGTTACCCACCTATGTAGTCGCAGTGGTTGCATATCTGGGTACCAGGTAGTTCTGGAAAGCTTCTTACTTAAGATAACATGCTTTGTGATGTATAGTTTTTACAAGTGGTTTTCAATTTTATTATTCTCTTGATATTACTTTACTTGTGGTTTTTAAATTTATTTCTCCCCTGATGTTTCGGTACACACGTAAACTTTCTTGTTTTTCCTCGCGTAACAAACGTCGGTATTATATAAAAAAAGTTTATAAAATAAACGAAGCGTGAATAACATATATTTGTTTACGTTAGATATATAGATCAAAACCTACCGCAGTATATCAAGTGGCTACTCTATCAAGTTATGTGACGAATGATCTTTTTAATTATTGTTATACCATGTGTCAAATGCTTATTGTTTTCGAGTACGTTACTTCAAGAAAGCGTTATCAGCTTTCTTTTTATGAAGCATTTAGAAGCATATTCTTTTCTTCTGTTGATAACCCTGCTTTGTGAATGCTGCAGATGGCATCTGTTGCAACCATTTTCTTCTACAATTATCACCATAGCTCCATAACTAGAGCTGTTGACATAAGTATGCTACCTACTTCTCATCCACGAAGAATTTTCAGAAAGCTGTTGTTATGATCAAGCTACTGTTTTCATGTCAGCTGCACTTATATGTCACATAGCTTTCTGCTTGTTAACAAGCTGACAGTAATGAACTGACAATGAAGAGAGCTGAGATATCTTATACATGCAACATTTCTGTTTAAATGCAAACTATTTCTAATTTCCGAAAATTTACAGCATCTCTGAATAACATATTCATTAAATTCGAGAAATGTAGAACTGCAGCGATCCAAATAGAGACAAGACAATTTAAGTGGTTTCTATAATTTTTTCCCTCTCTCTCTCTCTCTCTCTCTCTCTCTCTCTCTCTCTCTCTCTCTCTCTATCTATCTGTCTATCTATCTATCTATCTATCTATCTATCTATCTATCTATCTATCTATTTATCTGTCTGTTTGTCTGTCTATCTCTTGTTAATTATGCATCACTTGCGTACCAACGTACTTGCATATGTATGTGTAAGTGTGCGTGCGTGAATCTATGTATGTATGTATGTATGTTTGTATGTATGTATGCATGCATGTATGTATGCATATATATATGTATGTATGAAAGTATGTATGTGTGTGTTTTATTTGAGATTTATTAAATTTCTTTGCAGAATGAAGTAAACAAAGCAATTTCAGGGCTTTTTAAATATGTGAGTCCGTGTATGCAAGTGTATGTAATGGCATTCGTGTTACTGAGTGTTACTACATGTCTGCTTGTACACGAGTGTTTGTGTATATATGCATGCATCATGTATATTTCTATATATGTGTGTATATGTCATATGCATCATGTGGTCGTATACATCTGTTTATATGGATTATATCTGGAATGTCTTGCATTCTTCATGATACCATTAATTGATTTAATGTTGAGATTTCAAGTCAGTTTATTCCGTTCTTTCGTGGTTAACTATAGCATTTCGTGGTTATTCTGAAAACCTCTTATTACACAGCAAAAAGCAACTATTTGGTTAGGTACAAACGAGAATCTATATCAAGGATATAAATACTGTAAATTTCATGTTTCTCTTCATAAAAGTAAAATAGGAAAATATAAAGAAAAAGATAAAAATGGGAAGGGGAGGGAATGGCAAGGACTGGAGTGTCATAGAAGAATCGGGAATGGGGAAGGGTGAGTATGATTTGGTTCTGTGCCTAGCGCGCGGCGGTAGAGAGGCTGTACCACGTGGACTAGACCGCAAAAGCATTACCGCGGCCAATAGCCAGCGACACCCGCTACAACAGCCACTCCACCTCGCGGGGCTCCTTCCTAAGACGGGCCACCGACGTTCAGATCTTGCCGAGGAGCTCGACTGTACGGGGTCCCCTCGACCTTACCTAAGATATTCACATCATCTGCGTAGCTTACCTCTACAGCGGTGCAAAACCTTTCTTTCTTGCCCCAGAGAACAATATGAGGTTTGTTGTGTTAGCACTGTAGTGAAATGTTCCAGCAGTATTCCTTATTTCTAAGTCATGAGTATATTCTGTTTCTGGAGGGTATTTGGTATGACCGTCAGAGCAATCCTTCCTGTGGATAACATTGTAGAAGGGTCGACTGAAACGTTCATAGGCTGACTATGCGAAGGAGGGATGGTAGGGCTGTGAAATCTTGCATGCATTGATTTCAACTCTTATTAATAACTGTATTGTTTTTTCAGGAACTATATGTTGAAAAATAAAATCTCATTTGGTCATTCTATGCCTATGAACTTTTCATACAACCCTCGTAAATAGATTAGGGAACTCGCAACTATGTTGTAAGGTAGTACCATACGGAGCAGCTGTTGATGTGGGTGATATGCTCCCGACATATAATCAAGATTTTTTTTATTACGATCAAGATGGTTGGATAACATTCATAAGCCAGGTTGGTCTCACTTGGGAATCCAACTGGATCATTTGGAAACGGTTGCTTCTGATAGGACCCTTATGAGAGCGTATCTGAGGATTCTGCCACCACAACCCATCACCCCGGAATAAGTAGGCGAAGAAGAAGAAGAAGAAGAAGAAGAAGAAGAAGAAGAAGAAGAAGAAGAAGAATTAATTTTAGAAGCATCATTATGTCGCATATTAGTCAGTTATTTGATACCTATCGCTTTGTTTCTGAAGAGTATAGGTGAATCCCTCTAGTTAGGACGTCCAGGAAAAGTTACTCTTCATGTGAATGCTAGCGATATCATCTAGCTTTCGGACTATATACTCACACATAACTTTCTGCTGGTGGGGTGAGTCTTTCTCCTCCACGTAGGCTAGTCCAACCGTTCGTTCATTACGTAGAAGAGTTGTACACTGAAAGTATCTCGTTAAGTGTACTTCAACTACTCCCAATATGTTGGTTTCGATGCTAAGTACACATATTATGTACTCGTGTCTCCCTATACAGTTCATCAGGTGTTAACTGAGTGATAGGATGCGACACTCAAAGGCCATTTGCACTATTCTGATAAATCTGCCTCTCCCTCTCCGTTTAACATAGATCCTATCAATGTCACTCTTAATGTGTAATTTACAAATGGTGGTCAGTATCTTCACAGTTTTCCAGATTGCGGAACTCATCATGTCCAGACTAATATCTCAAATGTTGGTACTAGCACTGACACTGCAAAAGAATCATCAAATACGGTTTAAATAAATACGGACAGCCCTGACCTTAATATATTTCGGAGTTATTTTACGTATAATTTTGTCAGACTAGCTATAAACGCAGCAGCAATTTATGCAACATTCACATACATCTTTAGATAATTGTTACTTTTGTCATTTGAGATAGGTGAGAGAGACTGGCCATTGATACTAATAAGACCTCTCTGGTCGACAAACGTCCCCCGACTGATTGCCAATTATTAAAAACTTATACTGACCAAATTCCAT
>OZ024740.1:221653585-221668585 GCA_964016885.1 Eledone cirrhosa
CAAGGCCAGCAATCACCCAGTGCATTACTTGTACTTTATTTTATCGACCCCGTAAGGATGAAAGGCAAAGTCAACCTCGGCGGGATTTGAACTCAGATGATAATAATATTACGTAATTATGTATAGCTGTTATTACATTAAACATAGATGTATTTATTGTGATATTTTTATAAAGGATGCCACAGAATGTACGATAGATAATGATTACAATATTTTTGAGTAACAACTCTAGTCCACACTTTTGAAGGTTTATTATAACATTCTGTGGCTCTTTTGAGCTTGCGCATTTTTCATGTCTAGTTTAATATTTTTTTAAGGCAACGCTTGTAATAACTCTAGTTAAACATAATATATATTAATAATAAATTATCGTTGTAATGTAATTAGATTATATAATTGTTATTATAAATGATCTTATAAATATTAGTGTAAGATGTATAAAAATATTTTCAGACTTTTAATATAAACAACAACAAAAAACAATCAATATTAAATCAATATAGACCATAAAATAAATAAACCATAAAATAAATAAACAATATAAAAATAAAATATTTACATACAATTGCAATTATCAGTCTATATAAATTTTCTTTATTCCCTGAGCAAATTAGGGAGATTTGTTCTTATTGCACATAATTTGATGACTTTTTGGAGTGTATTAAAAGATAACAACAATTTGTGATTAAATTGTTATCTTAAGCAATTCTCTTTTTAATAGTTGTTGGCTGAGCGAAATTGAACAAGCCTATGAGCTAATATTTAAAAAAATACACAAACTACATTTCCCTGTATTGTTGCAACATTAGATAAAATAATTGAGCAATGTCGTGAGATTTTGCTCTTATTGCACATTAATAGTGTTTCTATTTTTCGGCACAAAACTATTACCGCAGTCCATTAATGGTACTTTATTTTATCGAACTGGTAAGGATGAAAGGCAAAGTTAACCTCGGCGGGATTTGAAGTTAGAACGCAAAGGGCCATAACAATGCTGCAAAGCATGGTGTCTGATGCTCTACCAATACTTGTGTTGAGCTGGTCACCAATTTGTGGTGGTCATGCGGGGAATAGAACAACAAACGCTAGTCGAAATAGTATTAACAAAACATTTTTATTTGTCGAAGAACATATTTTCAATACTGTTTGTGAATGTGATGAAGGAAATACATTCTGATATGGAACAGAGTACAAAGTGTGTCTGTGAATAACATAATGTTACCTCATGTTGTCGTCAAGACATAATGGATTTCGTATATCCAGTTGGAAGATTAAACCTAGCCATCTCGGATTAGCTATATTTCGTGCCACGTGTAGACGTGTTTGAGGAGAGGAAAATATGCATGTTTCTCGTCTGGAAACTTTCTGCTAAACTGATTGGTTTCGGTTTTGACGCTATGCAATACTCATCCGATAGATAGCATGTACCAAAGAATGAAAGAAACTCGGTTATTCAGACGAATACTTAACTCAAAGTTGTCTGGTGTTACAGGAAATTCGTGTAGAAACCAATTATCGCACAAGGAAGTTACTAAATAGGGATATTGAATATCGATACCTATAGATGTTCAACAATAGTTGAAGAAACTAATCCGTGGAAAATCACCGTCGATTATCCATCGTTGATGATTCATCGGCTTGAACTATCCATCTAACGTTAAAATAGATTACAAAAACACAGAGAAGTCAGTTATACGTTGGATTCTCTCTCTCTTCTCTTGTATCTATCTTTCACTCACTCTCAATCTCACGACCACAACACATACAAAGCGCACACATACACCTTCCTTTTTAATTCTTTAACACTTTGTTTATATATATATATATATATATATATATATATATATATATAACGAAGGAAATGTGGTAAGGAACCAGGTGGACCATAACGCACCAAAGTACTCAATACTAATTTAGTCCAGAATTAGCCGTCGAAACGGCTTGAGCTCAGCCGTCGGGGTCTTACTGGTTCCTATATATATATATATATATATATATATATATATATATATATATATATATATATATATATATATATACATATATATAAATATATATATATATATAAATTTATATATATATATATGTAGATAAATCTACCAAAATATACGGTAGTGTCCAATCAGTATGAAGAACTCAATGTAATCCGAATATCATGAAAAGAGAAGATGTATTCAAAAATTTTTTTTCGATGAAAAATACAGGAAAACAGAGTCAAGATAAATTAATAAAAATAATGAATAAACAAAGAAACAGTTCCTTATATTAAAAAATTCATCATTTTACGATCGTTTTTAGGATATATATGTTAGTGTTGGTATGCATATCCTATAGATCTATGTAAACTGTTTACAAACTATCAGAAGGAATATACATACCTACACATATATATGCTGTCTTCAGAAATAATGATATTTGTTTATTGAAAAAAACCAACAATGATTTAATCCAATAGGTCTGTTTGGGAACAGGTTTTGAATTGACCAATAGAAAGATAGTGAAGGTCAAGATGGTAAAATAGTAGTAAAAGAACCTTAATTTAGGGGTAGAGGAAGGTAGATTTCAGTTTTGGATGGAAAGAATATTATGAATGAAAGATTATTTTAGGGATGAAAATAGGTCATATGCTGTCTTCAGAAATAATTATATTTGTCATTGAATAAAACCAACTAAGATTTAATATAATAGGTCTGTTTGGGAACAGGTTTGAATTGATCAATAGAAAGGTAATAACTGGCTAAATGGTAAAATAGTAGTAATGGAACTTTAATTTAGGGGTAGAGGAAGGCAGATTTCAGTTTTGAATGGAAGGAGTATGAAGAATGAAAAGGTTATTTTAGGGGTGAAAATAGGTCAGGTCGGTAAAAGGTACACAAAAAATTGCTGTTATAAAAGAATAATGCCAATGTAAATATCTAAGGAGACTAAAATTTTACGATAAAAGTGTTAGTGAAAAAAAAAATATATATATGGAATTTACATCTATGAAAAGAAAGTAAATTAATTAAATTGATAGGTATATTTATATTGATAAAATTATATTAATGCATATAGATATGATAAATAAGTGTTAGATGTAATTGAAGCGTGCTGTTAAAGACGAGGGGGAAATAAAAAAAATATATATATATATAATTATTGGGGGGGGGGGGGGTTAAATTTATTAGTGAGAAATAACAAATATAGAGAGATTACAAGGAACATAGAATCATAACCTGAAATTAAAACAGTACACACTCATTGTTTGGTTGGTTTTCGCTTCTGTGTCTTTTATATCGGTTAATTTAATTTAATTTAATTTATAGTTCTTTCGTTGCACATCTGCAACATCGTCAGTGGTGCTGTTATGTTTCCTCCCGTTGCATTGTATGCTTACGCCATCTTTATTTAGTCTGTTTATTTATTTATTTGTATTTTTGTTGTCTTCTCTGCGCATGCGATTGCGTGTGTGTATAGTGTTTTGTTTGATGTGTGTTCTTGTTTGGGTGACTGTGTATTGGTTAATGTATTCTATCTTAGTTTACTAGTGTGTGTTTATATGTGTTTGTTGTTATTGTGCTTGTGTATTTATTTATTTATTTATTTATACTTCTCTTAGGTCAGTGTTGTTTGTTTGGGTGTTGTTGTTATTCCATTCATTTTTTCTGTTTAGCCTTTGCCTATTTCGCTGGCCTCTCTGATTTGCCTATCTGCTGGGTCATTTCTATGTTTAGATATTATTCTAACTTCTATATTGTCTATGTTACCGTTGTGTTGTTGTCTGGCATGTTCATCGCCGTTATATATATATATATATATATATATATATATATATATATATATAAACGGAAAAAATGAAACGATATTTCATTTCCCACTCTTAGTACGGCTGTTACTTAAATATAAGTATGTACACGCACATACACATATGTATACCGACGTACAGTAGTATGTATATATATATATACATACATGCACACATATATATATGCACGCATGGATTCACCGAACATTCATTACAATGCTCGGTGTGTTTGTAAACAAACAGCCGTACTAAGAGTGGGAAATGAAATATCGTTTCATTTTTTCCGTTTATCGTTTTCGGTGCACCCGGCCGATTAACCCACTCGATATGCAAATTGGGCTACTCAGCCGTTAATATGCATAAGGTAGGTATATACGTTCAACAATCTGGCAGGAAGGTATACGTTGCTGACGATAGCTAACAAGCTTGAAACTAGTACAGCGTTCCTTTGTCAGTGTTGAACAAGCGAGCAACGGTGGTTGCTGGACACTACGGCTTAATACGGGATGTTTGTTTACAAACACACCGAGCATTGTAATGAATGTTCGGTGAATCCATGCGTGCATATATATATGTGTGCATGTATGTATATATATATATACATACTACTGTACGTCGGTATACATATGAGTATGTGCGTGTACATACTTATATTTATATATATATATGTAAAATGTAAACAGAAATAACAACACAATCGGTACAGTATATGGAAGGGATATATTAGGTTAACGCTTGATATAGGAGGAGGAGGGTATTAACGTTTCGGACGCTACTCCTTCATCAGAAGAATGAATAAGTATTAAGATAAATTGCGGGGACGGGCGGGATGGAATTTATATATATATATATATATATATATATATATTGTTATGCTTTGGGAGGGTCATGTTGCCAATAAGAAACACACGCACCAGTTGCTTTCACTTCAATTTATTATAATAAATTTATAAATTTAGGAATTTATAAATTTCCGGTTGGTTGGTTGGTTCCACAACCAGATGGTTGTTTATATATTATCAAAGTTCTTTCGTCACACATTCTATGACCCCTTCAGTGACAGAGAGGCACAAAAAACAAAGAAAAGAATCCCAGTCACTGAAGAGGTCACAGAATGTATGACGAAAGAACTTTGACAATATATAAACAACCATCTGGTTGTGGAACCAACCAACCAACCAACCGGAAATTTATAAATTCCTAAATTTATAAATTTATTATAATAAATTGAAGTGAAAGCAACTGGTGCGTGTGTTTCTTATTGGCAACATGACCCTCCCAAAGTATAACAATATCGGTTTCAACACACGATTTCAGATAAAGAATCTTGCTAAACAAATTCAGAAACGAATTATATATATATATATATATATATATATATGGCAGCATGAATGGACCTGTTATTTTTATCTAAAGACATTTACCCCCCACCCGTCCTTTTAATCTATTTAATTATCCATTCTTACTTCGGATGAAAGACTAACGTCCGAAACGTTAAGATCCTCTTCCTGTTATTTCTGTATACCTTTTCCATATATATATATATATATATATATATATATATATATATATATATATATATATATATATATATATATATATATATTAGTAAGTGAGTTTTTTTCTACAAAATGAAAAATAACCGAGGTGTCCTACACGAGTGAAAGTATAAGGAAAAAAGATGAAATCGAAAATGCAACTGGGGTCTTTTTTTATAAAAAAATATATATATTTATTTGGTTCCTTTACCGGTTTGGCAGTTCCTCTGCTTTTCAAAAGTAGAGTTGAGATGGAGGGTCTGTGGTTTTTCTCAGACCCTCCATCTCAACTCTACTTTTGAAAAGCAGAAGAACTGACAAACCGGTAAAGGAACCAAATAAATATATATTTTTTTTATAAAAAAAGACTCCAGTTGTATTTTTGATTTCATCTGTTTTCCTTATATATATATATATATATATATATATATATATATATATATATATATATATATATATATATATATATATATAAGTGGTTACACAACAGTTAGTTCGGGAGCTTCCAACAGAAATGGTCGCATTCTTTAAGGGTATGTCAATATTTATTTATAAAACTGCTCTATTATATTTTATCTGATGAAAGCACATCATAATTTAACTTGGTGTCCTTGAAACTGTTTCTTTGTTTTTATTCATTGTTTCTATTAATTTATATATATATATATATATATATATATATATATATATATATATATATATATATATATATATATATATATATATAAATTAATAGAAACAATGAATAAAAACAAAGAAACAGTTCCTTATATTAAAAAATTCATCATTTTACGATCGTTTCTAGGATATATATGTGTGTGTTGGTATGTATATCATATAGATCGATGTAAACATTTTACAAACTATCAGAGGGAATATACATACCTACACATGATGTGTTATATGATATACATACCAACACACACACATATATATCCTAGAAACGATCGTAAAATAATGAATTTTTTAATATAAGGAACTGTTTCTCTGTTTTTATTCATTGTTTTTATTAATTTATTTTGACTCTGTTTTCCTGTGATTTTCATTGAAAAAATTTTTGAATAAAAAAAAATTTTCTTTTCATGATATTTGGATTACATTGAGTTCTTCATACGGATTGGACACTACCGTATATTTTGGTAGATTTATCTATATATATATATATATACATATGTGTGTATGTGTGTGTGTGTGTGTGTGTGTGTGTGTGTGTGTGTGTGTGTGTGTGTGTGTGTGTAAACGAGCGTCTATTTAGAAACGATAGGCGAAATTTGAAGTTAAAGCTTCATCAAATTCTTCTAATAGAGAAAATAATAGGGAATATATGCCCCTTTAACGGAGGAAATGGAAATTAGAACCTGTGGCACTCGAACCGACAACTTCATGCCTGCCGTGCAGAAATACTACCAATACATTAAAGTCCACTTTTTCGCAGGTGTTATTGTTCATTGTTTCCGTTAAGGAGTTAAGGAGATTTATTTTCTTTCTCTTGTCTATTTGTATATATATATATATATATATATATATATATATATATACATGTGTATACAAGAGGGGGACAGAGGGACATATATACATCATCATCATCATCATCATCATAATCATCACCACCATCCCCGGTTAACGTCCATCTTCCACGCTAGCATATATATATATATATATATATATATATATAGGAACCAGTAAGACCTCGACAGCTGAGCTCAAGCCGTTTCGACGGCTAATTCTGGAGCTGAATTCCGGTCCAGAATTAGCCGTCGAAACGGCTTGAGCTCAGCTGTCGGGGTCTTACTGGTTCCTATTACCCACTCTACTACCTCAAGTATTGAGTACTTTGGTGCGTTATGGTCCACCTGGTTCCTTACCACATTTCCTTCGTTATATATATATATATATATATATATATATATATATATACATATATATATATGGAAGCATATATATGTGTATTTACACCCCCCCCCCACACACACACATATATATATATATATATATATATTTATATATATATATACATTTTACGAGAGTATAAACAATTAAGTGGGTAAGGTATTGGATGACCTACTGACATTTCCATGTGTGCGTGTTTAGTCTGTTCGCACACAGATAATATGAATATGAATATATATATATATATATATATATATAAAGAAAAAGAGATGAAATCGAAAATGTAACAGAACTCTTATTTTTTTTTTAAATATATATATTTATTTGGTTCCTTTACCGGTTTCGCAGTTCTTCTGCTTTTCAAAAGGTGGGTTGAGATGGAGGGTCTGTGGTTTTTCTCTTGAATATATATATATATATATATATTCAATCATATATATATACATATATATATATATATATATATATATATATATATATATATTCAATCATATATATATATATATATATATATATATATATATATATATATATATATATATATATATATATATTCAATCATATATATATACATACATATATATATATATATATATATATATGTATGTATATGCAAGAAACACATACAGAAATATGAATAGGTCAATTGAACACGTTAACGACATTGCTATTTATTTTCTCCCCTCTCACGTGTGTGTGTGTGTGTGTGTGTGTGTGTGTGTGTGTGTGTGTGTGTGTGTGTGTGTGTGTGTCCAACTGTGTGTTCACGTATGTGTGTGTGTGTGTGTGTGTGTGTGTGTGTGTGTGTGTGTGTGTGTGTGTGTGTGTGTGTGTGTGTGTGTGTGTGTCCATCTGTGTGTGCACGTGTGTGAGAGAGAGAGAAAATAAATAGCAATGTCGTTAACGTGTCGAATTGACCTATTGGTATTTCTGTATGTGTTTCTTGCAAGTATATTTCGCACGTTATAAGACTATTTATTCATGTCTTAATAAAGAACAATTGTGTTTAGTGGCTTCCAATCTAAATAGACTGAGACAGTTATTATTCCGTCTGAAAATCTGTCAGTCAATGACGTCTGTATAATAAACATGCCCGGGAAGGGATTATCAATGGTATGATTGGAAAATAAAGTTTATAGAGAAAGATGTTTTTTCTGCTCACTCAAAGCAAGACAATAAAACCATTAATTTGCAAGGAGTTAGAGAGCAGGGGAAAAGACAAGGCAGAAAAGAACAAGTGATGTTGCTTTTGAAATTTTGCAAACTGTAGTGGCCAGGAAAGCAAGAATTTGGAAAGGAATTTCATAGGCGATATGTGCGAAGGAAGAAACTCTCAGAATAGAATTTGCAATTGCATTTAGGAATTTCAACTATAAATGGATGGGACTTAGCCAGCAATCTGATGCTCCGCATAAAAAGTAACAATAGACGGAGAGATACGTGTTAAGGGTGACCGTAGATGATGGTATAATTGGACTTGTATTGATTTTATATAAAGTATTTAAGGTTTCATAATTAATTATATAATTATGAAAAAAATGAGGAAGGGGTAAAGGATGGCAGATCTGGCTGTATAGGAAAGTAAAGGAAAGGACTATAAATACCATAAATATGAAAAGGAGAAAAAGAGCAAGGACTATTAAAACACGGAGGAGGAGGAGAGAGAGAGGGGGTGACAGGCTCTACGCCCAGGTCGGGGTGTTGTTTAACTTAGCATGGAACTAGCTTATTTTGGGGGCGTGAAGGCGTTTATTAAAGCTATAGAATAAGAATATGAAGGAATCAGTTACTTTATGGGCCAGATATTTTAGTGCTTTTGTCAGTTATTCATTCTCCACCGGTCAAATGGTCTCCTTATGGATGCGTTCTGGGATATTTGTGTGCATGGGAACAGTAACTCCATGATGTATGTGCTCTATTATGGCTCGTGGCAACACTGCTATCACGCCCCCTCTTTCTCTATATATATATATCTGTGTGTGTGTGTTTATAAGTATACGAGTGTATGTATGTGTGCACGTATATATTTATATGTATGTGTGTGTATGCGCGCGCGTGTGTGAAAGTTATGACAAATTATTCCAGTTATAACTACCGATTTTGAATTGGAAGCCATTTCTGTGAAATTATTAAAGTGTAAAAATATTTAAGTATTCTTCTATATACAAAAAAAAAGAAGAAAAAAGATATTATCCTTATGCATTTCTGAGATTTTTGTTTCTTCATCACAATAAAACTAGCTTTATGGTTCTATATACAGAGGAATAGTTCTATTGCCACTAACATACGTTTACAAGTGTTTAATCTAATTCGTAGAACGCGTATGAACTTGCGGCGTAATCGAATACTTAGTAAATATTTATTCTAGAATATAAATATTTCATGAGTCAGACGATCAGTTGAGCGGCCGACTCAATGTATATATGACGAACGAAAAGGAAATTATATTAATTGAAATTTGCCGCCTACAGCCATGGGATTAGTCTCTTGAGATGTTTCTCTTAGCGCACTTATGCTCATTTCACTGGCAAATAATCTTCTTAACTTCATTTCTTTCTACTTGCAAAGGTTAGGCTTCTCTGATGAAATGTCCAGAAAATTAAATATATCTGTCGGTACCACCGTATGCTCGGGCCCCAAAGTCTTTAAGGAGTCGTAAAGACGCTGACATATAGTATGTTAGTGTCATGAACATTTTAGACTTAATAATGCTCATACCTCTCCGATATCTTCCAAAGTAAAAGCGAGAGAGAAAACAAGACAAAAGAAGAATCGATTCTAGTACAAGACTGGTATTTTATTTATCGACCGTTAAAAGATGAAAGGCAATGTTAACTTCGGAAGGATTTGAACTCAGATTTTAGAAAGAATGACACAATGTATTCTATCCGAGCTTTAAAAGGTTCTGCGCATTCTCCTTACCTGCCGAACAAAGATATTTTTCATCTAAAGTGTAAAATTCCATTTTATGTGAAATTAATTTTAATTAATTGAAATTATCTCCCCTTTTGGGGAAGACGTAAATAATTAGCACTATTCTTTTTTTTTTTTTTTTTTTTTCTTCTAAGATGCTTATTACGAGGGTGGGCTGAACAGAACATAGCCTAGCTATGAAGGAGTGATGCTAGAGCTATGAAATCTTACATGATTTAATTTCAAATCTTCTTGTTAATAACTGCATTGTTTCTTTCCAGGGACTTTGTTGAAAAATAAGCCTCATTTGGTCATTCCATGTGAGTATCTTAGTCAGCCTACGAACATTTCAGCCGACCCTCGTATAAATGTCCAACATTTTCGGGGTACATAACCTAAATTATGTCTCTTTGCTCACTTTTGGTAAGTATGTATGTATGAATGTATGTATGTGCACATGTATGTATACATGTTTGCATATATGCAATAATTCTTGCATAGAGGCTTGTACGGATATATGCATGAATAAACATACATACATGCTAGCATACATACACGCGCGCTTTATATATATATATATATATATATATATATATATATATATGTATAATTATACAACTATATATATGTCTGTGAGTCTGTAGGCATGTATATATGTACGTATGTATATATGCATGTATTTATATATATATATATATATATATATATATATATATATATATATATATATACGCATGTATGTATGTATGTATGTATGTATGTATGTATGTATGTATGTATGTAGCTAAATACCAGCGATATATTCAACTGGAGCCTTTTTTCTATATTTAGACAACTTTACATCATTAAGCGACCTGGGAAACAGGTGTAAAAATAAAATATTGCAAGGGACTATAAACACAGCTTGTTATTCTCTTACTTTAGTTATTAGTGTTGCTGCTGTTGCTGCTGTTGTTGTTGTTGTTGTTGTTTTAAGAATATTACATACAGATTTGTTGTTTGGAACATTTTACATGCCATTTCACGTAACCAGATATATTCTTTTATCTAAACAAATTTTTTTTTCCCATTTGGCAAATTGTCAGAAACTTGAACTAAATATGCTAAACAAAAATTGAAAAACAAGGTATGATTGCACTTTTGAACATAACCCTTTATGGGTTAGGTGTATCCAAAGATTCGTCTTCTAGGTTATAAGTATCTTAGATTCCTTTTCTTTAATGTCCCAGTAATAAAATACCATTATTTCTAGTTTATTAAAAGTGGTGATCTAGTATTATCATTAGGAGCGCGGAATTTTTTCTTAACCGTTTTTCTTTCACTATTCTACGTTGTCTGTTCAGATTTCGCCAAGATCAAATCAACCTTTCATCCTTTCCGGGTTGATAAATAAAGCACCCGCCCAGGGACAGGGAGTTGGTGGAATTTTACAGTACTAGACTGGATGTTTTGCGGTGTGTATTCCAGCTTTGTGTGTTCTAAGATCAAACCAAGCCTCATTTATCAGGAAAAGTTGTGACGCTTCAGCAAGGATTAGTGATTGGTAAATTGTATCAGCAATGGACAGACCAATGAAAATATAGTTTCCTTTGTCTGACCTGACGATTAGTCCTTCTCTTTCTTCAACGACATGTTTCAGCAGTCGCTGTATAGCCCCAAAACGGCCCCGTACGAGCAGATCTATGATTGAAAACCATTTAGGCGTTGGCCATCTCACCTTTATATATATCTAGGACATATGGACGCAGGTATGGCTGCGTGTTTAAGAAGTTCACTTCATAATTATGAAGTCTCGGGTAGGATCCACTTTTGTTAGGACCTCTTTTAACACAGCCTCGGATCAACCCAAGTCTTGCGAGTGAAATTAGAATGACGGAAACTCTTTGGTAGCCCGTCAGATGGATTGTGTCTGTACTTTAGAGGTCCAGCCCTGTCACATATTATTTCATTCTGAATCAGCTTGCAAATTATGTAAAAATGAGAATGCAAGTGTTCAACCTCTTACACATTAACTCAGAAGCTAGACGTCCAGTTGATCACACGATTCGGTGATCATCACCGAGATTGACGGAAGAGCCATCAATATATCTTCGAATATATTGTTCAATATATCCCGTTTTTCATTGAAAGCGTGCCTTCCTTTCAACTGTTATGTTTTGTTTCCATTTACATCACTTTGCCATCGCCACAGCCTGATGCATTAGCAAAAGTGAAGTCATTTGACGGAATGACAAGCAAGTAGAACAGCAAGCAGTATTGCCTGCATGAAGGAAGCATGGATAATTACCTAGCGCATCCTTATCTTAATTTAACCCTATCATCTTTTCATTCTAGGGATATAAAACCGTGCAAAACACGCTGACACCATCTGTCAATATATCCGCTAGATAATATAAATGGACAGGAAGGGAATATGACCTCTGAGTCACTGCCGGTTAGATAACCAAGCCAGAGGTTGATCATTGAATATACATTTGCAGTTTAGACAATACACAGGTAATGTCTCTGCTTCAGGTTACATATATGTCGGCAGTCGATCGACAAGATCGCTTAGAGAGTAGGGTGGAGCTCGTAAAATCGGACCGAAGAAACAATGTTTCCATTGGTCTTTCCAATTTCTAATACTATCTATCTGTCGCAACTCCAGGTAGAAGGAGCAACGTGAAATAAACTGTCTTGCTCAAGGACATAACGCATCGCCCGGTCCGGGAATCGAACTCACAACCTCACGATTATGAATCCAATTCTCTAACCACTCAGCCACGCGCCTTCTCTCTCTCTCACACACACACACGCACACACACACACACACACACACACACACACACACACACACACACACACACACACACACACACACACACACACACACACACACACACACACACACCCACACACACACACACACACACACACACACCACTCTCAAGCGTGGACCTAATACTAACACTGTTGTACTGCACTCTTCGTTATTGTTTTTGTTTTTTGTTTTTTTAACTTATATATATATATATATGTATATATATTCTAGGGCGGGTAAAATTCCCGAGATCCATGGACGAGTTCTCTCCAGCGGTCTCTGTCCCTCATTATCGCTGCCATGTCCTGCGTCTCCAACAGACTAGTGTCTGTCCTTAGGGCATCAACATACGTTAACCTTGGTCTTCCTCTTCCAGTGTGTCCATGTAGGGGCTCCCACAGGAGCACTGAGTGCAATGTCTACTCTGGATGTCGGTGAGCATGTCCAGCTAACCTCAGTCTCCTCTGTGTCACTTTTGAGCTGACTTTTGGGAGGCTGCCATACAGCTCTGAGTTTTTCATCCTCAGTGGAGGATTAGTAACAACGTCCCAGTGCGAAAGAAGGAAGATCTCTCTAACACCAACAACTACAGGGGGATATCACTGACGTCACTTGTGGCAAAGACCCTCAACAGGATGATTCTTAACAGGATCCAGCCTGAGATGGAGAAGAAGCTCAGGGACAACCAGAACGGTTTCAGAGAGGGTAGATCAACCACCAGTCACATCCTGATGCTGAGGAAGATATTAGAGGGAGCTAGAGCCAAGTGCCTTCCTGCGGTCATGGTTTTCATTGACTTTAGGAAGGCCTTTCATTCTGTGGACCGTCACTGCCCGATGAAGATCTTACAGGCTTATGGAATCCCCAAGAAGATAGTGGACCTGATATCACTGCTCTACACCAACACCAAAGCCCGTCATTACACCTGATGGGATGACAGAGTTCTTTGAGATACTGGCTGGAGTGCTCCAGGGAGATACATTGGCTCCCTACCTTTTTATCATCGTAGTGGACTATTGTATGCGCCTTGCACTGGAGAAACACCGGGACTCTGGCTTTACTGTAGCACCGGCTCAGAGCAGGAGAGTTAAGGCTAAACAGATATCGGATGCTGAATTTGCCGACGACATAGTTTTGGTGACAAATATATATATATATATATATATATATATATATATATACAATGATATTAAATAAATGGAAACTATATTTATAAAACCATATTTATTCTATTATATATATCTCAAGGGTACCAAAACTTTGGTACTCACTCATCAGATAAAATACAAAGTTTGTTTTATAAATATTGACATAACTAGGAAGAAGATCTTAACCGTTCAAGTTTTTCCTGGATAGTAATGGAAAGAAGGGAATGAGAAGAAAAGTAAAATATTTCAAATTATTAAGATGATTAT
Source organism: Eledone cirrhosa (assembly GCA_964016885.1). NCBI lineage: Eukaryota > Metazoa > Mollusca > Cephalopoda > Octopoda > Eledonidae > Eledone > Eledone cirrhosa. The sequence goes on from OZ024740.1 coordinate 221,667,926, forward strand.
GCAAATGAGGTTGAGGCATCGGGCTGAAAAAAAAACGTTATTTTTAGACGCTAGGTAGATTAAAATAATTATTAGGATATATGTATGTATAAGTAGGAACAAGAAAGAGAAAGAAAGAAGAGCTTTTATTTACGTTAATTTAAAAAGAATTAAAGGTCTGTAGGAATGGTGGAATATGATTCCAGAATTTAAAACATTTATTTAGCTATATTATGAGTTATAATATTGTATATATAATCAATTAGATTATATGAAGAATTATGGTTGTAAGTACATTTTATCTTATTACATTACAACAGGTTGTAAGTATATAAATATCTATACAGATTAAAATTGTGCATGTATAAGTATAAATATCCCTTTTGCTTATATATATATATATATATTAATAAGAGGAATTCCAACTTTGTCTGATTTACTCGTTTTATTTACAATCCTTTAAAATTTATAATGGTATTATAATGAAATAGTATGATAGAATATTAAATCTTAAGTGTTAATTGAACAAGTACTTTCATGCTTTCGCAATCTTCAGGTTCATAATGTGATTGCAAACTTGACTGTCACCACACATTATGAACCTGAAGATTGCGAAAGCATGAAAGTACTTGTTCAATTAACACTTCTATACACAATCATACCCACCCGTGTATAATTCTC
>OZ024740.1:221671085-221707581 GCA_964016885.1 Eledone cirrhosa
TACTTTATGTTCTCAGCGTTTTTTTTCTTCCTTTTTCCCCTTCTGTTTAATTTTTGCTCTCTCCTTTTTTCCTCCCTCAATAACTTCCACAAGTTATTGACGCACATATGTCTTTAATGCGTTCAAATGTCCGTGATCCTCAGCAAACAACTGATGAAGGGACTGTCTCCCGTTTGTGCTTTCCTTTTATTTTTAAATACACTTTACCAAGTAACCACATAGCTCACCATTTCTTCCATATATATATATATATATATATATATATATATATATATATATATATATATATATATATGTGTGTGTGTGTGTGTATGTGTGTGTGTGTGTGTGTGTGTGTGTGTGTGTGTGTGTGTGTGTGTGTGTGTGTGTGTGTGTGTGTGTGTGTGTGTGTGTGTGTGTGTGTAAAAAGCAAACAAAAATAACAACACAATCGGTACAGTATATGGAATGAATATATTAGGTTAACGCTTGAAATAGCAGGAAGAGAGTCTTAACGTTTCAGAAGAAGAAAGAATGAGAAATTAGATCGATTGAATTGACGGGCGGGGTGGAATTAGAAAAAAAATGTTTATAGTAATATGTATATACTAAAAACATTTTATATATATATATATATTGAAAGAGTGAAGAATAACATGGTCGGCTGTACAAAAAGGGTTTTATTTACAGTCTTAATAATTGTTTCACTGATTAAGTTGTCAAAAAATTGCTGAACACTTGAAGCTGTGCCACTCAATTTTAAATACGTTGTTGGCTTCACCAGATCTGGTGAAGCCAACAACGTATTTAAAATTGAGTGTCACAGCTTCTAGTGTTCAGCAATTTTTAGACAACTTAATCAGTGAAACAATTATTAAGACTGTAAATAAAACCCCCATTTTTGTACTGCTGACCATGTTATTCTTCACTCTTTCAATATTATTACTCCAAGATAAACTTACATAGGAATGTAAGAGAACTCATAAACTCGCTACCTACTGAAACCTCTTGTTGAGTCAAACAACGCCGTACGCTAAAACTATCTACAATACGAAGTATTCACAACCTCTAACTGGATTACCTATAACGATATTTTGTTATCCCTTATATATACACACACATATATATATATATATATATATATATATATATATATATATATATATATATATATATATATATATATATATATATATACGTTGCTCTCTCTTCGCTTCGTTTCACAGTCACCTACCTAATCATAATTTCAGATGTCTGTAAAAAATTAGATAGTATGAGTTTTGGGCCGCTGCTGATTCAATCGACTTTGTTCCTGCCACCTTACAAATGTGTAGCCTTGTGCAAAAATGTAAGTGATATTGATTACCTGTGTTATCTATATACACAATTATAATCGTGTCAAACATGAAATATTTCCATCTTCTGGTCGACTTCTCACCAGAAATAGTTATCAATTGGCAGTTACCACTATTGATTATACAAGAGGAAATGGCAGTTGTAATTTACATCCTATTCCTAAAGCAACACAAATGATAGAGTTCAGGCTTGGAATCTAAACTGGATCGACAAGAAATTACATTCATTCTATGGCGTCTGTAACCTATCGACTATGTAGGTTACAGTCATTCATTTTAGTCGAACATACGACGTTTAATAAATAAGTTTATCGACATTTTCTAAACAGCAAGTGAATCTCTCTCCGGTTAGTGACATCAATCTATCTAAAAATAAAAAAATAAAATATTGAATGCTGAAATTTTTAAATATTTCCATACAAGTAGTTATGAAATTAATTGTTTCTAATTTAGGCACAAGGCCAGCAATTAACCAGTGCATTACTGGTACTTTATTTTATCGACCCCGTAAGGATGAAAGGCAAAGTCAACCTCGGCGGGATTTGAACTCAGATCGTAGAGTAGTTATGAAATTAATGCTTATTTTATAGTTATTATTTTCTAAAATATTCGGAAGTCCACACGTTGGAGGGATGGCATAGTCAATTAAGATGACTCCAATATTTTACTGGTACTTTATTTTATCGACCTAGAAGGAGGAAAAATATATTCTATTCTTTGCTGTTTCTGACAGTTTTTGTCCTTTTAAAGAATATGTGAACCATAAAGAAATGGAAATGGTACCAACTTCTCGAAACCAGGTCTGACCTTTAGAGTTTAACTCCACCAGAGGTGGGACAGTAGTCTCCGGACTTAGTTAAAACGGACGTAACATTTCTTCTAACCTATAATGCGTGTTAATTAAGGTTGGGGCGCCAAAAGTTTTTTGTCCACGGGATCTGAGAGCCCTCTCTGCGCGACTAATGTCAACACTTACTTTCAAAATGAAGAAGAAAGTATATCGTTTAGTTTGTAATTTCTATCGCAAAACCTCATATCTATGTAAATCATTGGATTCGGAAGTTGAAGAAATCAGTACTCAGACAAGGGTGTAGATTATGTCCCTCTCTCCCCATCTCCATTTCATTCGTTGCTTCATTATCTCTTTTCTTTTCTTCTTATCCTTTTCTTTTTTGTTTCATTTAAATATTGTTTTTTTTTTTGTTAAACAATACTGAACAGGAAGACAAGAATAGTTTCACCGGTAAACCTTATATGTTGTGTGTTAAATTCATACCAATAATGCTTTCACCAACAAGTGGATATTTTATTCTACTACAAGGGACTTCACCGGAATAGTTTATACCAGAGGTGGGGACCCTTATTACCATTAGAGGCCACATTTAAATTAGGCAGTAATAAAGGAGACCGCATAAGTTGATATACCTATAAATGCGACTTTGGTGAAATTATTATAGTTTTTGTATAGTTTTATAGTAATTTATTTATTATTTAACATAAAAAGTTACAATATAAAATATTTTTGTATTCACATAATTATAAAGAAATACAATAGAAAAATAATAATATTAAGTTAAAAAAACTAACATAGAAACAATACGTAAAATAATTTTAAAATCCGATGGAAAATTCAAGTTAGTGGGATATTTGCATTTGTTTCTTGCTTGAAAGTAATTGAATATTTGGATCAAGCTTCGTAATGCGCAGCCTTAATTGATCCTCTAAATGAGCATCTGTGGTTTGCGTTCTTAAAGTAGTTTTAATTTTTATCATGAGAGAAAATGTTGACTCGCAGCAGTAAGTACTTCCAAAGCAGGAAAGTAAACGGCGTGCATGCTCTCGTAGGCGTGGATATTCAACAGCATTTGACCAGATTTCTATGGGATCCTTTTAGCGTCAAAAACGGATTTGAAGATACTATCTTCGCCTAACTCAAAAAACTCAACTTGTAGTTCCGTAGGAGCCTCGGATATATATACTAAATGTGGTTCAAATACCAGTTTCATAGCAGGTGTGTGTTCGTCAAAATCTGAAAATCCTTCAGTATATTCTTCTATTAAAGAATCCAAGACACCTACATATTCATCGAATATTTTATTTTCACATTTTTGCTCATTCAACATTTTTGCTAGCTCCGGGAAGTGTTCTGTAGATATATCCGTGCGAGAGAGTAATGGTTTGAAAAATGTTAATTTTTTTCGAAACGCTTGGATCTTTTGCCACATTTCATATATATGCTTCGTTTTACCGTGCAGGCAAATATTTAAATTGTCTTGTTTTGTCTTGATATCAGACAAAAATGCAATGTTTCTGCAAAATGCTTCAGCTGATAGATCACAAAGTTTTCCTTGTTCTTGATAAAAGTTTAAAATTTGTCGTCGTAAAGTTAAAACTTTTATCAAAACCTGTCCTGTTGATAGTCAGCGAACCTTCCAGTAGTACGGTAGATCAACACTGTACGTTTCCTCGTCTAAAGATAGCATCTGCCTAAATTCACGATGACAAATTGCATTAACGCGAATATGGTTGACAATTGCAATTGCTCTATCCAGAGCGTCTTGCAAAATGGTGGATTTTGCGCAAAAATTTTGCTGATGCAAAATGCAGTGAAATGATATCAATTTTTTCAAGTTTAAGTTTTCCTTTTTTAATAAAGCAACGAATCCTTCTTTTTTACCTTTCATAGAGGGTGCGCCATCGGTGCAGACACTGACTAAATTACTGACATTTAATTGTAATCGATGACATACCTCTCTGAAGTTTTCAAAAATGTCAACTTCACGAGTTCTTCCAGTTAGTGTACCCAGCGCAAGAAGTTCTTCGTAACACTGAAAATCTTTAGTTACAGCACGAATAAAATATAAAACTTGCGCCAAGTCAGTTTTATCACTGCTTTCATCCAAAGCAATTGAAAAATAAACATCTTCATTTTGTATAATTATACGAAGTTGCTCTGATACATTTTGAGCTAATTCGTGCTGTCGATCTGTTATAGTTCTTCTTGAAAGAGGAAATTGTTTGTATTTATCAACTTTTTCTGGATCTATCATACCCACTGCTTCAACAATACATTCTTTAATTATTTCTATATCAGTAAATGGTTTGCCTCTTTTTCCAAGTATATGTGCTATTTTGTAAGTAACATCAACTGCAGTGGAATTATTCTCCACAAAAGCACTAAAAGACGAGATGATGCTTTTCATTTTTCAATTTTTGAAGTGCAGTTTGTCGAGATTCACCTTCTAAATTGAAATATTTATGTTCTTTATGAGTCAAATAGTGTTTATTTGCATTCGCTTTTTCAAAGTAGTTAAAACTGTATTGCACAACAAACACACCATTTTATCTTTCACACAAGTAAAGAAAAAATCTAACTCCCACTGTACATTAAATGTTCTGTTTTCTTCATTTACTTTTCTTCTCTTACAATTTGACATGATGGAGTAAAAACAAATATCAAATAATATCTTTAAGAAAGCGTATACTTGCTAGCAATACAATAACACCGAATACTAGTAAAACCACCAATCTATATTATATATTAAAAAGTTTGGAGAATAATTTATTTGTGAAGACGGTCGTGTACACAAAAAATGAGTAGATTGGTAAAAAAATTCACGATTTTGATTGGTCAGTTAATGCTTTAAAATGGCTTTCCTTTTTACCCTTTTTCCCGGTAAATATATGAATGTCTCCTTTATGTTTTGTATAAATGAATTTCTAACAAATAATTTTATTTGTAGTTAAACAAATTATGTCTTTTGTAGTTTTTGATTTATTTGTTGCTATGTTGCTGTTACACTGCCTTTTACTTTTTCTAGACTACCTGTCCGACTGGCTTTTGCGATGACTGGCTTTTGCGATGAGTGCCAACAAATCAATGTCAAACTCTTAGCAAAATTGGCATCTCTCTCCCAACTCCTTTCTTTACACATGGCCAATTATACGTTACTTTATCAAGGACACAAAATGGACCATCATCTATTATAACTATGTCTAGAAAAGTACGAAACGTAGTCTATAATTCTGTTTTTCAAAATCATAATTTTTCCTATTTTACATTAATATAATACTATGTGTGTACTTTTAATTTCGATACAATAAATTGGTCTTTAATTGGTTAATTTAACCAATCAATATCTATTTGATTTTTAACATATTTTTATTCATCACGCACAAAGAGCGGGTAACTTACTCGTTAATTAAAACAATAATAACTAGATTTTCACTATGGCCGGTAGCAATACGAGAGGTGACTGTCACAAGCACGTTACAAGATTGACAAATGACAAGTCACAAGCGTCTTTTTAGAACAGCCAATTGTAGAACGCCACCTGGCATTCTACAATTGGCTATTACTTCCAGTAGTCACTGAAACTTACATTCATACCGTTCTTATTTAATTCCATTAATTTTGAAATTGTCGTAATCTAAATGATAAATTATTAATTAATACAAGAGCTTATGACATTGATGTGCACATCATGGAGTTTTAAATTTTCTGATGTTATTGGGAATCAATCGCCTTCATATGTATTAGTCGTGAAGATGACTGGAGCTAAATGTTTGGGGTTTTCCGACATTATTCGTATAATAGACCATTAAACTAGCCAACGAGAAAGTCTCCTTGTGGTCACTCAATCTGCTAAAATTAACAGCCAAATATCCTCAAACGACATCTCATTATTTTGAAAGGGCGGTGGATTGGCTGTATCGGTAGAGAGTCGGACACCATGCTTTGAAGCATAGAGTTACGTCCCTTTATGATCTGAGTTCAAATCCCGCCGAGGTTAACTTTGCCTTTCATCCTTACGGGGTCGATAAAATAAAGTACCGGTAATATACTAGATAATTGCTGGCCTTGTGCCTAAAATAGAAACAATTATTTTGAAATAGGAGATACCAGATGATATATTCTAAGGTAGGCATGTCAAACTGAGGGTCCCCGAGGGCCACATACGACAACTAATTGCGCACATTACAACTAATTTTTTTTATTTCATATTACGAAAATAAAACATGCTCGCGCTGTAAAAAAAATTTGTGCGGGCCGCAGGCGTGCTTGTAAAGGGCTGCATGCGGCCCGCGGGCCGTATGTTTCAAATGCCTGTTCTAAGGTATATAATTGAAAAAAAAATTTAATTTCGCTTTGAGTCTTGTCAATATTCTGCTTCTGCCCATTATCCTTTTTGAATGTGTTCTCATCTCACCTATTTTGCTCGTTTATACGCGCTTACGGAAAGTATATATGTCACAACTTGTTTTACTTTACCCATTAACAATAATAATTATATTACACTATCCTTGTACGAAATCAGCATTCAAAAATCAATATTCTTCGTTTATATTGGTATCGCGAATAACTGTTGCGAAAACTGTTCATTTATATTAAACAGGAAGCAACGAAGCAATTTGGTAAGGACAGCATGATTGCTGATGAGAATTATTTCACAAGTTGACGTTGAAACTTGTCGATTCTAATTCAATTGTAAATTTGCCTTCAAACATTATTTCATGAAATTTTCGTTTTTGAATATAATCTATCTTGCACATTGACAACAAAATATTTTAAATTAGATTTCCTACCAGAAAAATAAATTAAATATGCACTGATTTATATATATTTTAAATATTCTTTTCTAATTTTATATTTTCCAAACTTAAAGTTTTCAAGATTAAACAAGTTTATGATCATTGGGTGATGACTATCATTTAAACTGAAAAAAGGCCTCGAGTGGTTCTTTTCAAAGCGACTAGCAGTGTATCCCGGCGTTGCACGGGTAAGAACATTAGTAATAGCACCTCCAATGAGAAACGTTTATTTGTGAGTGCCTGTTAAAAACTTACGAAAATCTACTGACAGGAAACTTGTTTTATTTGGAGAAAATTAAGAAGTTGAAAGTACAGTTTAGCTGTCTACGTGCCTTGTTCATAGAAATATTGTTGAGCCCCTTCTTTTCATACTCCTTCTGTGACAGTTGTCCCCCGGTGTTTCCAGTCTGCTTTGGCATATTGGAGTAAATGTGAAAGAGAAAGTCACAGGTTAAGTTGACAGAAGGTTCTAGTGTCATAGCAGTAAGGCGTAGGCTACTTACCTCAAAAGTTCATTCGCATCTTTCCAGTAAGTTATTCTTTATCTCTATTCCTCTCGGTGCAGTCCCATTCGAATCTTTCGCGTAGGCCTGGTGTAGATTTGCCCCGATCCATCTGCCCGATGCACATGTCCGCTTTGTACGGCTTTTGGATGAAGGAGTGACCAGCAGTACGTTGTTCGGTATTATTATGTAGTAGAGAATCCCGCGTGAACTAACAGCTCGGGAGGAAACTGCTTACCTCGAAGATTCATTCGCCATTGTTCTTGTCAACGCTCCGTTCAGTTGGTATTTGTTGGTCTACAGTTAGATGAATGGCGCACAAGGGGTTAATGTTTATTGGCAAGACGTTTTTTTATTAATAAAAGACGGGTTAAAGCGACCTACAATGTATCATGTTAGCGGTTTTTGTTAATGTCAATGGGTTTTTGGACGGCCAATTCGAGACACTTCTGTTTCTCCCTCAATAAACCGACTACTATGAAGACTATTCCATGTTGGCCTGCGGATGGAAATGCAGAACACAAAGGTGAAAGTTCAGTGGTAATGGGAGTCCTATGTAGCAGCAGTAACATTGACATTGCTTACAATGTGTGCATTCACCCTTAACGGGATCTTCTGAAACTAAAAGGATCAATCCGTGAACGCAGAAGTAAATATTTCGAAAAACGTTGAAACCGAAGGAAAACAGAAAGACGATACTTTGGTTCGTGAAGACGTTCCCTGGCAATGAACGGAAAATAGCGAAAATAATACGTCAGCAATGAGAACAATGTTTGTCATAATGTCTTAATGCAGACAGCCAGACATACAGAAGAGATATTATAAAGGCGCGACGTTATAGCTATGTATCTATCTAAAAAGACAGACTAAGAAAGAGAGAGAGATCTATAACTGGCGCCTCACACCTCTTTAACCACAGAAAATTGAAAAATAAAAGCTGCAGTTAATATCTTTAGACCGCAAGGAATATATAAATGCAAGTTCGAAGTCAATCGGAGTAGAAATGTGGATTTGTATAGACTTTGCAAAAATTAGGGGACACACACAGACAATTTCAGTTTTATATAGATGTATAGATCAATGTACTACTAGTACAGAGATAGTAAATATATGATTCTTGGCAAATCTAAATTTCATGAACATATACTGAGGTGAAAACGACGTAGGGGCTCCTGTTAAAGTATATATAAATACTAGAGTGTCATCTGTAACATGGAAGTAATTGAGAAGGTATGTTTGTTATTGTTGCTTTATGTATTAGAAAACACACTGTTACACATAAGCATGCATTTCAATAACATCCGGTGACGAAGGATTGCAGTATTTTGGCAGATATATTTGCACTTATGTTGCAACTGTAACTAGCAGATTGTGAGTTACATCGGTTAGTTCAGTATGCACTTGCAGAAACCCATTGGCTCCGGGACAAAACTACGTGCAATCGCTTCATTACAAATATACAATTTGTTGGCATTTTGAGAAAGAAAATGTCGTGTATACGTTTAAACTATTTTTTATTGAGTGAAACATTGAGAGCAACCGAGGCATAGAAAATGTTTTTCCTATGGCTTCGATAACTAAAATATATATATATATATTAATATATGTAATAATATATAATATGCATATATATAATATATATAATAATATATAATATGCATATATATAATATATGTAATAATATATATGTATATATATAATATATAATATGTATATATAATATATATATTAATATATCATAATTGTTTCTATGTTTGGCACAAGGCCAGTAATTATCTCAGTGAATTACTGGTACTTTATTTTATCGACCCCGTAAGGATGAGAGGTAAAGTTACACTTGGCGGGATTTGAACTCAGACCATAAAGGAATATATAATAATATATTATATATATTATATATATATATATATAATTCAAGAAAAAAGAATGACATAGTTCGCTATACAATAAGGGCTTTATTCACATTGCTGACAATTGTTACTTCGATCTGGTAGGTCTAGAGTTCGCTACCCGCCTGATTCTGCGTCAATCGATCTCCAATACTTTGTCTATAACCAGTCGTTTTCATCGGAGCACGCGAAAGTGAAGAATATACACAAGGCATGGCTTTTATCTAGGAGTGGTATTAAACCAGAACAATAATATCAATAATAAAATAAAATAACTTGATAGTGAATAGTTAAAATAATAACATCAATATAAGTAAGAAATAGAGTATAATGATGAATCTAGCATGTTAAACAGATGTATGAAATTGACATGTGAAAACTGCTATAGGGTACGTTAGATATAGTGTTAAGGTGGCGGAGATATAACAGTGACAACTAAAATGTACTTGGGGTCAAGATTTATGAGGTGTGTGCTTTGCTGTAGGTGTGCTGGCATAGAACCGGGGATTTCTTTATTGTCTGACAGATAAAGATTTTCGTAGTATTAATTTAGTGATAATGATAATTTGTATGTGGTGTTAAGTGGAGTTGTAGATTCGTTATTTAAGTGGCCTATACTAAAAGTAGGGATTGTTAGTTCGAATCATGGGGGTTTAGTTTTCACAACATCAATAACCAATAACAATAATAACAACAATAATAGTAGAGACAATAAAGGTAATAAAATAGTAAAATATGCATGGTAGATATAGAGAACATTATGAATAATATTAGGGATAACATTATGAATAATATTGAGATGTTCATAATAATAATAAGAGGAAAGTGAGATTTCAAGGAGTATAGGAGTAATAAGATAATGTACTTAGAATTAAGTTCATCTGATAGAGATCATGAGTGCTAATGTGAGATATAATTGTTTGGTCCTAAGGAGTGAACAACAGCAAATACGGGATTGACTTATGGACTAATAAGATAGTTGTAGACATAACCCAGTGGTATAGAATTAGGGAGGCTAGAAGGAGTCTATAGAATGTTATGTTCTGTAGTGGGCTGTATGAGAGTGCGGATGTCAAATGTTAAATGCTAAGTGATGTTGGTTCGAATTACGGTGGTTTAAATCTCGCGAATTTTGTAGCAATCCTATGTCTGCAGAAAATTGACCTTTCTATTTTGCTGTTGAGTAGCATTTTATCGTTCCTTAAGATATGCAGCAATTCAAGGTTGCAGAGTCCGCAATGGGACATACCACTGCTATAGGGCTTAGCGGCCGCTAATTACAACCAGCTAATATAGTAATCAAGGTTTTTGTCCTTAAGTTGCCAGATTTTATTGGCGAGGGTTGTAGAATTTACCAGTGCACGGTTTTTCATGTCTGTGCACATACCATCTTTTTTTAAAATCACTCGCGGTGGATCCAATGTAGTGCCAAATGGAGTTGCCCGAGTTTACAGTGCACATGTACATTAGGCTCGAATCAAGGCACCTATTCGCTAATGTCCGGTAGGTGACAATTGCAGTTCGAGGTATTATTCTGTGCAGCTTTCACATTGTGGTTTTGCTAACTGTTATATGTGGGTTGCGATTCATGCCTATTAAAGTTTTGCTGTGGTGCGTTCATGTGCGTTTGTGGTTGTGATAAGGTAATGTGTTTGTGTTTAGTGTTTGGTGCTATGTTGCGTATAGGTGGGGTAGCTTTTCTAGAGGCATTCTTATGGTTGATCTTGCGTATGTGCGATTCAATATTGGCAGCAGTAGAGTATGAGAGTTTTATAGTTTTTCTATTGAGGATTTTATGATATCTATGCGATATAGGGAAGTGCTTATCTATTAGTTTAAAAAACGTAGAAGGCAGTCTCGTTCTTATAGATGAGTTGAAGATTGGATTAAACCATAGGTATTTTCTTTCTATAGTTCTTCTATAGTTTCTAGGGTTTACATTATTCATGTTCGGTCCCCCTACTCTAGGTGTTACTTGCCTAGTTCTATGTCTAGTCCGGTTACCTTTATTTTTGTATGAGCGGTTGGTGTCGGTATTAATGGGTTTGTTTGTGTTGTCCTTATCTGTTATAAACTGCAACTATATCTAACGTCCCCTATAGCAGTTTTCACATGTCAATTTCATACATCTGTATAATATCAGTTCGTTTAACATGCTAGATTCATCATTATACTCTATTTCTTAATTATATTGATGTTATTATTTTAACTATTCAGTATCTAGTTATTTTATTTTATTATTGATATTATTGTCTGGTTTAATACCACTCCTATATAAAAGCCATGCCTTGTGTATATTCTTCACTTTCGCGTGCTCCGATGAAAACGACTGGTTATAGACAAAGTATTGGAGATCGATTGACGCAGAATCAGGCGGGTAGCGAACTCTAGACCTATCAGATCGAAGAAACAATTGTCAGCAATGTGAATAAAGCCTTTCTAGTGAATATGAAGTAAACATAAATAAATTTTCATGTAGAATAAATTTAAGAGCATAAAAAACATATTATTCAGGTGGTCAAAAAGGCAATATAATCCTCACTGGATGCTGAGTTTATTAAACGTCTGTGTATATAATCAATATATCTCTGTATATAAATGGAAGTTGTATGTGTGTGTGTGTAATTTGTATTCAGACATTAGAAGATGAACATTCACTATGATATTGAAACGTAGCTGTCCAATAGAACCAATGCCTCTTCGGTTGTTTTCTCACTCACTCAATAATTTATTAAGTAAGTATCACTAAGACAGCAACCCAAGGAAATATATATATATATATATATATATATATATATCATTATTTAACGTTGGCAGTGTCGGTAGAGGGTCGGACGCCATGCTTTCTAGCATAGTTACGTCCCTTTACGATCTGAGTTCAAATCCCGCCGAGGTTGACTTTGCCTTTCATCCTTACGGGGTCGATAAAATAAAGTACCAGTAACGCACTGGGTAATTGCTGGCCTTGTGCCAAAAGTAGAAACAATTATTTAACGTATAAGCGTCCACTCTAATTTATATATATATATATATATATATATATATATATATATATATATATATGATATATGTAAAAGGTAAACAAAAATAACAACACAATCGGTACAGTATATGGAAGGAATATATTAGATTAACGCTTGATATAGCAGGAAGAGGGTGTTACCGTTTCGTACGCTAGTCCTTCATCAGAAGAAAGAATGAGAAATAAGAAAGATTGAAGGGACGGGCGGGGTGGAATTGAAAAAAAAGTTTTAAAATAAAAATAACAGGTCCATTCGTTTTGACATATCTTTGAAAACTGTTGATGCTGGCGTTTTGTGTATGTTTTTAGAAAAGTGGATGTTGGAGCGCGTCTCTCTCCCCCTCTCTCTCTCTCTCTCTCTCTCTCTCTCTCTCTATATATATATATATATATATATATATATATATATATATATATATATATTCATTCTTCACCGGACAAGCAATGGTAAAATTTATTTTGCTTTACAAATCAATATATTTTAATTCAATTGTTTATGCTTCCGTAATCATATCGAAAAGTTAGGTCATTATGTCTTGTAAGTATCTCTTATTCTTCATTGAGTAGAGAAAGCGAAGAGAATGGTAGAGAGAAACAAAGAAAAGGGGGGAGGGGGATGGGCAGAGATTGTGCGTAAGATAAAACTAAAAGAAAAGGAAATATAGAAAGATTCAGAATGAATTAACATACTATCCAATTGTGAATGGGTTGGAGTGTAGCAGGCAGTTGAGGTTTTAAAAATGCCATGTTCTAGCGTTTTAGTGTCTATGATTTTTTATCACCCCCCTCGCTCTCTCACCCCCTCTCTCTCTCCACCCTATCCCTCCTCTCTCTCTCACTAGCTATCTATCTATTTATTTATCATCTATCTATCTCTGTGTCACACAAATCATGTCTAATGTATGTATGTTACTATATAATTCTAAATGTTTGTTTCTGTCTATGCAAGCATTTCTTCCTATCTCTCACCTCAAAGTAACTATCGTTACTGATGTTTATCTGTTTTATCTCTTTTCACATACTTGATTCTCTTTCATTTATCATTTAAAATAGCTTTCTCTCTATTGTTACCTATTTTTCTGTTCTGTTATATCTCCCCCCCCCCTCTCTCTCTCTCTCTCTCTCTCTTTCTTTCTCTTACGACTCATAGACGCTGCTGTGGTGGTTCTATTATGACGAACTCTATCTCTTTCTAGTACTATGCATTTTTCTTTCCCATTTTTATCCCCCCTCTCTCATACACATACGCTTTCATACACATACACATACACATACACACACACACAAAAATTACACATTTCACCTTCTCTCCCTTACTTTCACACACACACACACACACACACACACACACACACACACACACACACACACACACACACACACACACACACACTTTCTCTAATTTGAAGCATTTTCCTTCCTTTGTAGTCACCGCTTCAACAATTTATTGTGCATCAAGTTGTTAAAAAAAGTAGATTCAAAACAAAGACAACATTTATATGTATGTACGTAAATATCTATTCATACACACAGACACACACAGACACAAACGCACACATATTAAACCGTATATATTTAACGCATTTTAACTTCACCTTCAATTAGCGATTCATTTCATTTTCATTTTTTTTTTCCAGGTCTGCAGGAAGAGGGTGTGCCTGTAAAATTTGTGGATGCTCCACGACCAATGAGAAAAGTGACATTCAATGGAGAAAAGACTGGGTGTAGTGGTTAATATGTGGTCTAGTGAGTTAGACCGAATATGGGTCGTGAGTGGAGGAGAGACGAGTGAGGTGAGATTGTCTGAGTGAAGGTTGTACGTCGTCAGCTAGATCTGAAGAGCAAATGCCATTGTATTAGGAGTAGAAAGGTTGGCTAGTTACTAGAGCACGTCTGTCAGTGACACTATGCCAAACAAACAAGTGGCCATTTTTCTGGCTGCAACACTGCCTACATTTTGGAGCTGTACACCGTTGCCTGTCTTATTTAGAGCTATCGACTCAAGAGACGAGACCAATCACTAGCGATCGTATCTTGTGATGATTGATTGCGAAACGCCTGTCACGTGTGAATAAATATATTGATGGTAAATTGATACTTCATTCCTGCTCCTTATTATTATTATTATTAGAGTGGCCGATTGGCAGTATCAGTAGAGCGTCGGACAACATGCTTTGTGGCCTCCACCTCAGCTTGTGGGATTAATTCCACTTTGCGGGTCTGCACTGAAATGCATCTATATATTATTGTTCTCCACTGAACTGCCTCCGTCGCTTCAATCGTGATGGTTAAGTTGGCCCATGTTTTCTCACGTTTGATAAGGTTACATGCCCGGGCTAAACGTTGTTCTTTGTTTGTCTAATTCGTGCGAATACATGGCTTTTTTTTTAGCTGCCGCAGCAGTGAATATGCTCTTGTTGATGTTGTTCACGCTGTTGATTTTGATGTGGTTGGAAAGATTTGAGCGCTAAACTCGATCCATCTTTTTGCAAGCTGACCATAAGCTGAACATAAGCTGGCGACATCTCACTTTGAAAGAAATATATGCCGGCCTCCCACGCATATCTGCCATTGTACGTAAAAGGAGAGTAAGGGTTGCTGGCCACTGCCATCGTGCCACCAATGAGGCTGTGTCCCCACTAGTGCTCTGGAAACCACAAGAGTCACTAATAACAGGGGGTGCAAGCGTTCCTATCCCGATGTCATCTCCAGAGATTCTGGTATTGAAATCCAGGACTTGTCAACGGCAATGATTGACAGACCCACGTGTAGATCAATTGTTGTGTCCATTTCGGCTGAGACCACCGGATGATGAGATCGTAAATAGATAGGGTTTTTATTAGGTCAGAAGATAAGGGTAGTAGAGTCTGTCCACATTTCAGAATGGTGGTCGATTCAAATCTCAAATTTATCATCTACATGGTCGGCCGAGCTTCATTCCCGGCACGTATGCTTATAAGATCCGGGTCACCACAAGTGTAAGTTGACTCAAGAGAGAGATTTAGGTAATTTCAATAGGTTTTAGTAAAGAAGGAACAATAGGAAAAAATAGAAAGGAGAACGAGGAGCTGGTAGTTGATTTAGATTAGACGATTACAAGTGGCATTGCAACTGACGTACTAGCAGCGAGAATGGGATTAGACCATTTCTTCAATGCGAAACACGAAGGTTACATTGTCAGAGCTAAGGCGCATGCTCTAGCAAACGAGGGAACGAAAGCTGTTCGATGGGCCCGTGTGGCGGGGGCGCATTGTGGTGACAAAACCACGATTCGGTCTTTGACAGACCGAAACGAACGCATGCTGATCAATTCCAGGCAGATGTGTGCAGCCTTTATCCAGCATTTTCTTGACTGTTCGAGGAGGATAGGAGGTCGTAGACGGTGACAGACTGCAGTTCCTACCTGGACGGCCTACCCCGACTCTCCCTCAACCGATCCTGGAATAATATAGTTTTTAAAAATGTAAAGTGGAGGAGTTGTGGAGGGAAGTACGATATAGGATTAAACAAATGAGGCTGGGGTGGGATGTTTAGTTTTATAGCACACCTTCCTTTCGCTCCTATTTAAATATGCCCTTTGGCAACCATCTTGTTACCCATAGGCAGATCTCACACAATGCAGCCTCGACAGATGAATACTGCTGGATTATGGCTGACAGCTGATGCAACCAAGACACCATAGTAAAAAGCAATACATGGAACATTATATTATGTAACATTATCCCATTATTTTAATTTATATTCCTTTGAGTTCCAATGAGTCGCTCTGTTTTTTAAATATGTTAATTATTTTCAACTGAACCAGATCAATTATGATATATAGTCATCTGATCCAGAAATATTATATGGAGCAGCGAAACAATTGTAAACGGACATTATTATTATTAATATTATTATTATTATTCTCTACATTCCTTACATCAAACTAAAATATGTTGACAATCTTTTAATAACGTCTTCCTTGTGAAGTTTGTGGTCTTGTTTTGCTTAACTAATGAATATTCCCAGCTCTGCGCACCTAACTTCTGCATGAACCCAGCCACCTAGCTGCTTTCTACTGCATATTGCACATTGAGCACATGACTTTACGCTTTGGCTTCTAACTAACTCACCAATCTCTCCTCTCATATCTCCTCTACTATCTCCATCTCTCTCTTTAAGATTGGTTACTCTTGAACTGAGTATATATTTATATATATATATATATATATATATATTTACACACATACGTGTGTGTGTGTTATGTATTGTCAAAGCCAATGTGTGATTTGAAATTTGAAAATGAGGGAATCCCAAACGCAGAAAATAAATGTAACAACAGTTACATTTATTTTCTGAAAGTCGAGTAAAATATCTCTAGTGCGCCTTTACGAAATGTCTAACTTGCTCGAGAGATATGGAATTCGTTCTCTGTAGCGGCTGGCGATCACTATTTCCCCATCTAGGGGTATTTTGCCAGATTTTCTATGCTCTTATTTAGAGCGATCGGCTGTAGTTACCATTATACCATTATTTTCTGTATAATTTCCTGATTCTCAAATATAAGAAAAAAGACATTACATAAACATACCTTTTTCTGTCAATAAATACACACACATTATTTTTTAATATAAATGTGTTCAATAAACCTTCGTGTTGGATGCTTCTATACTATCACATACAGCGTTGACAAAACTATCAGAAAGATTAGATTTCACTTTGGTCCAAACGATGCTTAAGCTCAGGTCAACCCTACGATGGAGTAGTGGTGACGTCAACGCCTGTACGTGGAGTAAAGGAGGGGGTTAATGAATATCTATTGTGTACCCAATAAAAAACAAAAAACTTAACATCCAGAAAACAACTTTATTCCACTTCGAAAACTTTCTCACTGAAGCCCCTAGCTATGTATTTGGAATAGTGTTGCATAAATAAATATTAATAGGACAACAAAACTCTTGAAAAGAAAAGAAGTTGATCGTCAGATCAGACGAAGACATCTATACCTCCATAACATTTTTCACTGTTTATACTATTTGTCGGCTGCATCTCTTGGCAGAAGGAGGGTCAACATGAATTCGGACTGTTAAAAGCCGGATCAGATACTGCAAAACATCCTGCCCAACTCTTTAATAATTCTGCGAATCGACCACACCTGGATTGTTGCTTTATTTATCAAGTCTTTCATAATAAATGCAAAGTTGACCTCGGCGAGATTTGAACTCAGAACATAGAGATAGAACAAATACTGAAAATGTTGATCTGACGCTCAAACGAGTCTGGATAATATACAGGCTTCTAGAAAATTGAATTGAAATAAAAAAAAAAAAAAAAAAATACTCACCAATACGTTATATGGACTTGCATAAAAATTCCCTTTTCTTTCTTGTGTCTCTATAATGGCCGCTATTTCTTCGAAATAACAAGCTGCATAAATACGTAACCGATCCCCACTCAACATAATTATCGTCATTTCTATCTCTTCTTGTTTGCTACTATGACTCACTCTCCAAATACTGTATTAAACACCAACCATACTTCCTAGTTATGCAACCCTCTTTCATTCCCTACTCTTCCCACATTTATCCTGCAGATGTCAAACTACAAATGTTCAACATAAATATTTGTACGTGTCTGTACATATACATACATATAAATACGTATATATATATATATATATATATACATATTGACATAGACACATTTTATATGCATATAAGCATATATACACACACGCACACTCACACACAAATACATACACATATATATATAATCCACCATATGTTGGTTTGCAGGTTTTCATGTCGAGGATTTCTATCTTAATTTAGAACTTGGTCATAGACCATGCTTCAGAAGAACTACATAGCCTGACACCTACTACTTACTGACAGGAGAATATCATATCGCCCTTGAAAAGGAATGTAATTGTGCCAATGTTAGAAATGTGTGTTAGATCTCTGTTGGTTCCGAAAACAAGGGTTTCTGTTGTTCGTACAACGGAACAGCCTTTTCCTGAAACTACCGTTCAACAGGTTTTGCATAACACAGATATAAACATCTTTTACGTAATTCTCAAGGAAATTCACCATGACACAGCGTGAGACAAAGGTGGCTCTTTGAAATCAGGTACAACTCATTTTACCCTGTCAAGTAGGCTGCAGTAATCTGAAATAAAGTGTCAGGCTCAAGGACAAAATGCGCCGCCGAAAATCGCACTCGGAACTTTATGATCCTGAACTAAACTCCCTAACCAATAAGCCACACGCTTTCCCTACATTAGAAATACATATATACACAGAGCTCTTCGGTGGTTAAACATCTGCTTACTTCTAAAAATGCCCAAGATTTTGATTACTAACAGAAAACCCAGGAATAGAGACCAAGCAAGATGGCTGAATAACATCCAAGAGCTCGGCTGGTCTCACATGGGGATCCAGTCGGATCAATTGGAGACGGTTGCTTCTGACAGAACACGCTGAAAGGAGTGTTTGAGGTGTTTGAGGACTCTACGCTCACGACCCTACCAAGAAGAAGAAGAAGAAGAAGAAGAAGAAGAAGAAGAAGAGCGGGAGGAGGAGGAGGACAGTTGTGTTCTATACGATTATTTCTTTAGTCACTGTTTTCGTTGTTTACATAACCTGGCACACACCATGGTATGTCATTTAAGCTTTTGGTAAAATTAATCTATTATAAGGTTAAGGTTAGCATAGACAGAAGCACTTCTGGTGTCTCTTTAACTCAAAGGGTGAGTACATTGAAACTCGCTTCTGATATTTTCTATTGATCCTTGAAGACGCTACAAAGGTAACAAGGTAACAAAATACTCGTTTATTATATACAATATTGACATTTCTCGTAAGCTGTAAGCTGTACGTGATCACGACAACTATTTGGAGGTTGGTAGAGACAACGAGAGAGAAATAGAGAGAAATAGAGAGGGAGAGAGAGAGAGAGAGGGGGTGAGACTGTATGTATGTGTGAGAGAGATAGAGAGAGGCTGAGAGAGAGAGAGAGAGAGAGAGAGAGAGAGAGAGAGAGAGAGAGAGAGAGAGAGAGAGAGAGAGAGAGTGTGAGAGAGAGAGAAATAAATAGAAAGAGGGAGGAGAGACTGTGTGTATGCGTGATAGAGATAAAGATAGGGTGTAAGAGAGAGATAAAGAGAGATAATGTGAGCGTGTGTGTGTTTGAGAGAGAGAGAGAGAGAGAGGGAGAGGGAGAGAGAGAGAGAGAGAGAGAGAGAGAGGGATATAGACAGAGATATAGATAGAAAGAGAGAGAGAGAGAGAGAGAGAGAGAGGGAGAGAGGGATATAGACAGAGAGATAGATAGAAAGAGAGAGAGAGAGAGAGAGAGAGAGAGAGAGAGAGAGAGAGAGAAAGAGAGAGAGAGGTGGATAGACAGAGAGATAGATAGAAAAAGAAAGAAAAAGAGAGAGAGAGAGGGAGAGAGAGAGTGAGAGAGAGAGAGCGCGAGAGAGAGAGAGCGCGAGAGAGAGAGCGAGAGAGAGAGAGAGAGAGAGAGAGAGAGAGAGAGAGAGAGAGACAGAGAGAGAGAGCGAGAGAGAGAGATCCACATAGCCTTTACACAATATCAAATACCAACATTCCGACTAAATAGACTCGGGCAACTCCAATAACTCTTCCGTGACGTCATTGCTTTAGTTTCAACACACAATCTCAGTTCAAATCATAGCCAAACAAGTACTCTTGGGTGCCAAATAATCGGGGTCTGGAATAAGCGGGGCAAGGGGACAATCGGTAATTTTTCTAGGTTATTTTCGTTGATTTTTTTTAAAACAAGAATTAGTCGTTTAGTTTACATATTGAGACCACAACCCATCCTATTTATTTTATAACGTATGGGACTTTTAATAATGTTAATTGTTTGTCATGTATATCGTTTTTTAAATAACGTGAATTCAATAACAAAAGCATTAGTCGATTTAAATATAGATAATTAGTAATGTTGTAGTTGTAACAGTGAACAGTTGTAACCAGTGTCATCTGGTGTAAACATGGAAAGAAGGAAAGAAAAGGAAGGCGAGAACATCATCACAACTAATGCACATAATACTTTGCTTTAATGTGAGTGTGTGTGTCTGTGGAACATATACACCAGGTTCAAACACAAAGGAACCAAACTCCCACTGTCACAGTCTCCGCACCTCTCTCTCTCTCCCTATCTCTCACAATTATGAGCAAATGGGGACCCACGCAGACTTGGTGTACAAAATAGAGAAGGCGTTTCCCTGTAGTATGATGAAGGAGATGCGCTGGTAGAGCTATTTCAGCTCGCAAGGCTCACAGCTGCGGGTAGCCAACTCTATGCCTATGGTGGTGAGTAGCGAGGTAGCCCTAGGGCCAAGGACACCAGAAGTCTCCACTGCTACGGGCTCGACCGCAACCCTGTCGGAGAGCGACCGATATTTGGGGAGTTTATCCTCCTCGGCCCAAAATATGCCGGAAAATGTGTCGCTCCATGTGGCATCCCAGATGAGGGGTTTACCACCGCGGTACAAGAAGATAGTTACAATATCTAAAGAAAATTAATTATCGTAGGAATGCTACCACTTAAAATAAAATTTCGCCGGAGATAGATTAGCAAAATTTAATAAGCGAGAGGACTAGAATAATATAAGGGGATGGGGGTGGAAAACATCTGAATAATTAATAAGTGGAGGGTGAATGATTATTCGAGACTCGAGTATACAAATCTAAAATCAAGAAATCATTCAATTGCAAAAGCATATTATTTCAGTCTTCTGTGAAATCTTACACGTTTGTTCTAGACTATACGAAATCGTTATTGATATAATCTTGGATAAGAAGGCCAAACAAACGAATACATTTGGCTTTAAACTGAAGACTAAAACATTTCTGTTATTAAGACTTTACGACTTGTTTACCGAGGAAGATTTTACGTCTATAGACTTACAAGAAGGAATTTTACGATGACAAACACCTCAAATGTCGATCTGCTTATAGAATTATACAGGGTGTCTGCATCATACACGCTCGATCGTTTCACCAACCGTACTCCCCTTATTAAAATATCGCGTACCTTCAAGACCTTTATATAAAAATGGATATGTATGTCAATGTTTTGGAAGAAGCATAACGTCATTTTGTAGAGGTTGAGAAAGCTCAGAAAAACAAAACAAAATGACAGTGGTAGCTGCAGAATTTCTTCTCTTACATTAGATGATGCGATTTAATGTGGAACAGAGCGTTACCATCTTGATAACTTCAGAAAATAAATTCCGACCACCTACATTAAAAATCGCAATATTTAAAACCACATAGGATACAGGCTCATTGTATTCACGCTTAATCAACTTGTGCTCTTCTACTACGCAACTGATCGAAAACGTTGACCTCCAGTAGTATATAAAAATATATCGGAAGATTTAATTTAAAATTCCGAGGTCACAGATATTTAAGTATATATATTGATCCTAGTCTATGGTAAACAGAGGAAAATGCAATAACAAGTCTGTTTACCATTTGATATTCATTTAACACAGTAAGGCCGGATGACTAAGAAATTTGCTTCACATCACAAGGTTCCGGGTTCCTTCTCACAACGCGGAATCTTCGACAAGTATCTTTACCATAGCATTGGGTCGATCCGAACCTTGTGAATAAAATTGGGTTGACCGTAACAATCCAGAAGCTCCTCGGTGGAAGTATACTTGCAATTTAAAAGTGCAGCCTTGTCCCACACTTTGTCACGCTGAATTCCACTGGCCATTACTTTTAGACTACACGTGTCTATAGAATACTCAGCCACTTACAAGATAATTTAACGTGTAGGCCAGACCGCTGATACAACAACCGGAGCACTCATTATTGTATAGCAGCCAGAACGGTGGATTGGCAGTATCGGTAGAGCGTCGGACAGCATGTTTTGCGCCAGTACCGCACTGGGGTCGATTTAATCGACTTTCCCGTCACACCAAATTATTGGCCTTGTGTCTATACTAGAAATCATTATTGTACTGCAGCTAGAGGCGGTGGATTGGCAGTATCGGTAGAGCGTCGGACACCATGCTTTGCGCCATACAGTTACAGCCTTTTACGTTCTGAGTTCAAATCCTGCTGAAGTTAGCTTTGCCTTTCATTCTTTACACTGTAAATTACAGAGTCGATAAAATAAATACCAGTTCCGTACTGGGGTCGATTTAATCGACTTTCCCCTCCACCAAAAATTGCTGGCCTTGTGCCTAAATCAGAAACCATTATGGGCAGTATCAGTAGAATGCCGCAGAAAAGGCTTTGAGATATATAGTAACGACTTTCAACGTTTTGAGTTCAAATCCCACCGAGATTAATTTTGTCTTTCATCCTTACTGGGGTCAGGGTCGATAAAATAAAACACTAGTAACGCACTGCGGTCGATTTAATCAACTTTTCCCTCCCCACAAAAATTGTTGGCCTTGTGCCTGAATGAGAAGCCATTATTGTACAGCAGCGTTCATTCTATTTACTTCCTACGTATGAGAAGACAAAATATCTGGTGGTATTCAACATCACACGTCCACTTCTATCTATTATAATGCAATATGTGATATATGTAAATATCATAGATTAGACAGAAAAATATAATGTAATAATCAAATAAATGACGTATTCCAAGACTATCGTCTTTTACAACATTTAATCGCTCGCAATTGTTTTAAAAGACGGTGTTAGTAGTAGTAGTAGGTGAGTGGTGGTGGTAGTGGTGGTAGCAATAGTAGTAGTAGTAGTGGTGGTGGTGGTAGTGGTGTAGTAGTAGTAGTAGTAGTAGATGTAGTGGTTATGGTGGTGGTGGTAGTAGTAGTAATAGTAGATATAGTGGTAGTGGTGGTGGTGGTAGTAGTAGCAGTAGTAGATGTAATGGTGGTGGTAGTAGTAGATGTTGTAGTTGTAGTAGTAGCATTAGTGGTGGTGGTGGTGGGGGTAGTAGTAGTAGTAGTGCCGGTGGTGGTGGTAGTAGTAAAATGTAGTGGTGGTGGTGGTAGTAATAGTAATAGTAGATGTAGTGGTGGTGGTGGTGGTGGTGGTGGTGGTGGTAGTGGTAGTAGTAGTAGTAGTAGATGTAATGGTGGTGGTGGTAGTAGTAGATGTAGTAGTTGTAGTAGTAGCATTTGTGGTGGTGGTGGTAGTAGTAGTAGTAGTAGTAGTAGTGGTGGTGGTGGTAGTGGTGGTAGTAGTAGATGTAATGGTGGTAGTAGTAGTGTTGGTGGGGTGGTGGTGGTGGTAGTAGTAATAGTAGTAGTAGTAGTAGTAGTAGTAGTGGTGATGGTGGTAGTTGTATCAGCAGCAGTATTATTATCATTGTTATTATTATGAGTAGCAGCAGCAGTAGTAGTAGTAGTAGTAGTAGTAGTGGTGGTAATTATGCTTCAACTGATGCTGCTCGTAGTAAAGATAGATATAGTAGATATATATTTGGTAGCTGTGGGATCGCTCTGAATTGATGTTGCTCGTACTGGCCATAATACTGATAATGATAGAAATAACTGAGTAAGGTAGGGGTCGCTTTGATCGTGACATGAATAATGATAGCATTGGCAGTAATGGTGAAAATAAACAGAAGTTATCGGTGTTTATGTTCTTGTTTATTATTGGTTGTAAGGTTATTGTAGCGGCACTTAGCAACAGCAAATATATTTGCCGTTACTGCTACTGCTACTAAGATATTCCTCCCGATATTATTATCATCAATGTAACATCCACCCCACACCACCACCACCACGCCATCACCACCAGCCAAACGCTTTTAACATATTTTCAAAAAATATCGATTTATTTTGACTGTTACTCTTTCAAGTGCAAGCGTATAATTGATTGAATCAACCCCCTTTATATAACTAGTATTATTACCAATATGGAGGAGTAAATATAAGGTCTAATGTCCATCTTTGCAGGTTTTATATTCTAACAATCAATTCATTTGTTTTGTATCTACATAAAAAATGAATTTAAAGTCGAAATGAAGAAAAACTGAATGTTTCTGCATTCATGCATTCTCCAAAGTAATTTGCGGCATAAAAGAAGTAAAATAACAACAAAACATTGCAATTTATGTACTAGCATGCTTGAACATTACATATTACAATATGACACAGCATGGCCTTATGGTTAAAAGAGTTCGATTCCACTACGTGGAATCTTGGCTACGTGTCTTTTACCATAACCACGGTTCCCCCCAAGCCTTTCTAAGTGAAATTGAATGGACAGATAGAAGATGGAGAAGGGTAATTCACAAGGGTCGGCTTTGCTATATCATATCAAGCTGAATATCCCTGAGAATTACGTCACCGGTACACCTATCTGTGGAATACTCACCACTTGCACTTTAATAATAATCGCGCAAGTCAACTATTCATTGTCAAAACTAACGGAGGTCCATTCACTTTTATGATACGTGCCATACAAGATATAAGTGGCGAATTGGCAAAGTTATTAGAACGTCAGATAGAATGCTCTTTCTCTCTCTCTCTCTCTCTCTCTCTCTCTCTTTCTTCTTCTTCTTCTTCTTCTTCTCTAGAGGAAAATGGCCGTGTTGAGATCTTGAACGAGGTTGGCTTCGCCAGATTTAAAATCCCAAAGAACGCCGTATGTCACGACGGCTCCTCTACAACAACACCATGAGTTACTAGTCAAGACAGATTACAAAAGATATCCACAAACGAATTAGTGCAGCCATAAAATGTTGCTCCACAAAATGTCCTTTTCAAAATTACAGAAACATTACAACGCAGTGAATAGCAGAATCAGTTCAGAACCAATCAAGATAACTTGCAGAATTTAATCCTTTATTCAATGCATGTTTAATGTACTCAAATACACACACACATAATACGCACATGCATACTTACATATGCTGTAAAATAGCTTATAAAATAGGGTGAAGACGGAGAAAGATATGTTGCCATCGGCCGCTAAGAGGAATCAAGCCCCGTATCTTTCAGATACCGGCTAGGTGATTTGAACCGATGGTGTCTTCTTTTTCTATCTTTGAGGGTCGTCACACTATTTTATAAGCTATTTTATAGCATCTCCGCATATACGCCCACATCCACGAAAAGAAAAGAGGGCGATGTTTATATATACCAAACATTTTACAAATTATAACATACACTGTTTTATTTGTTGAACCACCAGTCTGAAGAGCAGATCGATAATGGAATCGAGTTCATAACTTCTATGGGTGATCTTGAGCCAATCCTCTGCGAAATGTACGTAACAGGTCGATACACACACAATAAAAAAAAAACTAAATACATAAAAACGAAACGTCATCGTCTTTCTTAACACACACACACACACACACAGATATGTAATTATTTTCGCGTAATGGCTAACTTTAGTTGAGTACCAGAGCGAGCTCTGTATATGTATTTGTGGCTTTATAAATACTATCATCATATTACTGACGAGAAAAGCGCCATCTTTCTACATACAACACCATGTTTTCAAGTGATAATAACTCGGTACAAAAATAATTCAGATATGTCAATGTGAACCATATTTGTACCAAAAACCCGAAGTCCTATAGGTTTATATAACGATATTATATTATCCTTCTTAATAATCTGCAAATGGTTTTCGTTCTTACGTTATATCGAATGAAAACTACCTCTTAGTTAGAAATCAATATAGTTCCGTGTGACGCAACCAACTTGAAAGGAGAGTGTTACATGATGTCGGATGTAATTCGACATTAATACTGAAGCTTTGTAAAATGTTGGTTAAAAGACTTGGTATCTGGTTAAAGGAATCATTAAAATATAATGTAAAATAAGACGAGGTTGGAGCAGTAGAGGCGCTCGATAAATACTTCCAATTCGTAGAAAAATGTCTATTATTTTGTTCTGATGCAAGAGTGCGATCAGCTTTCGTCTAGTAGCACAATCAATTGTCGATTGATTATATTTATAACAGTAATTCCTCTCAACTTTGTGATTCCTGTTAACCAAAATAGCGGAGAAATTATGTTTCGTTTCGTTTATCCGGTAGATGTTAAGGAAAAGTCGATCAAATTCAGAATTATTTTTGCAAGATTGCAAAAAATCGAAAGTGATAAATATGCAGTTTAGCTGGTATCAAATTGATTTTCAATTTGATGTCCTTTGACATATTATTATTAATATCGTTATTGATCGATTGGCGGAATCGATAGAGCATGGAATAATATATCTTGTAGTATTTAGCATCGTACCTTTACGTTCTAAGCTCAAATCCCGCCGAAGTTAGCTTTGCCTTTCATCCGTACGGGGTCGATAAATAAAGCAACAGTAATGTACTAGGGTCGATTTAATCGACTTTTCCCTCCCCTCAAAATTGTTAGCCTTGAGCCTAAATCAGAAACCATTGTTATTGATGAATTAGTGAAATTAATAGAGCGTCGAATATATTTTGCGGTATTTATTGGGTCAGGTATGAAATTCGTAGAAATTTGTTTTTTTTCTACAAATTTCATACTTGCCGACCCAATAGTATCGTCCATTTATGTTCTAAGTGCAAATCACGTTGGTCAACTTTGCTTTTCCTATTTCTGAGGTCGGTAAATCATTGTCAGTCTAGTACAGGTATTGATGTAATTAACTAACCCTTCCAACAAAATTGATGGACTTGTACCTGAATTATATATCCTTATCGTCGATAGTGCGACGAACAAAATATTTTGCGGTATTTAGTAACAATCGTTTATGTTCTGTATCCAAATCTTGCTGGGCTTAACCTAGTCTTTAAGCTTCCCGCAGTCGATAAAATGAAGTACCAGTCAAATACTAAAGTCGATATAATCGATTTCTCCTTCCCCTCAAATTTCTGGCATTGCCGCTAAATTGAGTTCTGGTTTCAAATCCCGCTGAGGTCAACTTTGCCTTTCATCCATCTGAGGTCGATAAAATAAAGAACAAGTTAAATATTGGCGTCGATAAAATTGATTTCTCCTTCCTCCGAAATTGCTAGCCGTAAGCCGTCTTCCCATTCGAAGGAGGTAGATCCCTCAGCAGTTCTACCCTCTTGCCCGAGGCCCAAAGCCCAATCACCCTCCCCTTCACCCCACCCCTCTCTTCTGCGACACCAGAGCTCTTGCCATCTGCTCCCCTTCCCGTTCTTTTTCTTCTTTCTTTCTCTCTTTTTTTCTTTCTATATCTCCCTATTCTTTCTTTACTTTTGTTTCCCCCTTTTTTTTATTTTAAAAATTAGAAACTATTATTACTATTAAATTCCTTTCCTCCAACACTTACTAATTACAAATAATACTTCTTTTTCTTTTTTTACTAGAGTATAAAGACAACAATGCGATTGAGAGTTGTCAACCGTACGAGTTGCAACACGTACAGACTATTTGGTTAATATTTCAAATATTAAATTCATTTGATTATGATTGTATGCATGGACCCATAACTCCTAGTGATGTCGTATTGGCGCCGTTGGTACGTACGATTTTTTTTTGGGTGGGGTGGGGTGGGGTGGGGTCTTTTTAAACCTGGCAGAGCCCATCTCCACTTCAGTCAATTTCTTCCAATGAAGGAGATTGTATGATAGAGAGGAAGTGAGAAAGGGATATAGAGGAAGAATCGACCCCGGTACTGGATTGGTACTTTTTTATCGACCCCGAAATAATTGTTTCTACTTTTGGCACAAGGCCAACAATTAACCAGTACATTACTGGTACTTTATTTTATCGACCCCCGTAAGGATGAAAGGCAAAGTTAACCTCGGTAGGATTTGAACTCAGTCCGTAAAGGGACGTAACTCTATGCTAGAAAGCATGGCGTCCGACCCTCTGCTGTTACTGCCAATCCACTGCCCCGAAATAATGAAAGGTAAAGTTGATCTCGGCGTGATTTGAACTCAGAGCATAGAGAGCCGGAATGAATACTGCAATGCATTCTATATTTAATGTTCTCACGACTCAGCCAATTCACCGCCTTTCTGATTATGATTACTTTTACATCAAAGAAGAATTCTCTTGATGCTGTTTTGAATAATGATTATCATTTTTTCTCAAGTGTATCACAAGATAATTTGAATATAGAAGGAAAAATTTACATACCTCATCACAACTCCATCATACGCTGAAATCTTGCTGACTCGGTTCATATGATTTTCAAGCGAAACCAATGTTATCTTCAGCTAACCTTTATGATTCAATCGTATTTTCCAATTATGCCTATAACACCTGTAACGTGTTACAAACCAATATAGTGGAGAAATTATGTTTCGTTCCGTTTCTTCGGATGATGTAAGAGAAAGCCAATCAAATTCAGAATTATTTTTGTAAGATTCTAAAACATCAAAAACAATAAATATGTAGTTTTACTGATCTCAAAATGATTTTTTTGTTGGTTGAAATTATTTGGCAGTAGAGGGCCGGACGCCGTGCTTTGCAGCATAGAGTTACGCCCCTTTACGGTGTGATTTTCAAATCCCGCCGAGGTTAACTTTACCTTTCATCCTTACGGAGTCGATAAAATAAAGTACCAGTAATGCACTGGGATAATTGCTGGCCTTGTGCCAAAAGTAGAAACAATTAATATTATTACTGGTGCCTTGATAGCTTTCGAGCAACAGAGCAGGATACCATGACTATATCAATTGGGATTCTAAAATAAAGAATTATAGCAGCAGGGGTTCATCAGTGGTCACGTGTATGCACGAGCCGTTAACTATTAATTGAATCATACGGATGCTGCTGTAATATACGGCATGACTTAGACATTTAAACCTAATGGATCCTATATATCCCCGGGTCTGAATACAACCGATTTTTTTCAAAAGAAAGAAAGATCGCGCAAGAGAGAGTAAATGAGAGAGACTTATACAGGAAGAATCGACCTCATTATGGACTGGTATTTTATATATCCACTCCGAAAAGATGAAAGGAAAATATTGAGCTTGGTAGGATAGGAAATTAGAGTGCAAAGAGCCAGAACGAATAAAGTGAAGTATTCTATTCCACGATGTATCGATTCTGACAATTTGTTACCTATGTAGCCACTTACCTTTTGTAATACTTTGTTGGTTGACATCAATAATCTTTATCAGAAAGTGGCCAGAGAAGGGGTCGGTAGACATATTCAAACTATAAATATGAATTCACAATGTTCGTCACAAGTATGAAAATACACTCTTGATGGGTACAATGTGTCCGAATACGGAAGAGCCGAACTCCCACCGTCATCGCCCCATCTCTCTCTCCATCCCCATCTCTATGTATGGTGAGCAAATGGGGTCGGACGTGCTGGCCGCCCCACAGCCCCGGCGGATAGAATGGAGAAGGGGTTTCCCCGGGAGGATGGTAAGGGAGATTCGCTGGAAGTGCCATTGCATCTCAAGTCAAATTATTAGGAGGTAAGCATAATCAGACCTTGTAAACGTCGCTTTTATTTCTCCGTGCGTTGATTAAATAAGTAACAACTATATGTTAAAGTCGATTCAATTGACTGTACACTCTTCCGTATAAGGCGGCAAATTGATAGAGTCGTTTGAATGCCGGATGGAATGTTTTGTGGTATTTGTACCGCCTGTCTGCGCCGCTAGTTCGTTTTCTACCATGGTCAACTTAGCTTTTCATTATTTCGAGGTCGATAAGGACGGTGGATTGGCAGTATCAGTAGAGCGTCGGACACCATGTTTTGCAGCTTAGAGTTACGGCCCTTTACGGTATGAGTTCAAATCCCGCCGAGGTTAACTTTGCCTTGTGCCTATATAAGAAGCCATTATTTCGAGGTCGAAAAAAAAATACCAGTTCAGTATTGAGGTTGATTTTGTTTTGTCTATTTCTCTTTCTTTACGCCTTCACTTCGTAATCATTAGGCCTCGGGTTCGATTCTAATTCGTGGCATCTTGGACAAGTGCCATTTACCATCATAACCTTAAGTCAACCCATGCCATGTGAATGAAATTTGGTAGACGGAAACTGTTTGGAAATCCGTCGGACGAACTGTACATATAATTCAAAGAGCCAGTCTTGTGAGAAACTGTGTCATGCTGAATCTCCCAGAGAATTGCATTAAGAGTGCATGTATGTTTAGAATGCTCAGCCACTTACTCATTAATTTCATGAACAGGATGTTCCGTTGATTAAAAACTGGAACACTCCTCGCTGAAACCGACGAAGCCCAATCAATATACTTGGAGTCAAGGAGGTATCAAAGATTTCATGAAGAGGTTGATGGTCTGAGTGGTTTAATATCCCTGCTCTGCCAGCTCTCTTCAACATAAAACATTAAAGAGATATATATAAATTACGTAGCTCGAACATAGATTGAAGTTGCTTCATGTTTGTTTTTCCTTTCGAGATCGATATCAATGGTATGGTTAATTTAGTTGAGTATTTTATGACTACATTGCTGTAGAGAGTTTAGAATAACAAGATTTATTCAAACCATTAGTTACAACAAAGATGAACCGAAATTCATTCCTCTTCTTCCAACCTTTATTCAATACTAATACATTACTGACGAAATAAACAAAAACAAAATATAAAAAAATATAAAATGAAATAAGAGAAAATGAAAAGTTCTCATGCCAAAGTAAAGAATGTCAGGATCGTATTCCACTGAAGATGTCTAGTTAGAATCTTTATTCTAAACGACAGCAACTTCATTGGAGTTATTTTATTATGAAATTACAAAAAGCATCAATTATTTAGCGTTGAAAATGGCGAAGTCAGCGTTGCTGACTTGCCAGAATTGGTTACATCAAAACTGGTAGCAATAAATACTGGCCTGTAAGTAGCGAACAATCTAGAAAATAAAGAAGAAAATAAAGAAACAGAAAAGACACTAGTTCATTGAATATGCAGGATTTTCTCCAATAGATCTAGTGGAGAGGAACATCACCATGCTGTGAGCGTTTTAGCTCTAGTTGAGGTTACTTTATAAGTGATTTCAAATCAGTTTCTGACCGACAAAATGCCGCTTCAGAAAGCAAGTAGGATTCTATTATTGATTATCTGTCACTAATAATATACAAATTTTTTCCTTATCGATTTATCAATTTTATTTCATGCCTCCTTTTCTTTGCTTTGTGTTATTTTTTTTTTTTTAAATAATCTACCAAGATTTTTGGCTATGTAACCATATCGGTGAGAAGGAATGAGTCGATAACTCTTAAACATAGAAAAACTAAACTAAGAGAAATAAAAATATAATCACTTACTTCAGTATTTCAAATTGATTTTAATGTAAATATTATGATGTTATTGGGCAGTTATTTAGGTCAGATCTAGTGGAATATTGGTTTCTTTTCTTGTCTTTCATAACTTCGGGATTGATCAGATATATACTAGTAATGTACTGGGGGATTCAATAGTCATGTTGCCTATAAATGTGTAACAGGATGCAGTATATGAAGTAATTCTTCAATAAGTTTAGAGCAGCGTTTCTCAACCGGTGTTCCCCGGAAACCTAGGGTTCCACAAGAGGTCGCAAGGGGTTTCGCAAGTAACAGTGATAAATAAGCTAATGCATTTAGATATTAAAAATAATATATAACAATTTTCATACAGAAGTTCCATGAGGCAGGAAAACCATTTCAAGGGTCCCACAATGATAAAAAGATTGTTCCAGTCTAATAACCAGAAAAAAAATGAGTACCGACATTCCGTCCGGTGAATCTTATACTCTCAGTTACTTAAAGCCAATGTATTTAAGATAAACACAGGTCTGATAAGCGTTTATGCTTTGGATAGTCGTATATAACTGTTACTTATATCAACGACCGGCCGCAGAGTGATAAACAGTAATATCAATTCGACTAGATGTGAAATCGAAAAGAAAATGATGAAGTTTCTTGTGCAACTGTCACATCTGTCGCCATCTCAATGTTTGTAAAAGTATAATTTTATACAAACAAGTAACAAAGAAAGAAATGCTTCGTAGTATAATAATCTAAGTAAACTTACGCTAACGGTGAAACATTGTGGAAGACATGATTGCTTGATTAGTACTAATGTAATAAATTGCAATTGATCTTAAATTACTTGATTACACATCTGATAGACCAGACTTTGAAACACATTATATAAAAGCCGAAACCCCAAAGGAGTAATTAGAATAGCAATTGTTTAAATTAAATGTCTGTGACTTGGAATAATGAATGACTCGAGGTAAGGTTTCACTGAAAATTGTTTCACGTTTGATAGTTTAGCATAATGCAATTTTTTCCTTCGAGTCTAAAGTAAATTCAATCTATTTTGAATGATACGAGTTACTGAGACGGAGAAAAACAAAAGCAAAATTCAGTCGAAGGGTGCAGTCGTGTCTTCAACAAATATAAGCTGGAGGATCTTATTTCTCATTTACAACACTCGTATCAGCATCTACATATTGCAAATGATGTCCTTGAAATAAAATGGCTTCAATCAGTAAGCTACACCGGTGTAAGGATTTCAGATCATCATTGCTTCATTTTAAATTGAAATTGTGTTCAACTTACCGGGAAGTAAGATGAACTCTATTTCATGTTACCATCGGGAATAGCTTAAAAGTATGTTCATCTTACTATATGATTTCAGCTGCAGTAATGCATTTTTTTGTATACACACACACACACACACACACACACAGACACACACACACACACACACACACACATATGCAATTACAAATGAAAAATAAAATATTTTTCGCAACTTCGAATACGAACGAAATATATATATATATATATATATATATATATATATATATATATATATATTTCGTTCGTATTCGAAGTTGCGAAAAATATTTTATTTTTCATTTGTAATTGTATTTTTATCTTTAATATTTTTAAAACTGAATCAATAGTTTTACATTTTAAGAAAGTGAAACAGCTTAATGCTTTCAAATGGAAAAAAAATGTTTGTTCACCTCAGATTCCAACGAAATATATTTATATACAAAAAGAAAAAATATACAGAGGTTGTAAATCACCTAATTAACATTAACTTCTTCTTCTTCTTCTTCTTCTTCTTCTTCTTCTTCTTCTTCTTCTTCTTCTTCTTCTTCTTCTTCTTCTTCTTCTTCTTCTTCTTCTTCTTCTTCTTCTTCTTCTTCTTCTTCTTCTTCTTCTTCTTTTCGCTCCCTTATTCCTGCGAGGGTCGTGGGGTCAGAGTCCTCAAATACTCACAATTCTCGGGCTGTCAGAATGTGTTATGGACTGGATCCCATTAGGAGGAAGGATTTGGATCTTGAAGCTTCAAGATCCAAATCCTTCCTCCTAATGGGATCCAGTCCATAACACATTCTGACAGCCCGAGAATTGTGAGTATTTGAGGACTCTGACCCCACGACCCTCGCAGGAATAAGGGAGCGAAAAGAAGAAGAAGAATGGAGAGGCCTTACTGTTCTAGCAATGGACTCTCTATTATGAACACCTTCTTCCTGCACAGAGAAACCCATAAATATTCATAGTATAAGGGTAATCAGGGACAGAGATCAATAATTGATTTTGTTATTGTCTCTGATCTCTTTAATTTTGTGATGGATGTTCGTCTTAAGAGAGGGACTGGGCTGTCAACTGATCACCATCTAGTTATCTGAAACTCGAGACTACCTAAAGCCAAAGAAGCCCACAAAACTGGCAGGTCCAGGACGACTTACAGAATAAAGTGGGAAGCATTGGTGGATAATAAAGTCAAGACCAGGTATGCAGATATTATTGCATCCAAATTCAGAGAACTCCCTGAGCAAATCGATGACGTTGAGACAGAGTGGAGATTGTTCAGTGAAGCAGTTCTGTTTCAGCTGTTACATGCTGCGGGCGAAAGAGGCTTGGTGTGTGGCCGGTCAAAGAAGCCATCCGAGCAAAGAAGGAGGCTTACAAAGCTTGGCTTGGAAATAAGTCCCCCCTTCTTGCACTTGTGGTATAAGCAGACACGAAGAATCGCAGCAGAAACAGTAAATTCGTCAGAAGTTAAGGCGTCAGATGACTTTGGAGTTAAGCTGATCTCCTAAACCCGATCACAACAGCATCTTCGAATGTACACGAGGTGCATCTGGAAGCGGTGACTAATCTCAGAGGCTGAGGTCACACGAGCAGTTAAAGAGCCCAAATGTTGCAAAGCCGCTAGGGAAGATGAAATCCGGCCCGAAATGTTAAAGATTTTAAATTGAGAAGGTATTCCCTGACTGACTCATGTGTGTCGGATGACCGGGATCTCTGGAAAGGCACCTAAGCAATGGCAATCTGGAGTGATAATCTCAATTTTCAAAAAGGGAGACAAGAGAGATTGTTCCAATTACAGATCTCTTTGTTAAGCCTCCCCGGAAAAGTCTAATTAGCTTCTCGGTTAAATAAATCAAACATATTTTATGAATAAATAAAGACTGCAGAGTTTTAATCTTTGATGTTCAATAAAAAAAGAATTATAGTGGTGGGGGGAGAGGGCGTGGTAAAAATATTCAACATTTAAAAAAAAGTTATAATTTTTTGTTGGCATTTTGAAACTTGTTTACAATCCGGTTTCACGTGTTCTTTAAATGAAACGTATCATCAATTAGCCTTACTATTTCTCATTTTAGCTAAATCAAAAAGGTGTATGTTTGTCTCTGTGGTGGGTGGCGATATAAACACTGCAGGATTAGGTTGAAAGCAGTTCCAGGCTACCCCTGGTGGCGGTGGTGGGGGAAATTTCAGATTATTAGGATCTAGCTTGAGGATGTAGCCTGAGGAGTTTACTCCGAGTCTCCGAATTTGTTCGCTGGTCTGGTTTTTATTCACTAGGATTGTTTCAACGGTTGATACAAGTATTTCAATTTTATTTCCAAATATATTAGATGTTGAATATGAAATAATCCGTTATCGTGGTTGATGAAACAAATATGATTTATCATACTAAAATAGATTAAATAGCTCTCTTCTTATCAAAACTGGCTTGGTGCCTAGTTACATGAATCAATCATCAATAAACTAAGAAATTTACTGAAAAAAGAGGAAAGAACAGAGAATTCTGAGAAAACTTTAAAAATTGATCTACTGTTTGATCTCTAAGAAATAAATTATCTTTATGAAATGTTCTTTCTTGCAGATGTTATCTTGTGACTAGAGTAACAAGAAGAAAAAATGTAAAAAATGTGTAGTTACATAGGATAAAGAGCAGTGTGTCTATATGTCTTATAATGTATACTGAATTAAATAAATACAACATGATTTATTACTATGGTTTATTTTAAGACGAATATTTACTATTGGACACTGGATGCAGCGATTGGTTTAAATGTTTGGACTTCTTTGGAAGTACTACATGTACCGTTCATAAGT
The DNA here is from genome assembly GCA_964016885.1 of Eledone cirrhosa. Taxonomy (NCBI): domain Eukaryota; kingdom Metazoa; phylum Mollusca; class Cephalopoda; order Octopoda; family Eledonidae; genus Eledone; species Eledone cirrhosa. Next base: position 221,706,654 of record OZ024740.1, read on the forward strand.
ATTGTCTAGGTACATCTCCCCCCCCCCCAAAAAAAAAAAGCAATAACAGTGCTAAGTACCATTTCTAGTATAGGTTCAAACTACAAAATATTTTGTTGGGTGAAGGACTTGAGCCATAATCGATTTTATCGAATTCAGTACTTATTTAAGATAGCGGCGAATTGGCAAAGTCGTTAGAACGTCGAATAGAATTCTTTATGGTATTTGTTCCGGCTCTCTGTTCTCTGAGTTCAAATCCCACTGAAATTACCTTTCATCCTTTTGAGGTCGGTAAAAAATGTACCAGTCTAGTACTGGGGTGGATTCTTCCTCTATATCTCATGTCCCCTCTTTCACTATCTATTTTTCTCTGGAAGAAATCTACTGTACTCAGACCTGGAGTGGGGTAGGCTCCGCCAGGCTTAAAATACCCAAGAAACGCCGCCGTATGTCAATACGGTGCTCCTACGACTTTATCAGGAGTTAAGGGACCACACATACATACTTATTTAATAGACCGCAGAATGTTGGAATGATTAATAAAACCCTGGTGACACTTGTACTCAAAACACAAAAGGAAATTTCAATGCTGGTCAGTCATGCCTGAAAAGATACATAAGCCATAGCAGTTTACCGAACTGCCGCGTGCGACCCATAGACCTCGTATTCTGGAAGTAATCTGTTACCCTTTGGGTGATAATCATACTGTGTACTCTAATACAATGTTTTATGGTTTGTGGTATACGGTAAAGTATGAGCTCAGGTCTTTTTTTCTTTAAGAAAAAAAACAAAAACAACAACAACATACAATCAGTGTTCATAGGAATGTTAAGTGCAGCGTCGTGATCAATTTGTTGGCTCACGGTCTTAAGGTCGTAGGTTCGATCCCCTGTAGCGCGCGGTACATTTTGTCCTTGAATAAAGTATTCACTTCCCACTGCTGTAGTCC
>OZ024740.1:221707781-221710281 GCA_964016885.1 Eledone cirrhosa
GATGATGATCATGATGAGGATCATGATGAGGATGATGATGATGATGAGGCTGAAGATGATGATGATGATGAGGAGGAGGATGATGATGAGGATGATGATGGTGATGATGAGGATGAGGCTGAAGATGATGATGATGATGATGAGGATGATGATGGTGATGATGAGGATGATGATGGTGATGATGAGGATGATGATGGTGATGATGATGATGATTTTGATGATCATGATGATGATGGTGATGATGGTGATGATGAGGATGAAGATGAGGATGATGAGGATGATGATGATGGTGATGATGATGAGGATTATGATGGTGATGATGTTAGAGACGATGATGATGGTGACGGTTATGATGACGTCGAAAATGATGAGGATGATGGCGTTTATGATGTTGCTAATGACGATGGAAATGGTACTGATGATGACGACAGTGCTGATGATGATGACAATAACGACGATGGCGATGTCGATGTCGATGACGATGACGATGACGATGTCGATGACGATGTCGATGACGATGTCGATGACGATGTCGATGACGACGTTGACGGTTTAGTATTTACTAGTTAAACATAAGTAATTATGAATAAGCTCCAAAATTCTTCCTTTGATAAATCTTGACGCTCAGCAAGTTCATCATGGAAACAGGCAGGTGATGAGGCTAATAAACCACCAACAATGTTTTCACTAATTTTACTGAAGTATTGTCTAACGTCAATGGAATTCAACTCAGCATTATAAACCAAGGAAAGCCTCATCATTTATGAAATGGAATGGATCTCCGTCGGTTTCGACAACAAGTATTTCAGTTGTTCGATCAAGGCAATAGATAACTCGTAAGTATCGAAAAAAAAAAAAGAAAAAAAAAAAAAAGGAAAACAACAACGAAACAATGGCTTCAATCAGTAAGCTACACCGGTGTAAGGATTTCAGATCATCATTGCTTCATTTTAAATTGAAATTGTGTTCAACTTACCGGGAAGTAAGATGAACTCTATTTCAAACAAAAAAACAACAACAAAAAAACAGAAACAAATTTATTTATCTATTTATTTATTTATTTATTTATTTAATTTAAACGTCCGTAGAAAGCTAGTAAGCCATGATAGACTAGGAGAAGTATCGAGTACTTTTAGCAGTTGGTAATCAAAAAGAGCTAGTGAAACAAGTAATAAAAATATTTTAAAAAAGGGGAAAAAATTCAAATATTGAAGACCAATGGGAAGCAAATTATATATAAGAAAACGAAAAAGAAAATAGGGAACAAGGGAAGCTGTTACTTTTAAATATATAATTTTTTCTACTGTTGGCACAAGGCCAGCAATTATCCCAGTACGTTACTGGTACTTTATTTTATCGAGCCGGTAAGGATGAAAGGCAAAGTTAACCTCGGCGGGATTTGAACTCAGGCCGTAAAGGGACGTAATTCTATGCTGTAAAGCATGGCGTCCGATCCTCTACCGATACTGCCAATCCAACTGTACCTACATGTACGAGGGTTGACTGAAAAGTTCATAAGCTGAAAAGTTCATAAGCTGCAATGTTCATAAGCTGCAATGTTCATAAGCTGCAATGTTCATAGGCTGACCAAGATAATGTCATGGAATGATCAATGTGGTTTATTTTTCAATATAGTCCCTGGAAAGAACCAATGCAATTATTAATAAGAAAAGTTGAAATTAATGCATGCAAGAGTTCACAGCTCTGGCATCACTCCTTCATAGTCAGCCTAAGAACTTTTCGGCCTACCCGCGTATATAGGCGTCAGCCACACAGAAATCATATTTATGATATTTATTACTGATTAATAAAGTTTTAATGAGGACTGAGCCAACCTAACCTCCACGCGGTGGTCCCTGAGAAAGCATTCATTATAATTCTTTGCTAACGAGGCTCTGTGTATGAAAATATATGTTGTTGAACGATAATAATTTACATATATACATGTGTGCATAACTGTTTATCGCATGTTTGTCGACCATCAGGCATTATATGGTATGAACAGAAGAAGAAAATACTGAGCTAAAAATTTGACATCTTGTCTACATTTCACATGAGGCTTGGGTCCATTACCAGCATTGGGTACCTAGATTTTACATCTCGTCTCAGCCTATTACCAAGTTCAGGAGCTTGTATTTTACATCTGGCTTGGGGCATATTAGTAGCTTTGGGTATCTAGATTTTAAAGCTGGTCTCGGCCTTTTACCATCTTTGGGGACTTGCATTTCGCATGTGGCTTGGGCCTACTACCAGCTTTCACAGATTGCATTTCGCACGTGGATTAGGCCTATTACCAGCTTTGAAAGGTTGCATTTCACATCTGGCCTGAGTCTACTACAAGGTTTTGAGGCCTATATATTGCATCTGTTCTGGGGCTATTATCAAGTTTGGGGCACGGGGTGGGGGCTATATTTTACATCTGACTTGGGGTATATTACTAGCTTTGGATGGGGTGTTGGTGGACTTACATTTTACACACTGTGGATCTTTTACTGGGAAT
>OZ024740.1:221715281-221727781 GCA_964016885.1 Eledone cirrhosa
AGTGATGGGCTCAAGGCCTACGGTGTGGTTGCGTTGGGGTTGCACCCCATGGACAAGACCGAAAAAGCATTTCCACGGACAATGGCCAGCAACACCCGCTACAACAGCCATCCCACCTCACGAGACTCCTTCCTCAGACGGGTTGCTGACGTTTCGATCTTGCAGAAGTGCTCGGCGGTACAGGGTCCACGTATGTTCTGTTTCTGCTCGCTCTGAGTTCAAATCCTTCTGTTTCCTAGTTGAGTAGTAGACTTAATAGTCATCCGGTTCTAACACAACTACCAGGCACCTGGATCTCTTTACCAGACTCCACTCTGTGACAAGTCTTCTGGCTAGATCTTCGGTTTCAGTTTACCTTTCTCCCACACTCCCTCTCAGCTGTTTCGAAAGCCAAAAAGAAGGTAATGATTTCTTCGATTAAATCCTTGACTAAACAGTAAAAATGATTCATGAATTTGTCACAGGGGCAGCAATTGGGGAGGGGGAAGTCAGTTATATCGACTCCTGTACTTTTATGGCATGATATTTTATCGACTTCAAAAGGATGAAAGTAAAGTTAATCTCGCGTGGGATTTGAACTCAGAACGTAAAGAACATAATTGAATACCGCAAGGCATTTTGTCCGGTGCCAATCCGCCATTAGCGGTAAGTACAAAGATATATAATTTTCATTGCGTCACGTATCTTCCTGAGATTTATGACTGGACATTTTATATTTTCATATCAAGCTTGTTGCCAACCGATGTTGCCTGCTTGTGTGTTCGTTATTCGAGACAACGTTCGTCAACCGAGACATTTTGTTGCGAATACCTATTCGTGTACCAACATGTTCGTGATATGAAGGGTTCGTGAGCTGAGGTTGGATCGATGGGATTGTGTACGGAAATAAAATTACAGGAAAAGATTTATAGGCAAAAGTCATACTTTTGGCTAGGGAAATGAAAGGTTTAAATCAGAATTTAAGTGTTTTTGGTGTCTTTTCTGATAGCTTTATAGTGAAGGTGCGTGACTTAGTGGTTAAACTGTTGGTTTCACAATCAGAATATTGTAAGACCATACTCATTGAGTTAGACACTTTATTTCAGGTTGTCCCACTTTACTCAGCGAGAAAAACATGTGTTGCGACGTCACTGGGGTCAAACTGTATTGACCTTTCCCTTTGACATGCTGGTCTTCCATAAAAAAACCCATGGTCAACCATGACGAAAGGGAGACTAGAATACGAGCGTGGGCTGAAAAGTTCATAGCCTGACTATGAAGGATTGATACTAAAGCTGTGAAATCTTGCATGCATTAATTTCAACTTTTCTTATAAATAACTGCATTGTTTATTTCTAGTGACTATGTTTAAAAATAAACGTCATTTCGTCATACCATGAGAGTATCTTGGTCAGCCTATGAACCTTTCAGCCGACCTTCGTACATAGATGTATGTTTCCACATTAAACTACCATTTTTATGTATTGGCAATATCGGTAGAGGGTCGGACGCCATGCTTTGCAGTATAGAGTTACGGCGCTTTCATCCTTACGGGGTCGATAAAATAAAGTACCAGTAATGCACTGAGATAATTGCTGACCTTGTGCCAAAAGTAGAAACAATTATGACCGGGTGTTTAAATCCCGCCTAGGTTAACTTTGCCTTACATCCTTACGGGGTCAATAAAATAAAGTACCGGTAATACACTGGGATAATTGCTGGCCTTGTGCCAAAAGTAGAGACAATTATTACTGGGATTGGCCGGATCGGTAGAGGGTCGGACACCATGATTTGCAGCATAGAGTTACGCCCCTTTACGGTTTGAGTTAAAATCCCGCCTGAGGTTCACTTTGCCTTTCTTCCTTACGGGGTCGATAAAGTAAAGTACCAGTAATGTACTGGGATAATTGCTGGCCTTGTGCCAAAAGTAGAAACAATTATTACTGACAAAGCTTGGGTCGAAGTGAACTCATAGTTAATGACACTTGTCCAGGATGCCTGGCATTAAGACCCCCATTATGATTGCAAAGTAAACGCCTAAACCATTCGGTGATGTTGCGTCCAATGACATGGATTTGGAATTCCTTCCATTAGCTTTGTTTTTGTATTTTTTATTGGGTCATCAAGTATGAGATTTGTAGAAATTTCTTTTATTATTAGAAATTTCTACAAATTTCATACTTGACGACCCAATAGTTCAATCTGTTGCTGTTTGAAATAAATATCTTGTTATAGAATATAATTACATGGATGATAATCGATAAATAATTAGCAATAAATAAATGATTAGCATCATAAGCTGCAATAAATGTTATATATATATTTTTAATCTTCTTTAATCTTGTAAATAAATTCCGGTATGGATGAAACTACAACAAATATAAATATATACAGATCTGTGGTAAAACATGACGAGTTACGTCCCTTACATCGGGTACAATAAATAGTGCAAAATAAGTGTTGGCGTCGTCAAAGAGAGAGAGAGAGAGAGAGAGAGAGAGAGAGAGAGAGAGAGAGAGAGAGAGAGAGACGAAATGAATACCGCAAGTATTCGATCCGGTTTTCTAATATCAATTCGTTGCCTTTACGTAGCTATACAATAATTAATATTAGATACCTTTACATTCATGTATTGAATGAAGTGTGAAAAAGAAGAAAAACAAAGAAGAAAAACAAAAAAGAAAACACATTATTTCTCAAATAATTGAAATTTACTACTGACCAAAATCATTCCATGGCAAAAATATTGAAATAATGTCTTCGAAATATTGAAATATTCAAATGATCCTTGAAATATTTCGAGAGAAAATTAACTTTTCCGTGCGAATTACGTTAAAGGTACACGTGTCTGTGGATTTCTCAGCCACTCGCACCTTAATTTTAAAAATAAGTCTTTCCACGGACAAAACAACGATAACACCCAAAACCGTCAGAAGTCAATTTATTTATAGTTAATTTTATTAATGTATCTTTAACAATTTAGTGATTTTACAATAGGCGGCGAATTTGGGAGAGTAGTTAGAATGTTGGATAGAATGCTTGCGGTATTTGTTTTTTACTGTCTGAGTTCAAACCCCACCGAGGTCAATTTTGCCTTTCATCCTTTCGAGGTTGATAAAAAAAAGTACCAGTCTAGTACTGGGGTCGAATCTTCCTCTATATCTCTTTCTCACATCCATTCTCTCATTCTGTCTATCCTTCTCTGGAAGAAATCTGCTGTATTCAGACCTGGAGAGGGTATGGACCCCGCCAGGTTTAAAAAATGCCTTTGAAACGCCGTATATCAGTACGGCGCCCCTACGACTTCCTCAGGAGTTACAGGACAAAAAGAAGATTTTATAATAAAGTGATTTAGTAGAATTTATAGAATAATTGTTTCTACTTTAGGCACAAGGCCAGCAATTACCCAGTGCATTACTGGTACTTTATTTTATCGACCCCGTAAGGATGAAAGGCAAAGTCAACCTTGGCAGGATTTGAACTCAGATCGTAAATGGACGTAACTATGCTGGAAAGAATGGCGTCCGACCCTCTACCGATACTGCCAATCCACCGCCCTTGTGAATTTATAGAATTTATAGAATAATGAGAAAAAAAAATGAACGCAAGGATAGCTGCCAAAACAGCAATATGCCGTCAATGACGTCGTTGGGTAAAATCTTACCTCAAATTGCTGTTTTGGAAGTTATCTTTACATTGACCTTTTCTCGTTATTCTATAAATTCTAATACACTCGCGCCTCAACTTCGAGAAAACTTTGTTTACAAAGTAATTTAAGATTTTATAATATCTTTAATCACTTTTAGTATAAAATATAGAATGAATAGAGAGATTTTGACCATAATACTTTATGGTGTTATACGATCTTACTGATTTACCAACATTATAAATGCACTGGGTAATTGCTGGCCTTGTGCCTAAAGTAGAAACAATTATAAATTAAACATCATCCCGCCGAGGTTGACTTTGCCTTTCATCCTTACGGGGTCGATAAAATAAAGTACCAGTAATGCACTGGGTAATTGCTGGCCTTGTGCCTAAAGTAGAAACAATTATAAATTAAATATAATCTCATTCCACTAATGCTGTAAGAAAGCTGCGTAATGGAAATATATTAGAGTGATATCTTAATGTTTATAACTGGTACCAAGTGCTGATTTGATATAGATCATTCACTTGAAAGGATTAATGATAATGAAATCTATATACTGTCATGTTGAAGGGCTGGGCATATTTTGTTTTCAAGCGTGTTTCTTTATTTGTTAGAAGCAACAAACAGATCTTCTGTCAGACCAAACAGTGACACCACACTCTGAGAAGCAGTTGTGTATAAGCTTTGCATGAGTTATTTAAACCAAAACCCCTAATAAGGTAGTGAGACATAAGTAGGAACGTGGAAAATGTGTAAACATTGCTATGTGTTTGCCACTCAACCTTGAGTATATCTTCGCCGTCATATCAAAGCATACCTTTAGATTTTGAACTAGGGTTATCTACCATTACACAGCAAGAAGATGGAAAGTGATTCAGTCTGTCATGACTGACGGCGAATAGCAAGATATCTATGTCGGCTGTGGAACATGCGTCCTTGAAACACTGTTTTACAACAGTAAGACCTGACACCTCTACTTCAGACAAAAGTGTCGTCTCAGTGCCTTCCTTATTCACTGCATAAAATACGTCGTTTTATACATTAAAAGAACTAACCGAATCACTAACAATGAGGCGCTGATTCTCGCCTAATTCTCGCGCTGATTCTCGCTATGTATACCATACCCCAGAAGACTTGGCTTTCAAAAATAGAGCATAAACAAGACGACTCCACTTTTTGTATCAAATATGTGTTCAACAGAGAGGGAGAAAGGGAGAGAGAGGGCGAGTGCGTGTGTGTGTGTATGAGAGAGAGAGAGAGAGAGAGAGAGAGAGTGAGAAAGAGAGTCGAAATCATATCGAAAAGCCGGAGGACATTGCTGGAGGGCGGAACTGGTCGGGGTGTTAAAAAGAGGTGAAGAAGAAATCGAGGTTTGCTATTGAACAGCAGTTGGAGATGTCTAACAGATAGTGCCTTCAAAGGAAGTTGATGCAGTTAGCGCTGTAACTACCGGAGTAAACGTTGTTTTGCCAACAAGGCCAACGCTTAACTGTTCAGGGACATAACCATAGGCTGGTGAAAGTAGTGGATGCTAGACTGATCAAAGCTAAAGACTTAAAATAACAATACGAATGGCAATGAGTTAAATTAAATTTGTGTGCAATAGAAAATATGATTGTTTTAGATAAGGTTTCGCTGAAAATGTAATTTAAAACGTAATCAATTAAAAATTATTAAATAATGTCCCTTTGATAATAATATTAAATAGAATAAAGATTTTTCCAGCAAATTAAGTTTTCTTTAGTAAAAGCATCGATTTCAGTAAAGATGCCTGTGGGAGAACATTTTAAAATGCTTTATAGCATTTTTTTTTTTTTGTAGTAAACATTGAGGTATGGCGTGAAATTTTATTTGAATTGGATTTGCAGTTCAGTTACCATTACCAATTCAACGTTGTTGAAGTCAAGAGAAAATAATAAATATCAACTATTTTATTTCTTCAGTTTGATATCTGAGGTTTCATGAGATAATTGAATAAGATTTCATAGCGATAATAATTTTTAAAACATAAAACATTTAACTCACGATATTTCAGTCCAAGGTTTAAATAGACAGAGTATGGAGTACAGCTCGGTTATTTCACAAATATCTAAATTGATTAAAGATCAAATCATTGGATGACATTCTCCTCTACTGATGTGTTTAGTATAAATTAGATGTGAAGTCCTGTGACTTAGTGGTTAGGGTGTTAAGCTTACAATTATAAAATAATGAGTTCGATTCCAGCTGGAGTACTGTGTTCTATTTATCTTTCTATCGCTTTACACACACACGCACACACACACGCACACACACACACACACACACACACACACACACACACACACACACACACACACACACACACACACACACACACACACACACACACACACACAAAATTAGCACTCGATATTCAGCAGTGTAGATAGTAGAAAGAAAACGAAAAATCAGTGATGCATCTGGACTTAATTTATTGCGTGTTACAATTGTTTCGCCGGCAGGTAGCTCGAGACATGATCACTGTATGGATCTGGCTGATTCTACGGCTGCAGGTTCTTTCAGACACGGGTAGTTCGTTCGGAGCAAATTTTATCACTGGGGTGTTATCATAAAAAAACACCCTAAAAAAAAACCCTCTTCCACTCCAGTCATGCCATTGACTGTTTTTACTGCACGTCATCGTAAGTTCTGGTAATTATTTACTGCTACACGGGTCATCAGTCATTTCCGTCCGACACACTTCAATGGAGTCATGCTGGGTTCAGCATCTCACACATCTGTTCACACTCCAGAGTAAGCACCCACACATACGAATATACACACACATGCAGACACAGACACATGCGTACATACACACACGTACGCATACATGCGTAGATACACACATCCCCCCACACATACAAATATGTATATATACACACACACGCACTCCCTCACTTCCACGGACCCAGTCACAAACACTTCTAGATACATATCGCCACAAGCCTTATAACGGCTGCTTAAGTCGCGTCATATATCCGGACAAGCATGGCCTACGCAAACATACACATATACACACACATACGCGCGCACACATACATACGCACAACCTTATATACATTTATATATATACATACACTCATACGCACACCTATATACATACACACATGTATATACCTATATACATACATACATGTACACACACACACATATATATATATATATACATATATACACATATATATATACACACATGCACACACATACACATACAAAATAGACATACGTACACACAATTACATACACACATACATACAAACACACACACACACACACACACACACACACACACGCATATATATATATATATATATATATATATATATATATATATATATAAAACCTACATGCATACGCACACCCACACATATACATACATATATACATGCAGACATATATACATCTACATATACATACGAACACGGACTGCCACATGCAGACACCTGCACATATGCATGTTTGCTTACACGCACATGTGCTTCCCCATATACATATATAAACAAAACCGTAAATTAAAAATACATTATATAATAAAAAACACAGAATACCATAAAATAACGGTAAAATAACATAACATAAAATATAAAATATAAAGTAGAAAATATCAATATAGTATATAATATAATATCTCTCTCTCTCTCTCTATATATATATATATATACACACATGTACACACATTCATACATACATATACGGATATATACAAAGGATATATGATACAATAATACAAATAGAATAATAGTAATAAAATGCATATATACTCCATATATAATCATCCCTACACATTCCTGTGAGATGCACATAAGCATATACATGCATACACAAACACACATACACATATATAGAGGCCCACATATGCATACACTCGCACCCATACATACACATATATACACATATATATACACACTTACGCACCCACATACGCACACCTACTCATACGTAGCTACACGTACATACGCACACATATATACATATACATACATATATATATATCTATATATACACATATATATATATATATATATATACATACATACACACACACTCTGCCACATACTTACATACATGCACATGTCTGCACATACACGCGCTCATAAGCTCATGCATATACGTACGCATGCCCATATACACACCTCCATACACACCCACGTATAGTTATATATATATATCTACATACACACACACATACATATACCTACGCACAGGTCCACACATAAAAACACCCGAATATAAACACAATAGGATAATAAAATAAAATAAAATAAAATAAAATAAAATAAAATAAAATAAAATAAAATAAAATAAAATAAAATAAAATAAAATAAAATAAAAAAATAAATTTACAATATTTTAGGATATACTAAAATCTATATGTAACTTCATAAATAGGTGCATGAAAAAAAAAGGGTTAAGGTAAAAAACGAGGGGGGGTGGGATACAGGAGAAGGTGCGCGTATCCATGTGATATACTACACACAGGTAGTATGAGGTGCAAACTTGTGGACGTATATAGAACAAGTAACAGTAGCAGAACAACAATAGAACAATAATTGTTTCTACTTTAGGCACAAGGCCAGCAAATTACCCAGTGCATTACTGGTACTTTATTTTATCGACCCCGTAAGGATGAAAGGCAAAGTCTTCCAAAGTGGAAAGTGTGGAGAGTATATAGTCTCGATTGACGGGGTACACATTCAAGGGGACGCCCGGCCCGGTCGCCATGGGGCATGGCACCGTGGCTGGGGTGTGCTGTTCTATATGTTTGGGGTATTCTAATTTTATATATATATATATATATATATATATATATATATATATTATATATTATCGAATACGGTTGGCTTCTTGCTACAATAATTTCTATAGTTTTCATTTATATATATATATATATATATATATATATATATATATATATATATATATATATATATATATATATATTAATTAATATTATACTTGAAGCTAGACGCACAGTAGTGCACTTTGAAAATAGTTATTGGGTCCGCAGGGATAGACCCTCGGAATTCGACATTACGATGGGTTCTCATGATTCGGCGGAGGTCACGGATTTGGTTGGGATCTATATAGCCCATAGACTCCAGAGCGAATTTACGGACCTCCACGGCGGAATATACCGCGACGATACACTTCTATTAGTCAAGAATATGAACAAACAAAACCTAGAAAGGCGACGTAAAAACATTAGGAAACTTTTCTTAGAACTAGGGCTTAATATTACCTTTGAACACAATCTTAAGGTGGTCAACTTCTTGGATGTCACCTTCAACCTTAATAACGGTAATATAGAGCCATTTCACAAACTTAATGAAAATCTTAAGTACGTTAATGTAAAATCGAACCATCCTCATTCGATTATTAAATCTATCCCTAAAAATATATCCATAAGGATCTCCCGACTGTCGTCTAATTTGCAGACCTTCAACGAGCATGCTGAATATTATAATGACGCACTTAGAAAAGCTGGTTACTGCGAGAAAATTGAATATCTAGACGATAACCACATAAGTACTATGAATAAAACACATCTAAGTCGAACTAGTATTGCACCACACACACACATCAATAGGCATACTAATAGGTGCAAACCAGCAAATAGAGTCAGACGTAGAGAGTACATATGGTATAACCCCGTGTACAATTCTTCTATTAGCACTAAGATTATCTCACAATTCTATACACTAATCAATAAACACTTTACAACTTCACATAAATACTATAAAATCTTTAACTCGCGCACCATTAGACTCTCATACTCCACTGCACCTAACATAGAACAACTAATTAGAAAACTCAACTCAGCAATACTGAATAAGTACATCCCTAATGACTCAGCGCACCAGCATAGCAACATACAACACACTAATACGCAACCACAACCCCACCAAACTATCCAGGATTCTACTGCAAAACATAAAAATAATTGTAACTGCACCAAACCAGGTACGTACCCACTGAATAACCAGTGCCTAGCACGCAATATTGTCTACCGATGTACAATAAATTCCGGAACCAACAAATGGTATTACGTCGGATGTACCGCAACTTCTTTCAAGGCTCGCCTATACCAACATCGATCTTCGATCAGGTACGAGAAAATGCGCTCCGTAACAACCCTCGCCGATAAAGCCTGGCAGCTTCGGAGGAACAATCAAGCGTTCTCCCTTGATTGGCAAATTATTGCAGCTGCGCCTGCATATCAGCAAAATCATCGATTCTGCAAGTTATGCAATTTAGAGATATACTGCATTTTAACGTCGGTAAACAAACTTTTGAACAGCAAAATTGAACGTTCTCTATACTGTAACCATCGTTTGAAAACGACTTTTTCTTTTGTTAAATGCATATAATGTTACCTTTCTACACCACCGTTTGCAAATTTCTGTCTTATATGTTTATACACAAGATATGGCTTTCTATAATAATAGTACTAAACACTGTTTTTCTGGACCCCTTTAGAAATAACCTGCTACTATAATAGCCCTAATAACTTGTCTGTGACACTGTACCACTTTGACCCCTTTAACTAAATTTTGTCCGAACAACACCACTAGAAGAATCTACTTCCCCGCCAACCTTAGCACGTCTCATTAAGCTAACTGCTGCCAAAACATTCTCTCCTCACAATCTCTACTAGTCTGACAGTCTTAAATCCTAAGACTCCCTCCACCTTACTCACTTCCCTCTTCCCTTCTCTTCCTACCTCCTTCTTTATCTTTTATCTAGTGTATAAAATATTTTCATATCATTCTAATACAAAGGTCTGAAGACATGGTGTGTTTGCTTACAGTGTACCTTCGGTTTATGATAATATTTGTACATTATTCAAATAGCGAGGTATAGGTAACCCATACACTATAGAAACAATTGTTACCTAATAAATTCTATATACCCGCATTTCCATTTCGTAAACTTCTTCTCCATATATATATATATATATATATATATATATATATATATATATATATATATATATATATATTATATATATATATATCCATACATACACATAAATAAACAAACACACACACTCACACACACACACACACACACACATATATATATATATATATATATATATATATATATATATATATATATACATATACACACATATATATATACACACATACATACACACACACACATACATACACACATATATACGCACACCCATATATAGATATATATATACACACCTACATACGCACACACAATTAATTATAATAAAAAATAAAAAACAATGAACAACCATATAATTCAATAGGCCGCCACATACAAATAAAAAAATAAAGAATAAGACTTAAGAAAATAAAAATTATAAGTAAGTTGACAGCGATACAGGAAAGGACACAAATAAATAAACAAACACACATATACACATATACATCCATACATATAAATATACACACACACACACACACACACACACACACACACACACACACACACACACACACACACATATATATATATATATATATATACACACACACACACACACACACACACACACATATATATATATATATATAATTAGAGTTGGTACTCTGAAATACCGGTATATATATATGAATGTATATATAGTGTATTTTGCAATACACTGTAGGCTTAATTAAAAAAAGCATTTCGAAGACTTTACGCTATTGTTTTAGAGTAGTGACAGTCACACATACTTTAAATTTTCAGCAAACAGGGGAGATAAAGCTGATAGACTTCTGTTTCGTACTTTTTGGTACTTATCAAAGCTAAGTACTCCACCTGTTTGCTGAAAATCATGAATGTTTGATTCTTATAGAATTCTAGTAATAATCAGGAAACAGAGAACGAAACAGAGTTATGTCAGCTTTATCTCCCCTGTTTGCTGAAGATTTAAAGTAAGTGAGACTGTCACTACTCTAAAACAATAGCGTAAGGTCTTCGAAATGCTTTTAATTAAGCATACAGTGTATTGCAAAATACACTATATATACATTCATATATATATCGCTATTTCAGAGCACCAATTCTAATTTTCAATTTCTGCTTGACCTGCACACATATATACAAAAAGTTACATCACCAAGATAATAAAAAAACACACACATATAAACAACCACACACACACACACACACACATATATATATATATATATATATATATATATATATATATATATATATATATATATATATATATAGTAATAATAATAAAATTGAAGACTAAAATCCAAAGAGGGCTCGATAAGGAAAATATATATCAAATATATAAGAACCGTAGAGCAAATATTTATTAAAATAACAGATTAAAGTTTAAGCAAAGAATCGCTGCTTTCACCCTTAACGGGATCTTCTGAAACTAACAAAGTCAATCTGTAAACGACACCGCTCCTATTAATGACGTATTATTCGTTTTTTCCCGTTCTTTGCCAGCGAACGTTACCACGAACCAAAGTATCGTCTTCCTGTCTTCCTCCGGTTGCAACGTTTTTTGAAATATCCAGTTCTGCGTTTACAGATTGACTTTGTTAGTTTCAGAAGATCCCGTTAAGGGTGAAAGCAGCGATTCTTTGCTTAAACTTTAATCTGTTATTTTAATAAATATATATATATATATATATATATATATATATATATATATATATATATATATATATATATATTAAGACAGGGGGGAAGAAAAAAATGGCTTCACTTGTGCTTTCAATAAATTTATTTTCTTCACAAAATCCAAAAATAATTTTTTTTACGGATTAGAAAAAATTTTTTAAAAGAAATTTTTTTATATAAATTAAGTTGGTTGTTGGTTAGGTCTTAGGAGTTCTTGGTTAACGTAGGAGGTATTGTTTCG
>OZ024740.1:221735281-221757781 GCA_964016885.1 Eledone cirrhosa
AAAAAAGAATATTACGAAAGAATATTACATAATAAAAATATTGCATATTAAAAATACTACGTATTAAAAATATTACGTATTAAAACTTTACATATAAAAATATTAAAAATAAAAATTTACATATAAAAATATTAAAAATAAAAATAAAATAAAATAAAAAATAAAAATATAAAAATATTATAGAATACTACAATACTAAAAGAATAAAAATAAAAATAAAAATAAAAATAAAAATAAAAATAAAAATAAAAATAAAAATAAAAATAAAAATAAAAATAAAAATAAAAATAAAAATAAAAATAAAAATAAAAATAAAAATAAAAATAAAAATAAAAATAAAAATAAAAATAAAAATAAAAATAAAAATAAAAATAAAAATAAAAATAAAAATAAAAATAAAAATAAAAATAAAAATGAAAATAAAAATAAACCACAAAGAACAACCCTTCAAGGTTAATTGACAATATATTGCCAAGTTCACTACAAGACAAAGCCAAAAATTATCTATCAAATCACATCTAGCAAGGAATATCGCAAAAAAGATTATGATGTCCAATAATGTCTACATATGTTCCTATATTTAATATATAAGTTTATCAAGTGTAAGGTTAGTTCAGATAATTTGGAGCATCGGCTTTTAGGGTAGCTTAATTTTTCATGAGGAATGTTTAGATAAAAATAAAAATAAAAATAAAAATAAAAATAAAAATAAAAATAAAAATAAAAATAAAAATAAATAAAATAAAATAAACAATAAAAAGAGTAAAAAGAGGGAATCAAAGATTTAGGAATCAAAAGATTTATCGGCTAGTTCTCATATAAATATAAATCAAACTAAATATACTACATTTTAAATTTAAATTTATATTTAAACGTTGAGTTTAATCTATGTTTGCAACAACTGAATAAATTTGTCCGTAGGTTAAGGGAATTTTTAGATTTTAGTATAAAGAATATCTCCTCTGCGCAGAGGTCACATGTCTCAGAGGATGAATTAAAAGGAATCCCTCTTGAGACTATATTCCAAGCCGTCGAATATCTAACGTTATCTAGCTTAAGTTGCCAGAGTACACCTGATAGTGCCGTTGAAGATTTTTTATTTGGATCTGTGAAAGAATTCTTGTGGTTATTATAGCGAAGTTTAAATTCCGTCGATGTGGAACCGACGTAGTTAAAAGAATTAGAGTCAGTATTAACATTACAATTGTATACTATATTTTTAACTAAGCAGTTGTTATTTAACGGACATTTAGATCTATCTCTACAGTTACATTTGTTAACTTGTATATTATTTATGCTATTATCAGTAGGTTTTAAGTTCCTATTATTTATTCTATTAATATTTTGTGCTAAATTTTTGGTGGATGAGTAGGTTAATTTAATTGTATGCCTATTGAAGATTGAGTGGTACCTATGTGTTCTAGGGAAGCGATTATCAAGAGCTTTGAAAAATAATTTAGCGATGTGGGTTTTAATGTTTAAATATATATATATCTATATGAAAAGAATCAAGATCCCGACGGCTGAGCTCCCGCCGTTCAGCCGTCAGGGTCCTACTCGTTCCTATTACCCACTCTACTACGCTAATTATTGAGTACTCTGGTGCGTTATGGTCCACCTGGTTCCTTACCACACTTCCTTCGTTATTTATGTGTGTGTGTGTGTGTGTGTGTGGTGTGTGTGTGTGTGTGTGTGTGTGTGTGTGTGTGTGTGTGTGTGTGTGTGTGTGTGTGTGCGTGCGTGCGTGTGTATATATATATATATTGGAGTCTGCGGGATGAGACTGTGGAAACAACTAATCATGGGAGTACTCAATGCAAGGGGAGATGTACACACGCACACACACACACACACACACACATATATATATAATAAGTATATATATATATATATGTGTGTGTGTGTGTGTGTGTGTGTGTGTGTGTGTGTGTGTGTGTGTGTGTGTGTGTGTGTGTGCGTGTGTGTGTATGTGTGTGTGTATGTGTGTATGTGTGTGTGTGTGTGCGTGTGTACATCTCCCCTTGCATTGAGTACTCCCATGATTAGTTGTTTCCACAGTCTCATCCCCGCAGACTCCAATATATATATATATATACACGCACGCACGCACGCACACACACACACACACACACACACACACACACACACACACACACACACACACACACACACACACACACACACACATACACACACACACACACACACACACACGCACACACACACACAACACACACACACACACACACACACTGGGAGACGATGGAGTGTCATTATCTGAAAGTTTCGATTCAGATATAGGAGGGAGTATATTTGCGTGCATATGTATTTAAAAGAAAAGGAGAGGGTGTGCTGAGTTGGGAGTCCCCCCCCCCCGGATGGGCTTGGTGATGCTACCTGCCTCTGGTGCTAATTTCGGTGACGTTGGTGGAGGTGGTACAACTGTTGCTGATTCTGGCTCCGACTCAGGTGTTCGTATTAACTTCGCTTCTGCTGGTGCCGTTGGAGTTGGTGTTATTGCTGCTCACCTTCGGGTGTTGCAGCCCTGGTGTTGGCAGCAACCAAGCAATATGGCTCCCTGCTATCTTTTGGTGGCTGCTTTCCCCACCATGATGACATCGTGTTTTTTATTTGCACTCGATGACAATGACACCGAAGATGAATTAGGCCTGGGATCTTGTCCAGCTTCTCCGGAAATGTCTCCCAAACTGATCCCATCCCAGTTTTCCGTCCGAGTTCCTTTTACCTCTAGGAGGTTTGAGTTACCCCCCCCCCCCCTTCAACCCATGACAACGCGTGCCAAGATCCATCAGATGTCTACCACTGACAGGACTCCTGAAACGCAGACCTTGACTGTTCTTCTTCCCAAATATTATTGTTATTTTTCGTTGTTTTAATGTAACTGGGGGTAGTAGTAGTAGTGGGAATTAAATGTAAACAGCCGTTATTTCATATTGTAAGGCATATTGTTGTTAATAATTTTAAGTACGACGCAGTAGTCGTTTGGATGAACCAAATATATTGGGTCATCAAGTATGAAATTTGTAGAAATTTGTTTTTTTTCTACAAATTTCTACAAATTTCATACTGATGACCCAATATTAATTGTTTCTACTTTTGACACAAGGTCATCAATTACCCAGTGCATTACTGGTACTTTATTTTATCGACCCCGTAAGGATGAAAGGCAAAGTTAACCTCGGTGGGATTTGAACTCAGACCGCAAAGGGACGTAACTATGCTGGAAAGCATGGCGTCCGACCCTCTACCGATACTGCCAAGCCACCACCCAAGCCTGGGCACGGCAGACCTCTCCCTCAAGAATTCACCTTATCGTGCTTTCTTCATTAGAGACCGAGTCTCAAACCCAATATTAATGCCAGTTGTTTAATCAATTCGACGAAAGAGATTGAATGAAAAGCTATGTTCACCAGGATTTGAACCTAGAACGTGACATAAATATAGTTATTCTGTGTTATACTGTTGATGTCAATAATCTTCATTAAAGATATAGTAACACATTTCTTTCTACATTTCGTTCCACATTTCGTATTTACTAGCTTTGAAGTTTAATAAGGAATATATAGAGTTATCTCCCTTGCACCATTTCCGTGTATAATTGCTTAAAATTGTAATATGTTAGTCTGTGACTAATATTGTTTTTTTTTATCAGCACATAATCATTTCTAATACGTCGTCCGCCTCGTGATCCCAGCCGACAGGATAGAGAAGATATTTCCCCAGAGGACAGCGAAGAACACGCGCAAGGACAGCCACTTCACCTCGCGGGACACGCATCTGCAGCCAACTCCGCTCCGATAGCAGTGAACAGTGATGTGGCCCGGGGTCAAATGACGCCAGTCATCGTTATTTTATTTTGTAGGAGGCGAATTGGTAGAATTGATAAAACAGCAGTTAGAATGTTCTGCGATACTCGTTAAAGCTATAATGTATGCCCTTGTAGCGCTCTCTAGACAAAGGGAAGTAGGTAGAGTTACTTCCTGTAGAATTTCTAGAATATTCCTTGAACTTTCGTTACTGAGATTATAAAAGAAAGAGCAAAGGTCAATCTCTCTCTCTTTGGCAACAGGCTCTTGAACTGACCACACCGAGCGCAAATATGTTAAGCTTTTTCTAATCCTATCTTGTATCTCTGGATTACACCATATCATGGCACGAGGTACGTTTTACTACCAAAAGTTGTAACAAGCACACTTCAATAAATGCAAGTCGTTATTGATACTAGCTTCTGAAATATTCGTCATGCTTCAATTATTACATCGTCATTCCTTTTACATCTTCTAAACAAATTAAATTAGTGGTTGGCATGTAGTGGTATTTACTGGAGTAGATAACCCTGTGGCCAATTCACTAAATTGGTGACCCCGACGTGATAAGAAAATATTTAACGTATAGTGAGCATGAATGCAGGCATAAAACAGAAAAAAAAAATTGTCCCTCGTGTCTTTGGTTCAACCAAGGTTTCGTTTTTTTTAAGTCGTCATCTTACTTGCTCGGTGCTATATATATATTTTTTATTTAAGTTTTTGATGGTACTACCACGTGTGTGGTAGTTGAATTTAAAAAAAAAGAAACGACGAAGAAATTCTCGCTCAGCGTCTATGGTGTTAATCATGAGCAATTCTTCGTTACCAGCATTTCTGGTGATGCCAAATTGTGGTTTGCTCAACTGGACTCGTATTTTGCTGACCAGGGCGTTCAAGCGGCACAACAGAGATTACACGTGCTTACCAGCGGAATTCCTACTTCGTTGGCAACCTCAGTTAAAGACATAATTACAGATCCTCCACAAGGCACATCTTACGAAACCCTAAAGGCAGAAGTGCTCAGACGGAACAGCCGCTCGTCTGAGAGTAGATTCCGTTCCTTGTTGGAAGACCTGGGTGACAGAACTCCGTTTCAATTTTTACGGCGTATCCGGGAACTGAGCGACTCAACAGCAGAGGACAATTCCTTCGTAAAACAGCTATTCTTCTCCCGTTTGCCAACAAATATGCAGACCATATTGGCGAATATAGTCGACAACAGTTCTTTGGAACAGATTGCGGACTCGGCGGACCGCATTATGGAATTTTCTCGAGAGCCTACTTCGGCAGATTCAGTCGTCGCTTCTTCTGTTTTTAAAACCCAGCCTGCTTCACCTCGTGAAGACTCAATGTTGAGAATCATTGACGCGTTACTCGTCAAGTAGCTAAACTGTGTCGGGAGCGAACGCCATCTAGGTGGCGTTCACGAAGTCGGTCTCCTTCTCTTCATCGTCGCGCCAACTTCCCCGCCAACAACTCGTCTTTGTGTTGGTATCATGTGCGTTTTCGTGAAAAGGCGAAACATTGTACTCAGCCCTGTTCTTTCGAAACCCCGGAAAACAAAATTGGAGAGCCAGGCACGGCAGACCTCTCCCTCAATAATTCACCTTATCGTGCTTTCTTCATTAGAGACCGAGTCTCAAACAGGTCATTTATAGTGGACACAGGATCTAGTTGCAGTATTTGGCCGTTCCGGTTCAGCTCTACCAAGCCACATTTTTCCGGCATTTCTTTATATGCAGTGAACCAGTCTCCGATCAAAACCTATGGTCAAATAACTTTATTGTTGGACTTAGCTTTGCGTCGAGATTTTAAATGGATTTTCGTCATTGCGGACCTACCTCATCCTATTCTCGGTGCCGATTTTTTACACCATTATTCACTGTTGGTAGATGTCAGGAGACAGAAACTTGTGGATGGTACCACATCTTTATCTACGCCTGCTCGTAGGTCTACTGCGGCTGTTGTCAGTCCCTTGTTTTTATAGCTGCCTCTGGAAACCAGTTTCATTCACTTCTTGCCTCGTTTCCCGCGTTAACGGACATCTCATTTAAACCTTATCAGGTAGCCCACTCGACTCGACACTCTATTACAACTGGCCCGCCTGTTTTTTCTCCTCCACGAAGGTTGGCTCTAGATAGACTAAAGAAAGCCAGAGATGAGTTCGAGCACATGCTTCAGCTCGGTCTTATTCGACCTTCCACCAATCCATGGGCATCTCCGCTTCACTTGACTCGAAAGGGTGAAGCGGATTTTAGGCCGGTTGGAGATTATCGAAGACTTAATGCCATCACTACACCTGATCGTTATCCTTTACCAAATTTACAGGATTTTTCATCCGTTCTGCATGGATATAAGATATTTTCTAAAATAGATCTGGTACGGGCTTACCATCAAATACCCATGAATCCAGAAGACATACCAAAAACACCTGTGATCACCCCTTCTGGTTCGTTTGAATTTCTGTCCATGCTTTTTGGTATGCGGAATGCCTCTAGCACGTTCCAGCGTTTTATCGATGAAGTCACACGTGGATTGGATTTCGTGTGTGCTTACGGGGATGACCTCCTGATAGCCAGTGACACAGCTGAACATCATCATCAACATCTATCCAAGTTATTTCAACGTCTTCAATCGTACCAAGTCAGAATCAACCCAGCTAAATGTGTGTTTGGTACAGCTTCACTGGAATTCCTTGGACATCTTATAGATTCGGAAGGCATTCTACCTTTGCCATCTAAGGTGGAAGCGATTCAGCGTATCGCACCCCCGACCTCACTGAGACAGTTACGTCATTTCTTGGGATTAATCAACTTTTATCGTCGTTTCATTCCTAACTGTGCGGACAAGTTGTTTCCCTTGACACAGCTTTTAAAGGATGCGAAAAAGAAAGATGTACCCATTGCACTTTCTGCCGATAATATGCAATCGTTTGAATCCGTCAAGTCCGAAATAGCCGAAGTTTCTTTCCTCGCCCATCCTGTTGCAAACGCGAGGCTTTCTTTAACTGTTGATGCGTCCGATCATGCTGTTGGAGCAGTTTTGAACATACGATCAACCACCAGGTTCAACCACCAGGTTCAACCACTGGCATTTTTCTCACGCCAACTTAAACCAGCGCAACAGAGATACATCACCTTTGACAGAGAACTTTTGGCGGTCTATCTTGCCGTGAAGCACTTCCACCATTTTTTGGAAGGGCGGGACTTCACGATATTCACGGATCATAAACCGCTAACATTCGCTCTCCAATCCAAGTCCGACAGGTACTCTCCGAGGGCACATAGGCATTTGGATCTCATCTCCCAGTACACCAGTGACATTCGTCATATAGCCGGAGCTGCCAACATACCCGCGGACGCGCTGTCTCGACTTTCTGTGTGTTCTCTTGCGTCTCCTGCACATATCGATTTGGTTGCCATGGCAACTGACCAACCTACTTTGGACATTTCATCTGACTAGTTCTCCTGCTGCAAATTGGAATATGATTATAAGCCTAACACTCTAACGACTGAGTTACGCAACTTTACTACATATTTTTATAGGGCGGTGGTTTAGCAGTATCGGTAAAGCGTAGACACCATGCTTTGCAGCATGGAGTTATGACCCTTTACGGTATGAGTTCAAATCCGGCGAGGCTAACTTTGCCTTTCATCCTTACGGGGTCGATAATAAAGTACCAGTAATGCTCTGGGGGGTAATTGCTGGCCTTGTGCTGCCAAAGGTAGAAATAGTTATTGCATATAAAAATACGATCATAAAGTGTCAGAAGTGGTTTTGACGGATGTCTCATTACGTTCTGTATTTAAAGAAGTCGACATTGCTTTTCATTCTTTTCGCGTTAAAAGTAGAGTGAAATGGTTTGAAGAAATGTTTCGAAACCGTCGTGTTCGGCTAGAGAGAATACCTTGATGTTTGACTGTAACATGTTTAGGGATGGATGGGTACACTGGTTTTCACTTCAGTCACACACACATATACAAACACAAACACACACATACACACACTCACTAACACGCACACACACATACAAACACGCACACGCACACACACACACACCGATGCACACAAACACACGCACACTACACACACACAGATATGTATGTGTGTATGTGTATGCGTGTGACTCAAGTGAGAACCACTGCACCTATATACAGACACACGCACACACACATATATATATAAACATACACACGAGCGCGCTCATACACACACACACACACACATCAATACCCGAATTACTTGATCGTTTTTTTTGGCTATGCGAATGATTGTTTAACCATCGTCTCAGTGTCTTCGGCCTTTAACGTTTGTTATAGCTCTGGTTCATCTGATTCATTGAGCACTTGCCTCACATCTCGGAGGTTGTTTTTCCTTATTTCGTGGGCCGAAATGCGAATCTCGATAATTTATGCTTGTATATATATATATATATATATGTGTGTATGTGAACAGTAAACGGAAAGAAAAAAGCAAATAACACATTAATATATTAAGAAATATATAATTTTAACGCATGATATAATAGGAAACCAAGGTAAACTTTGTCTCTCATCCTTCCAAGGTCGATAAAAAAAGTACCAGACAAGTACTGGGTTCATTATTCCTATATATAGCCCTCTCTCTTCCATTCTCTCATTCTCTCTCTCATTCTCTCTATCCTTCTCTGGAAGAAGTCTGTTATATCTAGAACTGGAGATGGGATAAAAATGCCGTATGTAAATACGGTGGCCCTATGACTACCGCAGGAATTCCGTGACCCTACATACATTATAGGAAAATAGTCTCTTTCACGTTATGTATACACACGTATGTACACACCCACCTATATATATATATATATATATATATATATATATATATATATATATATATATATATATCCTTGTGACAATCACTTTTACCATATATGGAATTACCCCCTGAGAAGCTCGGCTATTCAAATACCAGGATAAAAATTTTCATTTAGTCCAGAATTAGCCGTCGAAACGGCTTGAGCTCAGCCGTCGGGGTCCTACTCGTTCCTATTACCCACTCTACTACCCTAAGTATTGAGTAATTTGGTGCGTTATGGTCCACCTGATATATATATATATATATATATATATATATATATATATATATATATATATATATATATATATATATATACATATACATATAGTGAAGGCGTGTGTCTGAGTGATTAGAGAATTGTATTCACAATCTTGAGGTTGAGAGTTCGAATCCTGGTCCGGGCGATGCGTTATGTCCTTGAGCAAGACAGTTTATTCACGCTGTCCCTTCTACCTGGAGTTGCGACCGATAGATAGTACTAGCAACTGGAAAGACCAACGGAAACATTGTTTCCTTGGTTTGATTTAACGAAATATACACAATTTCAGCCAACGATTAGAAGTATGCAAGGGAAGATACTCTTGGCCATCGTCACAGAGTTGCTTCCCATTTATTTAGCAACTGGCAGTCATCGTTTGAGCGATATCTCTCTCTCATTCCCTCTCTCCGCCTCTCTCTCTTTCTCACTCTTTCTTTCTCTCTCTCTCCCCTTCCCTCTCCGTCTCCCCTTCTCTCTATTTATACACACACACACACACACATATATATATATATATATATATATATATATATATATGTAAGAAAAGTTCCAGGACTGATGTCACAAAAGATTTATTTCAAACCCAAACTTCACACTAAGAGTTTTCTCCTTCAAAGTAATCCCCCTGGAGTATGTAACTGTAATCTTAGCTCTCTGCAGCGATCAAATTCTTCATAATTTTATATACATGTCCTCTGTTTCATGCCGTCAAACAATGAGCACAGAGCAACGAACAAACTTGAAAACTCCGTCAGAAGCACTGGGATTACTGCAGCAAGTGTATGGAGATGTGACGATGTCACGCTCACGTGTTTTTGAGTAGTGCAAGAGGTTTAAAGAAGGACGCGAAGATGTGGAAGATGACCCCAGGAGCGGAAGGCCCTCAAAAACCAGGACTGAGGTCAACGTTGGGCGCGTCAGGAAGATGGTGCGTAGCGATCGTCGGCTGACTGTTCGACTGATGGCAAATGAGCTGGGCATGAATCGGGACAGCATCTGGAAGATTCTCACTAAAGATTTGGACATGCGGAAGGTCTGCGCGAAGATGGTGCCAAAACTGCTGAACGATGAACAGAAGGGTCGACACATGCAAGTGTGCCAGGACATCCTCGAGCGTCTTGAAACCGAACCAGACTTGCTAGGGACATTCATCACCGGTGATGAGTCATGGATCTTCGAGTACAACCCGAAGGGGACCCGTTTTGAAGACGTGGATGATATCAAAAAGGTCGTGACGACGGAACTGCGGAGGATCCCGGAAGAATCCTTCCAGGAGTGCATGCAAACGTGGCAGAAAAGGATGGAAAAGTGCATTAGACTCCAGGCGGATTACTTTGAAGGAGAAAACTCTTAGTGTGAAGTTTGGGTTTGAAATAAATCTTTTGTTTCATCAGTTCTGGAACTTTTCTGACCCACCTCGTATATATACCGTCGTAAAAGATTGGTAGAAATATTCAAGAGTAAGAACACTCACCATAGGACGTGTTAAGTATAATTAGTTGTAAGAGTGACATATACCGCGACTTAAGTTTCGTTGAGTTATGAAGCCCAACTCATTCAGCCTGCTATAAAAATAAAGATGGCTTCTAGTGGTTGAATGTGATTTCTTTTTGGAAGATTGATTGGATTCGATTTCAAAAAATGTTTTATTCAAAAATCGCTACGGGTTTGAACCTCACCGAGGGTGGTATGTTTGGCACGCTTATTACTGGTTCATATCCAATCTTTACTGGGTAGATGCTTCCGTTGTTTCGCTTTCTGTCTCTCACTTTCTCTTTTACTCCGGACGATATTGAGTGTATTCTTCATGATATCGCTACGACGCAATCAGGTATACATAACCCACGGATGGATGTATGGAATATTACCTGGTGTTACTCATAGAAGCAACATTATACTCCCAAAACCACTCATCATATTATATTCATATTTATGAAAGGATCAACAAGATCGCAGACATCAATCGCTTACTGAATAGGGAACTCGTCCAATCGGATCAAGGAAACAATATTTCCATTGGTCTTCTTCAAGGATATAATGCATCACCTGGTGCGGGAATTGCACTCGCAATCTCACGATTTTGAATCCAATTCTCTCACCAATAAGATACGTGCTTCACTCATCATATAACATCACCAACAACAACCAATATTGAAAAGAAAACTAACAAACAAAAACAAAATAGAAACAACAACAACGAAAAACAAAAGAAAAGCAAACAAAATTAATAATAACCAAGGCGTTTTTCTTTTTTAAATATAGGAATGTGATACATTAAAATAATTGAATTTCCATATCCGTTTACTGGCCTGAAATATATGTTTTGGCCTTGTGTCGTAACCAAATTGCAAACAATCTTCTTTTAAAAGGACCTCTAATTGATTTAATACTTCTATCGGTACTGTACTGTAAGCATATGTCATTGCTTCTCTTTTGATGACTTTTAAGCTTATATCATTTTTTGAAACATGACTGGCATCTTTAATGGTATCTAGAAATTCTTGCCGAGTAACAAATAATGTTTGGTTATTGGTAAAAGGAAAATCTAGGTCCATACTGACGAATCCTCGAATCTGAGCTCTCCGCCAAACGCGTCGTAAAATCTGAAAATTAAAAATTCATCAGTTTAATAATTAATTGGGAAAATTATCAACAATCAATATCAGTTTATTTCTTTACTTGGTTTGTTAAACCCGTCCACATATATTTAAGAAAACATACATTGACATACCTTGTTATGCTTTTCCACCATTGTTAATAAATATCATAGTGATGTACTCATGGGTCCCAAATAATAGGGGTGGGTGGAAAAGCAGGTGTAGTGGTGCAATAAGCGGAGGAGTTGGAATAAGCTAGGGGAAGGGAATCGGGAACTTTTCTAGGTCGTCTCCGTTGACTTTTTTAAAAACAGGAATGAGTTTACATATTGAGACTCCAACCTATCCTATTTATTTTATAATGTATGGGATTTCTAGTAATGTACTTTTTTTGTACGTATGTTTTGTATTGTTTTAAGAAAATTAATTGTTGTAAGAATGCTACCACTTAAATAAAATTTCGCCGGAGATTAGCAAAATTGAATAGTAAGTAAAGAGTAGTGATGAATTCCAGTTGCAGTGGTTTCCTGACAGGAGATTGACTTCTGTTACATGATCATCAGCATAACACACATTTTAAAGCATAAGATGCCTTATTAACATATGAAATAATGAATGATGCCTTTCATAAGGTCATTATTGATGGTGGATTGGCAGTATCGGTAGAGGGTCGGACGCCATGCTTTGATGCATAGAGTTACGGCCCTTGCCATTCTGAGTTCAAATCCCGCTAAGGTTAACTTTGCCTTTCATCCTTACGGGGTCGATAAAATAAAGTACCAGTAATACACTGGGTAATTGCTGACCTTGTGCCAAAAGTAGAAACAATTATTGATTTTAACAAGGTGACAAAGATCGAATAATTATATCCATGTAGTAAATTCATCTCACCGTCAGTTTAGCTCAACATTATGATTGCCACTATGATTAAAATGAGAATGTATTACACAGCTAATGGCTGTGGATTCATAAATCACTTAAAATTAAATTAAAACTACTTGTCATTCATTCACTTTTCAAAACATTGGCGGTGTTTACAATCAAAGACGAAAAGCAGTTTATGGTTTCAGTTTTCTGTGATCTTACCTTTAGCCTATGGCGCCTTCGCTAATTAAAACTAAAACTAAAAACAACAGAAAATCAATCAGCTCAATGTTTAATTTCGGGCTGATTATTAAGTAGGTCACCATTTTCTAATAAAGGTATAAAAGACCTGTCACTTACTTGTGAGAAATCCAAACATGACTTCTTTTTTGTTTGAAAGGCGTACTCAACAACAGCTGTGAGATCATCTTCAACCCTTTCAGTGCTTATATTTCCAACTGACATTCTATGACTTGCACCAATTTCTTCAAACATCAAATGTAAATCAGGGACAAAGGTATCTAGTTTCCCTATGACATCATAGTTTATACCACACGTACCACAGAGATCGTGCATCATGCCAAAATGGTAATCTTTTTTCACGTTGATGTTATTAGAATGAATGACATAGCGCAAGAACTCTTCAAAAGTAACATCAAGCGGACATCTAATACTTGGCTTTTTAACTTTACCTTTTCTAAAAGTCTTAATAATATAAGCACACAGAGTTTTAAACATTTCTCGTGGCAAAAAAATCTTGTCAAGATAACCTGAAAAAAGACGAGCGTAAGGATCCCGGACAAAAAGTACTTTCTTGTATGATTTCAAGAGTTGGGCTTTTTTTCTGGGGAAAGTTGGGAGTATATCTATGGGCAATGTATGTACTTTGGTTGGAGCTATATCATAGGGATTGGAAACATTCGGATACTTTCCATTAAGTATCAACATAAGACGTTTAAAGTATGTGCAACCAACTTTTGGTATATAACAGAACACCATTTTGTGTTGGTGATTTACAAGCATCACATGATTGGTAGCAGTGTAATGGTGACCATGTCGCCGGCATTGGGCTTTTAGTATTTCTTTCCGTTTGTAGTTTTGTTTCCTTGTTGCGTTCAACGAAAATAGCTGTGGCTTTTTTTCCATTAAATATCGAGAGAATTTAAGACTCTGTGTTGATAATTGTGTTGATAATTGTGTTGGTGATTCTTGTTTTAGTTTGATGGGAATTATTTGAAGTGGTATGCTGGTAAGTGTTTCTCTGAGTTTCGGTTGATATGTGTTTCTTAATCCTGTTGGTATTATCACTGATGAAGAAATGTGCTGTTGTGTAGAATCAAGAGACAAGAACAAAATAATTTATCAACACACAGATCACAGCGTACTTTTTCCCGCACACACACACACACACACACACACACACACACACACACACACACACACACACACACACACACACACACACACACACACACACACACACACACACACACACACACACACACATTTTATTTGACTATCTACAAAAATTCATTGGAATATAATCAGCATAAACAAACTGGAAAAACAGTTAAACATTCAACATTCAAAATTTCGCAGCCTTCTGGAATATATTCATTAAAACAGAATACTAAAAGAAAAAAAAACTTGACAATATACTGAATTCAGGAAAGTACATTTTTAACTTACTTTCCTGCATAACTTAAAATACAGAGCAAAAACAAACTAAATGTTTAAGCAATTTAAAGGTAAAGAATAAAAATAATATACATGAAGATACAACTAAAAGATAAAGAGAGGCAATATATTTAATTGTATTTTGTGTGATGTATGTCATTCTACTCACTTCCTCTATCTTACATAAGTAGCACATGCTCTATTAAAAACCAAACAGCTGCATACACACAAACAGACTGGTGTACTCAAACACACATACTCTCATATTCTGTCATTCGGAGCTGAAGATTCCCTTCGTCGCTGTTCTTCAAGTTTCACATTTCCGTTTTTCGCAGTGACTCGAGGAAACGGAAAAGTGAACTTCAGAGCAGCTACAGAAAAATAATGTACACTCTCAGTTTTTTTTTTAAATATAGTTTAGTCGAATGAAGGAAGGTGGCGGTTGTGAGACACTCGGGAACATTTGGATCCGCTAACGACAGGACTTCGCTAAAGAACTCCGTATTGGTGTTAATGGAACAACATCAATGAGTAATCTTTAACTGTCTAATGCACACACGCACACAAACACACACACACACACACACACACACATATATATATATAAATATACACACATCTGTGTATATGTGGGTGTGTTTGAGTGTATGTATGTATGTATGTATATATATATATATATATATATATATATATATATATATATATATATATATATATATGAAGGTATATATAGTGTATTTTGCAATTGCTGAAAATTAAAGTAAGTGAGTCTGTCACTACTCTAAAACAGTAGCATACGGTCTTCGAAATGCTTTTAATTAAGCATACAGTGTATTGCAAAATACACTGTATATACACTCATATATATATAGCTTTTTTAGAGCACCAATTCTAATATTATATATATATATATATATACACATCCTACAATAATTGGGAAATCGCTCCAATACGGATTCTTTTGAACTTGATTTCAGCAAAACCTTTAACAGGATCGATCACAACATCTAGGTGAAGAAACTACCCAGCATTGGAGTCTGTGGAAAGCTACTGCAATGGATTAAATGTTTCTTGACAAACAACTCCCAGCATGTTGGGGTTCAAAGAACACGATCAAGTCAAAGGTAGTAGTGATATCCTTCAAGGCCCTGTGTTGGACCCACTTCTCTTTATTATTGACATAAAGGGCCTTGCCATTCTGAGTTCAAATCCCGCCGAGGTTAACTTTGCCTTTCATCCTTACGAGGTCGATAAAATAAAGTACCAGTAATGCACTGACATGCCCTTAATCGCATCTGCTCGCTGTTATCCAATGAGTGACAAAAAACAACAACAATATACTACTAAATGAGAATAAATTTAAATTAATCCATTTTGGAAATATTGAAGTTACCATATTCCCTTCACTCGAATGATACCCTCGTGGCATCAAAAACACCAGAGATCTTGAAGTAATTGGTAACAACAACGTAAGTTGGAGTACTCACATAAATAACAAAGTTAACGTGACAGCAAGATGTTTTCCTGAATTCTCAGAACTTTCAAGTTTAGAGAAATTCACACAATTATCATACTCTACTCTTGCCTTGCCCTGTCTTGCCTAGCCTTGTCCTGTCTTGCCTAGCCTTGCCCTGTCTTGCCTAGCCTTGCCCTGTCTTGCCTAGCCTTGTCCTGTCTTGCCTAGCCTTGCCCTGTCTTGCCTAGCCTTGTCCTGTCTTGCCGAGCCTTGCTCTGTCTTGCCTAGCCTTGTCCTGTCTTGCCTAGCCTTGCCCTGTCTTGCCTTGTCCTGTCTTGCCTAGCCTTGTCCAGTCTTGCCTAGCCTTGCCCTGTCTTGCCTAGCCTTGTCCTGTCTTGTCTAGCCTTGCCCTGTCTTGCCTAGCCTTGCCCTGTCTTGCCTTGTCCTGTCTTGCCTAGCCTTGTCCTGTCTTGCCTAGCCTTGCCCTGTCTTGCCTAGCCTTGTCCTGTCTTGCCTTGTCCTGTCTTGCCTAGCCTTGTCCTGTCTTGCCTAGCCTTGCCCTGTCTTGCCTAGCCTTGTCCTGTCTTGCCTTGTCCTGTCTTGCCTAGCCTTGCCCTGTCTTGCCTAGCCTTGTCCTGTCTTGCCTTGTCCTGTCTTGCCTAGCCTTGTCCTGTCTTGCCTAGCCTTGCCCTGTCTTGCCTAGCCTTGTCCTGTCTTGCCTTGTCCTGTCTTGCCTAGCCTTGCCCTGTCTTATTACACTGTATACACTTACTGACACTCTGTCAAGATAAACTGATATTACACTGTATACACTTACTGACACTCTGTCCTCAGAACTTTCCAGTTTAGAGAAATTCACACAATTATCATACTCTGCTCTACCTCTGCCCTACCCCAACTAGAATATTGTTATTAGGAAAATTGAACCACTTCAGAGGTCAATTACAAAATAATAGATGGTATGACAGGTCTTGACTATTGGGGTCGCTTAGATAAATTCAAGCTCCACTCTCTCCAATGCTGCCGTGAGCGCTACATCATCTATGTGATGTGGAAAATATTCTATCAACAATGCCCAAATGATGTTAGCATCCCCTTTAAAATCCACCCGAGGCTTGAACCCGTGTTATCCGTCCACTACAAAAATCAAACTCGCATCTCATAACAACCATACGACCCAACTAGTTCACCTCAACTGGCACCGCTCTCTTTAATACCATACCGAAATACATCAATGCAGAAATAGATCCCATAATATTCCAAACTTTCCTGGACAATATATATATATATATATATATATATATATGTGTGTGTGTGTGTGTGTGTGTGTGTGTGTGTGTGTGTGTGTGTGTGTGTGTGTGTGTGTGTGTGTGTGTGTGTATTGAAAATGTGAGAATTCCCAAAGCAAGAAATAGCTGTAACAACAGTCAATCGCTATGTCTATAGCTTTGAAGAAGGCGCAATATAACCGTAGAGACGGTAAAAAGTGGTCAGTAGCAACTACAGAGAATCAATTCCATACCTCTCGAATACCGTCACTAGAGCTGAAGCATCGATATATGTATATATATATATATATATATATATATATATATATATAGAGAGAGAGAGAGAGAGAGAGATATGTATATATATATACATATATATATATATATATATATATATATATATATATATATATATATATATATATATATATATATATATATATATATATATAATAAAATGGGGAGAAAAATACTGCTGGTAGCACATGGATAACATGTAATAAAATAAGTCCCTCATCAGTGATTTGCCGACGATCATAGATATTTCATTGCATTAAAAATCATATACCTCACGTCGGTGCAATAATAACTAAATTAAGTTATTAGGACAATAAAAACGCGTAAAGCGAGTGAGACAAGAAAACAACAAAGAGTAGAGCTAACCGTAGAAGGAAGGAGACAAGCTTCATAGTTATTCTGTTAGCATAAGCTAGGTGAATATATGAGCGCTTAGAAAAAAGACCTTTCACGAACGAATGCAATGTGAGAAAAGAGAGAAATTGCTTTCTTCGCGAACGGGGTGAAGTGAGGAGAGGAGAAACAGTGAGTGAGTGAGTGGAAGTGTGAGGAAGAGTTAACTGACATGACAGAGGGGGCGAAAGAAAGTAGGAGAAACAGAGAGAATGGGGGAGCAGTAAGAGAGAGAGAGAGAGAGAGAGAGAGAGAGAGAGAGAGAAAAACAGAATCGCAGTTTGGGTAAATATATGTAATAAAATGGGGAGAAAAAACTGCTGGTAGCACATGGATATATATATATTTATGTATATATATATACATATATATATATATATATATATATATATATATATATATATATATATATATATATATATATATATATATATATATATATATATTTATGTATATATATATATATATATATATATATATATATATATATATATATATATATATTTATGTATATATATATATATATATATATATATATATATATATATATATATATATATATATATATATATATATATATATATATATATATATATTTATGTATATATATATTTATGTATATATATATACATACATATATATATATATATATATATATATATATATATATATATATATATATATATATATATATATATATATATATATATATATGTATGTATGTATGTATGTATATATATATATTATTTAGAAAACGTAAGAGAGACACAAACATAAGAACAATTCCCGTTCTTTGGCTGTCTGCTGTGGGTCGCTGATGTTGTTTTGACGCATTAAAAACAGTACATCTCACAACAGTGCGTTGATAACCAAGAGAGATAGTTATCAGGGAAGACAAAAAAAAAAAAAATAAACCAGGGACGATAGTGAAGAGAACGACAGAAAAAGAAAATAAACAGGGAAAAAATACCGATAGAGAGGGGGAACACGAGACAGTATTACATGTGAGTTGCAGTAACCAGTGGGAGAGAGGGAGAAGTTAAAAAGGGGACCGAACGTAAGTCCTGAATCCTTATTAACAGCGCGGAGAGAAGAACCTCTGATCATAGAGAGAACATGCGCAAAGAGGGAGAGACGAAAGAAAACGGAAGTGAGGGGGAGGGGGGTGTAGAAAGGGAGCAGTGAGAAAGGGGGAGAAAGGAGATAGGTGGTAAGAGAGAAAGAGAATAAGTGAGTGAGAGAGAGAGAGGGAGAATAATTGAGTGGGAGCGAGAAAGGGAAAGAAAGAAAGAGAGAAAAAGGGAGACAAAGAAACAGAGGGAAAGGAGGAAAGAAAAGAGTTAATCCAAAATGGCAGAACTTAAGTTCAAAACAGGAATTAACAGCCAGCAGCGGGATAGAGAGGATTGAACGGAGGGCAAAGCAATAAATTAATATGAATTAAAAGTGACAAAGGCGCTGTGTGGTTAGTAATAAATATTATTTAGAAAACGTAAGAGAAACACAAACATAAGGAAGGACAACTCCCACTCTTTGGCTGTTTGCTGTAGGTCGCTGATGTTTCGACGCATTAAAGACGGTACACCTCACCGCAGTGCGTTGATAACTAAGAGGAATAGTTATCAGGGAAGAAAACAAAAAAAAAAGAAGAAAAGTGACGACAGTAAAGAGGACGACACAAAAAGAAAATAAAGAAAAGAAAAAACATACCGATAGAGAGGGGGGGAAACACGAGACCGCATTACATGTAAGTTGCAGTAACCAGTGGGAGAGAGGATGAAGTTAAAAAGGAGACCAAACGAAAATCCTGAATCCATATTAGCAGCAAGATGAGAAGAACGTCTGATCATATATATATATATACACACGTGTGTGTGTGTGTAAGTATGTACGGGTGCTTATACCTGGTCATGAGTCTGTTCAGTTATAGCTGATGTTAGGCTAAACAACATTAATATCGTTGTCAAACAGATTGGTTTTCATAGCTTCAGTAGTCTTAAAGACACGATAACCGACAAATGAACATAAATCAATACTTTAGAAATGAAGTCAGTGAACATTTTTTTATTTTTTTTTTATTACCTTTGATATCCAACTTGTATGCAATTGAACCATCGTGAGGAGGTAGCCGAAATAACCTGAAAATAGACAGAACATTTATAGAAAATTGAGAAAAATCAACGCAAAAATAGCTGTAAAAGCAGCCAAATGTTGTTAATGACAGAGTTGGGTAAAAGTACCTGTGAGGTCAGAGATCAGAGGCTAGTGGTCGGTAGAATGCCAATCCACAAATGGTTGACAGGCAGATGAAATATAGAAACGATTGAAAGAAGAGGAAAACCAGAAGCCTTCTCTCTCAATCGTTTCTATATTTCATCTCCCTGTCACCCACATCATGGATTGTCTCTCTACCGACCACTAGCCACTGATCTCTGTCCTCTAAGGTATTTTTACCCATCGCTGTCATTGACAGCATTTGGCTGTTTTAACAGCTATTCTTGCGTTGAGTTCTTTCATTTTCTATTCAAATATACTCTCACTTCGTCTCGATCAGAGGCAACAATATTTATTCGTTAGACAGAAAATTGTTTGGATTTACATGGATAGCTGATACTTTGTTGAAAATAATATTGTAAAAATAAGTATTACGTCAAATTAGATGAAATTTAATATTCATATTAGAAAAAAGAAAAGGAGCCGATCCTCAAACCAAACGAAGGAAACGATGTTTTAATTGGTCTTTTTAAAAGAAAGACAATATATAAATATAAAGGAAGATTGAATCTGCTACGAAAATCCCGTTTAGAATCTAATTTTTGTTAATTATAAACGTTTCTTCGAGAGTAGAACCTGTTCGTTATTTAATACGACTAGGCGGTGGATTGGCAGTATCGGTAGAGGGTCGGACGCCATGCTTTGACGCATAGAGTTACGGCCCTTGCCATTCTGAGTTCAAATCCCGCCGAGGTTGACTTTGCCTTTCATCCTTACGGGGTCGATAAAATAAAGTACCAGTAATACACTGGGTAATTGCTGGCCTTGTGCCAAAAGTAGAAACAGTTATTTAATACGACTAGCATAGAATATTGGTATGAGCGGTGTAGTCGACCTCGTCGTTGTAGTAGCTTCAAACTATTTTGTTTATCTTTGTATTGGCAAGTACTGTGAAGTCTATGCTGTGCTGAAGAGGTCATAATAATCTTTTGTTAAGTTATCTATTTATCTTTATGAATATAAGTAAGCATAGATACACACGTACACCAGGCCAGAACACAGAGGAGCCAAACTCCAACTGTCTTTGCCGCCGTCTCTCTCGCCCTCCCCATCTCTCTCGCCCTCCCCATCTTTTACACCATCAGCTGGTGGTCGCAGCAGAAGGAGGAAGGATTTTCATTCAGAACGCCCCCCCCCCCTACCCCCCAAAATAACTGGATCGCACATTATGCAGTCGGATTCTTTAATAACTCTTCCAGTCAACAGCCCATGAACTAGTACTTTACTTATCGACCTCGAATGGATAAAAATAAAAGTTTGCCTTGGCGGAATTTGAACAGCCAAAACAATTAAGCAAAAAAGCAACGTTTGTTGAAGGTAAAAATATGATTGTTTTTGCTTTTGGCACAAGGCCTGCAATTACCCAGTGTATTACTGGCACTTTATTTTATCGACCCTGTAAGGATGAAAGGCAAAGTTAATCTCGGCGGGATTTGAACTCAGACAATAAATGGCCGTAACTCTTTGCTGCAAATCATGGCGTCCGACCCTCTACCGACACTGCCAATCCACCGCCCTATTGTTGAAGGTAAAAATATAATGATCCTTATTAAACACAATAATGAAACTATGAAACCTTTACAAATAACAAATCCAAGTGAGAAGTCTCCTAAATCGGACATATAATCAACACGTGCCACAAAAGGCCGCCATATTACTGGGTTTCCTTGTAGCCAGTCCGACCATCAACAACAAACAACAGCAATACACAAACAGCAATACACATGTCAGCGACAAATTTGAGTCCAGACAGTTTCACAACAGACTTTACCTCGACTCTTATATCTCGTAGCCACAATAAATATCATCATCGATATACCGTCTATTATAATAAGTCTACAAGTGTATATATATATACATAATTACATATATAATTACATATGTCTTTGTTGAAGATATATGTTCTTTGAGAAAACATTCTTCGCGACAATTTCTAGCACGTATGATCAGCTTGATTGAGGCATGACCTCAACGCTGACCGTTTTCTTTGACAGGAAGGTAGTAGCACATTATAAGCTTGTGTCCCTTCACCAGATGGTCATAAGTAGACTTAATAATCAACACTTGAGGGCGGCCGACCGCGGTAGAAGCTGCTAAATAGTCGGTCGTCCTCTTGTCTCTGATTTTCAGCCCCATGGATTTTATCTGTTATATTCCTTTGTTATATTTTGAATACCTGATGATGTCACCGGATTCATACTGAACCCGATCATTGTAATGCTCATAGTATAATAAACCTTTCAAGGATTTACACCAGTCCAGCCTCCTGTTATTTTATAATAATTAACTCCGTAGTCGCACCACCAACTACACAAACGAAGACGGGTGAGTTGCATTACGTCGAGTGCTCTCCATAATATTACATCGAGGTTGACCATACGGAATGACCAGTTCTATCCAGTGGTGAACCAACATACCTAAATATATATATATATATATATATATATATATATATATATATATATGTGTGTGAGTGTGCACGCGCGCGTGTGTCACTACTCGGTCTACGTTCACGTCAGTGTTTGTATTTAAATGCTGTTATCTAGCGCTTCGACAAAAGGAGATCGACAAATAAGTGGCCTGACTTGAAAAGAATCCGTGCTGGAGTCAAGTTGATTGAAATTTAAGGCGGGATCCCAGCAAAAACGCAATCTATCGACAGACACGAAACAGAATAAAATAATAATTGTTTCTACTTTTGGCTCAAGGCCAGCAATTACCCAGTGTATTACAGAATAAAAAAATAATTGTT
>OZ024740.1:221760281-221780281 GCA_964016885.1 Eledone cirrhosa
GATAAATCAGATAAAAGGCTTTCCGGTCTTCGTTCTGGTTCCCTACTCTCTGAGTTCAAATTTCACGGAGGTGAAGTTTGGCTTTTATACTTTCGCGGTCGATAAATAAATTATCAATCTACTATTGATATCGATTCTCTGTTTTCACTTCTCGCTCCCCCTCTCCCCCTCTCGAAGAAATCGGCTGTGTTGAGACATTGGGAGGGATGGACTATACAAGGTTGAAATGCCAAATACATGCCCTATTTCACACAATTGTACACCTACCACTGAATAAAGAGTTAAGGGCCCATGGCATGTCATGTCGAGTGAGGTAGTAACATGCTTTTACAACTGCCTTCCACTTATTCAGTTGTATCGTAGAACCCTCACAGCTTAACATATCCGAATTAGAGATATACCCTATACACTCGAATATAAGTCAAGGAATACGTGACCAAATAAGATGGTAAAATGGACGCCATCTAAACAAGGTGTTGATTAGCTGACTTGTTTTATAAACGAGTTTTAGATTTCTGCCTATTTCTCATACATAAAATAGTGGGGTCGACTTATATTCGGATCGACTTATATTCGAGTATGTAAATTAACTCAAAGGGAGAGTGAACCACTATTTTCAGAGATCTACTGAAGAGGATATTGTTGTCCTCGAACGTATTTAACACTGCACGCTGACAAAGCTCTTCAATTTTGTATATTAGCCATTGATTACATTAAAACTATGAACAAGTCATATTTTTTTAGGATATTTGAGTTGAACATGAAACGTTCTTAGACTGACTATAAAGACATGATGCTAGAGCTGTGATATCTTGCATGCATTAAGTTCAGCTCTTATTAATAATTGCCATGATTCTTTCAAGGGACTATGTTGAAAAATAGACCTGTGCGTATGTATATGTATGTGTGTGTATATATATATATATATATATATATGCGTGTGTGTGTGTGTATGTGTGTATGTGTGTATGCGTGAGTTTATATATGTGTGCATGCATGTACATGTGTGTACATATGTGGGTGTATGCATATATATGTATATATATAGAGCTGTGTATGAGTATGTGTGTGTATGTGGATGCGTATGTATGTATGTGTGTGTGTGTATATATATGTATATGTGTCTATGTGTATATTTATATATATATATATATATGTGTACATCTCACAGGAATGTGTACGGATGGATTATATATTCATTTTATTATATATTATTTTAGCATATATCTATTATATATATATATATATATATATATATATATATATATATATATATATATATATATATATATATATATATATATATATATATATATATATATAGATTATATTATATACTATATTGTTATTTGATTGTATATTGTATTTTTATTGTATACTGTATATTTATTTTACGGTTTTGTTTATATATGTATATGTGCAAGCATGTGTGTGTAAGCACATATGCATATGTGCATGTGTATGTCCGTGTGCGTATGTATATATATATATATATATATATATATATATATATATATATATATATATGTATCTATATACATGTGTATATGTATATGTGGGTATGTGTATGCATGTAGAGTTATATATATGTGTGTGTATGTGTGTGTGTATGTATTTATGTGTATGTATGTGTATATATGTATGTGTATGTATATATATACGTGTGTGTATATATGGCTATGCGTAGGTATATGTGTGTGCGTATGTGTGTGTCTATGTGTATGTATTTGTGTGTGTGTGTACACATATAGACATATGTGTGTACAAGTATGTATGTGTATGTGTGTATATATATGTATATATATATATGTATATGCATACATATATGTATATGTGTATGCGTGTGTGTCTGTATGCGTGTGTATGTGTGTGTATCTATGTACACACATATATATACATGGTGTGTGTATCTGTCAGTGGGTGTGTGTGTGTGTGGATGCGTACGTACACCCACATAGGACAGGGTTTGTCTATAAGTTTATATGCGGGTATATGTACTTCTGTGTAGATATATGTACAGGTCTGTATCTATGAATGTATGTGTGCTTTTGTCTTTGGAAGTGTGTCTGTCTTTGATGCCTACCCATATGCGTGTATGTGCGTGTGTGTGTCTATGTATGTGGCTGAGAGTGTTTGTGTATATATGTGCAGTTGTGCCCGAACGCCGATATGTGTCTTTGTATGCGTGTACGTGTGTGTCTGCGCGTGTGTCCGAGTGTGCGTGCGTGTGAGACCAGA
Source organism: Eledone cirrhosa (assembly GCA_964016885.1). Lineage (NCBI taxonomy): Eukaryota > Metazoa > Mollusca > Cephalopoda > Octopoda > Eledonidae > Eledone > Eledone cirrhosa. Next base: position 221,762,520 of record OZ024740.1, read on the forward strand.
TGCAAGGGGCTGTATAGGTAGGCACCAGCAGACATAAGGTGGTCTGTATATGGGTGTGGGTGTGCTTCGGTATGTGTAAGAGAGGGAGAGTGTGTGTGTGTATATATGTGTATGGGGTTATGTGTGTCTACACATGTGTGCGTACATATGTGTATGCATGCATGTGCGTGTGCCTGCGTGTGTGTATGTGTGTGTGTGTGTGTATATGTGGGTACATACTCTGGAGTGTGAACAGACGTGTGGGATACCAAACCCAGCATGGCTCCATTGAAGTGTGTCGGACGGAAAATGGCTGATGACCAGTGTAGCAGTAAATAGTGACCAGAATTTATGATGACGTAGAAAAACAACAGCCAATGGCATGACAAGAGTGAAAGATGTTTTTTGAAGGTGTTTTTCGATGATAACACCCCAGTGAGAAAATTTGGCCCGAAAGAATTGCATGTGTCCGTAGGAACCTGCAGCCGTAGAATCAGCCAGACCCATACAGTGATCATGTATCAAGTTACCTGCCGGCGAAACAATTGTAACACACAATAAACTGAGTCCAGATGCATCACTGATCTTTCGTTTGTTTATACTATTCACGCTCTGCTCTGTAAGAATATTGAGTGCTAATTTTGGCATACCGCCTATGGAAGCACCATAGCTACCATTAAACACACGTATATATATATATATTAATTCTATCGACCATGACTGACCCCCCACTGATTTTATAGACATCTGTTGGCTTAAGAGAAACTTAATGACAAGGAATGGTATGCCACCCGGAACCTGTTTATAGAATTCTGTCTGCCCTTGTTACTCTAAAAACATTAATAAATATAAATAAAAATAAACTATAGCTTTGTAGAATTAGCTTTTAATGAATTCCCTTTTCTATCAACCAATGACCTGCACCCATCCCACTCCCCACCCTCTCCTACCACTTGTAGAGACCTATAAATACCATTTTTATTTTTTGATACCCAGATTCCTGATGATTTCTAATGAATGAAACAGTTCTAGTCCTGTAGAATCTCATCTATATTAAAACTTTTATACTCTGCTATGTATTGAGTACCTTACTTACTGTGGTTACCTCCGATTCAACCCGGAATAACGTATATATATATATATATATATATATATATATATATATATATATATATATATATATATATATATATATATATATATATATATATATATATATATATATATATGTTTGTGTGTGGGTGAGTGAGCATGCGTGTGTGTGTATGCACGTATGTATATATGTATTTATGAATATTAAATATCCATTTATATATATGTGTGTCTATTTGTGTGTGTTGACTTTAAAACTTTGTTTATGTTCCGTAACTTAGCAGTTCATAATGAAGGTGATCGATAAGTTCGATAAAATAAATACCAGACTTGAACCCCCCCCCCCACCCCCCCAAAAAAAATCACAGACTAATGTCGATATAAACGACTAATTCCATTCAAAGTGGTGCCCCAGCAAGGCCGCAGTTTAATAACTGAAACCATTAAAGCAAACTACAAGACGAATGCATTATATATTTTGAGCCATTTATATAAGCCACTGATCATTGCACAATTTATTTAAAATTAATCCAATGAATGCCATTTACTGGGAACAAGTTTGACATTTTATCACAATTATATGCCTTACATCGGGAGACCCCGTAAACCAGCGTTCCTAAACATTTACCGAGCTATATTACATGTAATTATCGCAGCAATAAAAGAAAAGAGGAAAATGAAAAAAAATAAATAATAAATAAATAAAATAAAACAAATTATTAAAAAAAAAAACAACCCAGATCTTTAATGTTTAACCAGGAAATGGAAGTATTAAGCTAAAGCTGAAATTGACCCAAATGATGAATTTGACTTGTATGTTTAGTAGGTCAACGTATGTAGGTGATGGAGTGGATTATTGCTATTTCATATATAATATATTATTAATTCTTGTTATTCATATAATGATTTTTACTTTGGGCATACATTAATTGGTACTATGTATTATCGACCTTGGGAGAATGAAAAGCAAAAGTGACCACGGCAGGATTTGATCTCAGAATGTAAAGAGTCAGAACAAACAACGTAATAGTTGTCTCTACTTTAGGCACAAGGCCAGCAATTACCCAGTGCATTACTGGTACTTTATTTTATCGACCTCGTAAGGATGAAAGGCAAAGTCAACCTCGGCGGGATTTGAATTCAGATCGTAAAGGGACGTAACTATGCTGGAAAGCATGGCGTCCGACCCTCTACTGATACTGACAATCCAGTAGTTTATCCGATGCTTTATCAATGCTGCCAATCCAACACACGTCTATACCATACAATATTAAGCTAACTCTCTTTTTCTCTAAAGAAAGCCTATCTAACGTATTAAGAGAAGATATGGATGTGTGGTTAAGAAGTTCTCTTCACAATCATGAGAGTTCGGGTTGTGTCCCACTGCATAACACCTTGGGCAAGTGTCTTGTGAGAAAAGTTCGGTAGAGGGGAAACTGCAGAAGGCCCTCGTATATATATATATATATATATATATATATATTGTTATACTTTGGGAGGGTCATGTTGCCAATAAGAAACACACGCACCAGTAAAGAATCATCTGTACTCTACCAACATGCTAAAATAGAACATAAGGGTAAATTAGAGAACATAGAAATAAAAATAGAATCTGCACACAGAAAAGACGCAATGTTTAGACAAATCACAGAGGCAATAAACATAAAAGAGTTACAACCAAAATTAAATAGAAAATATGAGTGGAACAGCAACATCACAACTTACAATTAAGGACAAAATTAAAACACACACACACATAGAACAAACAACCAACCGGTAACATGTAAATAAACAAATAAATAAACAAATATAAACACACACAGACACCCGGATGTGGCGCATGCGCAGACTGAGCACACAACACACACACAGAAACAAAATGGCGTAGGACAGAACAAAGGAGAGGCACAAAAACAAAGAAAAGAATCCCCAGTCTTCTGATGAGGTCACAGAATGTGTGACGAAAGAACTTTGACAATATATAAATAACTATCTGGTTGTGGAACCAACCAACCAACCAGAAATTTATAAATTTATAAATTCCTAAATATATAAATTTATTATAATAAATTGAAGTGAAGCAACTGGTGCGTGTGTTTCTTATTGGCAACATGACCCTCCCAAAATAAAACAATATCGGTTTCAACACACGATTTCAGATAAAGAATCTTGCTAAACAAATTCAGAAACGAAATATATATATATATATATATATATATATATATATATATATATATATATATATATAATAATTAAGTCAAGTATATAAAATTTGGCTTCGTTTATTATAAATTAAGAATTACTGGTATACATATTTCAGTGACAGCCATCATTGACTGTGGCCTCTTCAGGCAGTCCGAATTCGCGTGGAAAAGACAGGTACACATGTATTGACGGAGTAAAACGTGTAAAAAGTGTAATGGCGAAACCCGACCCAGCGTCACGCCACTACACTTTCGGGCCGCATATGGGACCTCAAGGATAACAATATTACCTATGATCTCACTTGGAGCTTACTGTCCAGAGCCAACTCTTACACGGGAGGACGCCGTCCGTGCAATTTATGCCCGGAGGAAACTTTACAAACGCTGTTTTCGACGGACCAACTCCTAAACAAGAAAGATGAACTGGTAACTGCATGTAAACACAGATTGCGTAGGAGTTACCCCGCCCTCAAACCCCATAATGACCGGGGGAGGTGGGTAGACTAGGGCTATAACACCCCACTTGCCGATTTTGTAATGGGTAACCCCTTGCTTGCAAAGGTAAACGTAAGATCTTCTTTTATATCTTTTTATCGCTTCCTCTATATTTCCTTCTTCCCCCATCCCTCCCTAGTCCTTCCACCCCAGTCCTCTTTCTTTGTCGTCGTCCTTTTACTTTCTCGCCCACCCGAGGCAGCCTCTCGGTCCTTTGTAGCCTCAGTACCCCCACCCCTTCCCCTATTCTATGATAGATTTGGCCGACTCCGCTTTTTATAGCAGATGTGTTAGACCCCAGATACTTGCCTTCTTATCCGATGGCTGCCCCTTTTCCGTGCTTTCTATATTTCTTAGTGGTATCTTTGCTTTAATTTCTCGTATATCAGTATTTATTTATATTTTTTTTTGGGGGGGGGGGGGGGATTCTGAATTAATTTTCCGTATCAAATTTTATATATACTTCGTACGAGCATTTATGTAGTTTGCACTAGAATTTTTGTATCGTGGCGGCACCCTTAGAGATAGTATTAGTATTCTTTTTCGGGATTCTGAATTATTATTTCGTATTAGTTTTTTTTTTTGCACTGAGCGGTTGCTGGCCTTGTGCCTGGTGTAAAAACCTTTATTTCGTACTGGTCTCGGGACTCTGAATTATTATTTAGTGGTAGTTTCTTTAGTATTTTGCCCCCCCCCCACTTGTTGACCCGTCACCGTAAGATATATTCGGTTGTTTATTTATACCTCTTAAAAGGGTCTCATTATAATTCCGTCCCACCTAGTAAACCTTTCTTTAGTCTAGCAGTACCAGTGAGAGACTTGATAACTGTCCTTAGGTTATAGTAACCAGAAATTGTTTTTTTTTTACATTTAATTGTTTTTTAACACTCTCGGTATTTTTCTATATATTTACCCCATATTGTTTTACTTATTGTTTCGACTTCCTACCCCTACCCCTCCCTAGTATCTTCTTTGACCTCCTGCCCAGCTGTAGTTGGCACTATCAACGCACGACTGGATTTCCTCCACCCCTCTCCCTCTTTCTTCTACTGGCAGGTTCAACTACCCCTTCCCTCCACAAATTGCCATGATAGAATTATTATGTCTCAACAACAAACTTTTGACCAATCCTTGTGACAATCACTTTTACCATATATGGAATTACCCCCTGAGAAGCTCGGCTATTCATATACCAGGATAATAATTTTCATTTAGTCCAGAATTAGCCGTCGAAACGGCTTGAGCTCAGCCGTCAGGGTCCTACTCGTTCCTATTACCCACTCTACTACCCTAAGAATTGAGTACTTTGGTGCGTTATGGTCCACCTGGTTCCTTACTACATTTCCTTCGTTATATATATATATATATAGTAATAATAATAAATTCGAAGACTAAAATCCAAAGAGGGCTCGATAAGGATAAATATATATCAAATATATAAGAACCGGAGAGCAAATATTTATTAAAATAACAGATTAAAATCTGTTATTTTAATATATATATATATATATATATATATATATATATATATATATATATATATATATATATATATATATATATATTACATGCATTGTCTGGTCAATTCGTAGGGGGACCGTATTGACATACTGCGTTTCTAGGACATTTTAAAACCACAGATGGAGAGAGTGAAATAATGGAAGTGAGAAAGAGATATAGATATAGAGGAAGAATCGACCTCAGTATTAGACTGGGACTTTTTTACCGACTTCGAATGGATGAATAGCAAAGTCGTCTTCGGTAGGATTTAAACTCGGAGAGCAGAGATTCGAAATGAATACCGCAAAGAATTCTTTGCCAAAGCATTCTGAGGCCACGTATATATATATATATATATAACAGAAGAAATGTGGTAAGGAACCAGGTGGACCATAACGTACCAAAGTACTCCTCAATACTTAGAGTAGTAGAGTGGGTAATAGGAACGAGTAGGACCCCGAGGGCTGAGCTCAAGCCGTTTCGACGGCTAATTTGGACTAAATTAGTCCAGAATTAGCCGTCGAAACGGCTTGAGCTCAGCCGTTGGGGTTCTACTCGTTCCCATATATATATATATATATATATATATATATATATATATATATATATATATATATATATATATATATATATATATATATATATATATATACATACTACCAAAATTAGATTAAGGATGCCATGTCTGAGAATATCAGAAGCATGCGCCACACCACCTGTGGAATAAGCTCAAAGATTCCAAGTAGTAAATCCGAGCATTTATTAACATTAAATTAAAAGTCAAATGACATATATATATAAAATAAATACATCAAACAATTACAGTGGATAATTTGTAAAGAGTGTAAACACACATAGTTACGGAGGTAGATTATCAAAAATTAACAAGAACATTGAAACCTGAAATAATGATTAATCTCCTTTGTAAATATTCCATTTAAGAAATATATTTCACCATTAATCGGCGAATCATAGATGTCAAATCTTAGATGATCGGCAAAGGTGAAGATTTAACTATCTATGATTACACACTAAAAGCAAATCAGGGAATAACGGCGAAAAGCACATGTGGTTTTAAAAACACACATCGCCCGGCCATCAAGCCACTGGCGTGAATAGGATTATCGACAGCTAAAAATAGCAGCCAAGTCCTTTTAATATAAAAAGCTCTATTAACATACTTAGGAGCCGCAGATACTATATATATATAAATAGTTCCACAACAGTTAGTTCACCATTGCCGAGAACAATTGTTTCACCTTATTCGGATCATCAGCTCGGTTTAAATGTACAACCTCATTTAAACCGAGCTGATGATCCGAATACGGTAAAACAATTGTTCTCAGTAATGGTGAACTAACTGTTGTGGAACTACTACCAAACTCGTCCCTTGGACTGAGTGCTCTACTACTATAGATATATCCGTATATGATGATGATGATGATGATGATGATGATGATGATGATGATGATGATGATGATGCATATATATATATATATTAAACATGCAGTATATTGCTAAATATACTATACATACAAATATACTATACATTCATGTATATATCAGTATTTCAGAGCACCAATACTAATACCTAAATTTTGATGGACCGGCAACCACTCTGTTTAATCAGTTCTTAAATATTACTGGAATGCTATAAGAATCCAGCCTCTTTAGTTCTAGGGAGAAGCGAAGGGGTGAGTAGTCTTGATAAACGCTAATGAGCGTGAAACAGGACTGTCGATTACTCTCCTTTGCTTCTGCCGAGAATAAGTAAGTCACTACTTTAAAACTCATAGAGAATGGTCTTCAAAATGTTTTAAATTAAACATACAGTATATTGCCAAATATACCATACATACATTCATATATATATATATATATATATATATATATATATATATATATATATATTGATTTCAACCACCAGCGTGGAGAGAATATAAGCTACTAGAGGTATAGGAGAAACATAATAATTAAAAGGATAAATTTAAATGAAAAACCTACCTCATAAACTAAACACCACCGACACAAATTCGGTAAGAATTCGTTTCGCCGTGTTACTGGTTACAAACTCACCTCTTGGCTCATCACCAGGTGCGAAGCTGATACTGTCTCCACTACTAGAGAACGCTCATTGAATTACAGGTTTACACGTGAGTCCTATACTCCGTTATTTTACTTCATATATATATATATATATATATATATATATATATATATATATATATATATATATATATATATATATATACGATGTAAAGAGCCGGGCCAAATACCACAAACGCATTTGGCTGGCGCTCTACCAATTCTGCCAATCCATCAACCTTGTGGTTCACATAATAAAGTGGCCTCTTGTATAATTCTTTTACTTTTCATATTTTCCGATTTACATGAAATTGGATTAGTGAGTTTGGTGGTTAAGTCTAGTTCCTTTAGCATTAAGTAGACTGCAAAGAAATAATTATTTGCATTAAACACTGAACAATGACAGGGAGATTTGACCCATGCGACATTGCAAGTATGTGAATCACTCGTTATTTCTTCAGCATCACCGTTGCATACAACGGTAAATTATATAACCTACAGCCGGCATTAGTGTTAAGTGAATTTCGCCATTGAAACGAAATATCTTATCCAAAGAAACATGCAGCAGCGTTGATAAGACATGATTCTTTCTGGAGAGGGAAAAATATTATGAATAGAACAATCCAAGTCTTACTAAGTAGATTAACCAGTCTGTTTGTAGAAAGCAAAGCAAGATAGTTTTCACACAAGTCGATAAGTAGACTAATAAAATAAGCTAAGAAATAAATGTTCGTCCCGGTCTTATGTTGTTCTCTCTCTAGTATAATCGATGTCGACAAAATCATTTCCATGTTAACTGATGTACATTTTATAATTTTACTATGCATACGAATTAGCTTGACAGATTGTACTAAATATTATATAAGAATTATTATTCTATTCTTTTTTTTGGGGGGGGGGGGGGGGGGGTTCAGCCATCATACTGAGGTCAAGCTGGAGCACTGCATTGAAAGGATTTAGTTGATCATATTGATCTATTTTTCAAATCTGGTACATATTTTACAGAATTCGTTTTTGTTACAACGCGAAGTTAAGAGACATAAATATACAGTAAACGTACACAGACACACACATATACAATACCACACCCACCCCACACACTCACACCCATCCACACCTACACCCACCCACATCTACACCCACCCACTCCCACACGTCTGCGATGGTCGGGTGAAAAGGTCATAGGCTGAAAAGTTTATAGGTTAACCAGTATACTCTCATGGAATGACCAAATGAGATTCATTTTTCAACGTATTCTCCGGAACGTAACAATCCTGAGATATTAATAAGCGTTGAAATTAATACATTCGAGATTTCACAACTGTAGCATCAATAATTTGTTACACACGGAATCACCCTGAATTTCCCTGAGAACTACATTAAGGGTGCGCGTGTCTGTGTAATGCTCCGCCACTTGCATGTTTATTTCAATATCAAGCTATTCTGTTGTTCAAACCACTGAAACACTCGGCGTCACAACCGATGGATATCCTGTACACAATACTTCATATTCAATGGATGGAATCAATCTCTGTTGGTTTGGATGATGAGTGTATCTGTAGTTCGATCAACAGGACAGCCTGCTCGTGAAATCAACGTGTAAGTAGTTGTGTATTCTACAGACACATGTCCTTTTAAGGTAAAATCTGTAGGAAATTCAGTGTGACTGTGTGATAAGGGTGGCAATTTGAACTACAGATACACGCCATCGGACGAATTTCCATACAGTTTCCATCCACCCAATTTCATGGGTCGACTCGAGGTTATAGTATTTGACACTTACTCACGAAGACATAAAATGGGATCGAGCTCGTGATCTAATGATTGCGAAGCGAATTCCTTAACCATTCGACCATGCTGCGTCCACTAATATACAATGACTGTAATTCATACGCAATACACAAAGACCAAGTGTTCGATTTCACAAATCCTACATCATCATCAGGTGCCAGGTCTGATCCAGACATCAGTGATCCTGACTCTACATTCCTTCCTGTTGCCAGTGTTCAGGATGAGGTCGCTCTTTCATGTCCTATTTTCGTTAACGTATTTGTTCAAACTGTCTGTAAATGCCGTTCTTTGTCTTCCTTGTCTCCTATTGCCAGCGATCTTGCCACAAAGAATCAGCTTCTCCAAACCATCTCTTCTCTTTATGTGGCCAAAGAATTCCAGTTGCCTCTTTCTAATAGTATGGACAAGAGAACTTTCCATACCTGCCAGTCATAGGACTTTATAGTTGGTTTTCTTTTCCCCTCCAAGATATTTTGAATATCATTCATTACGGCTTTAAAAAGAATTCTAACGCGCCTATCTTACTCGAAATATTGTGCAGCCCTACATCTCCATATTGAAGTAAAATTGTTTTGGATCTGGGTACGAGACCAACAACTTGGCAATGGAGGAATTCGGATAAATCGAGACAAATACTTGATCGTTACTTTACTTTAACGACCCCCGGAAGCATGAATCGCAATAGTGACCGCGGATGAATTGGAACTCAGAAAGTAAAGAGCTGGAACAAATGCTGTAAAGGATTATGTCTGGCGCTATCACAATTCTGTCATCCCACCGTTTATTGAAGTAAAATTGATGTCGTAATGAAAATCATGAAACACTTCTAAGTGGTGAACTCAAAATATCGCGCAATTCATTGTAAGAATTATTCATATATTCCGATGAATATTCGTATATTCAAATGGATATTCTATTGAAATCTGTATACATTTGTAAAGAAATTCTATGATGATATGAAAATCATACGCGTCGTATCAACGTTTCTGTCCAGCTTTAACCAATTCACATATCTGGTTTCATTGAATGAAATAAACAATAACACGAGAAACAATCTCAGTTATATTGTACAGATATAGAGGAAATACATAAGGCGATAACTGAAATCAGATACTTCGAGATTATTTGTTAATGTTATTTCCAGATTGGTTGAGAAGATTTTTGTTCTCGTGCGTGTGCAGGGTAGAAATCGATATATTTAGACATTAATGCCTAAGTAGAGAAGGGGGGGGGGGGTGACTAGGAAGAGGACGAGGAAGATAAAGAGAAAAACTTGGATTTCTAATAATGGGATAGAATAAAAGAATGTGACCAATGGGACTGCTGCAGTTATTACGGAAAATCTGAGAGTCAATGTTAAGAGAATGTGATCAATATTTTTATAGAGGTAATCAGATATAAAGAATTATCTCATTGTAAGCGAAATCACAACAGCATCAGAGGAGATATCGCGGTTTTTTATGGTTCAAATCATTTCTTTTTTATGGTGGGGGTGGGTGGGGGGTGGATTCATTTAGTGCGAAGATATTTGACACTTGACATGGGAATAATATTTTATCAATTTCTTGACAACGTATTTATGCTTATTTGTTTTGTATTTCATTGATTTACATATTTATTAATTTATTATGTAGGTGGGGGATTGAAACAGTCATTATAAAATCGGATGGGATGCTATGCAGTATTCGTTCCTGCTCCAGTGTCACCCAAGTCAACATCAACTTACATTTTTCGTGGTCGATAACTAAAGTACCAATCAAGTAATAGAAGTTGATTTCCTCTTCTTTCTCACTTCTCTCTCTCTCTCTCTCTCTCTCTCTCTCTCTCTCTCTCTCTCTCTCTCTCTCTCTGAAATAATTCAGCTGTCTCCCGACCTTGAGGGATTGGCCTCACCTTTAAGTATCAATAGAGTGCCCTCATGAATCCGTCAGGTGTTAAGTATCAATGCATTCATTCATTTACTAAATTTTGCTAACGATTTGAAAATATCTGAAGCGACATATTGCTGGGACAGTGCGTTGAAAAGATTTACTGTTGTACCTATTTTATCGATCTATGTTCTGCCGAAAAGCGGGACATATATTAATAGCTGATGTAAACGCACATAGATTTATATATATATATATATATATATATATATATATATATATATATATATATATATATATATATATATATATATATATATATATATATATATATATATATATATATATATATATATATATATATATATATAGGAAACATTTTTAACCCCGACGGCGGAGCTCAAGCCGTTTCGACGGCTATTTCTGGACCAGAAATAGCCGTCGAAACGGCTTGAGCTCTGCCGTCGGGGTTAAACTTTTTCCTATTACCCACTCTACTACCCTAAGTATTGAGTACTCTGGTGCGTTATGGTCCATCTGGTTCCTTACCACACCTTCGTTATATATATATAGGTGGATTGGCAGTATCGGTAGAGGGGCGGACGCCATGCTTCCCAGCATAGTTACGTCCCTTAACGATCTGAGTTCAAATCCGGCCGAGGCTGACTTTGCCTTTCATCCTTACGGCGTCGATAAAATAAAGTACCAGTAATGTACTGGGTAATTGCTGGCCTTGTGCCAAAAGTAGAAACAGTTAAATATATATATATATATATATATATATATATATATATACATATATAGTAATAATAATAAAATTGAAGACTAAAATCCAAAGAGGGCTCGATAAGGAAAATATATATCAAATATATAAGAACCGTAGAGCCAATATTTATTAAAATAACAGATTAAAGTTTAAGCAAAGAATCGCTGCTTTCACCCTTAACGGGATCTTCAGAAGATCCCGTTAAGGGTGAAAGCAGCTATTCTTTGCTTAAACTTTAATCTGTTATTTTAATAAATATATATATATATATATATATATTCTCACACACACACACACATATATATATATATATATATAAGTGATATATATACACATATATCACACCAAAATCATCGGTCAAATGAGTCTATGATTACTCTTGCCTCATGATAACGAACCAAACTCTTTAAACAGTAGCCATGCCTGAGCCTTTCATAAACATTATTAAAATTGTAATCTAGTTTGAATTCCGTCAGTTCCAACACGAGCCGAACATCCTAACCACTAAGCCACTTTCTTCTCAGTAAAATTATAGAAATAAGAAATATATTAAAATTTATTTTAGATGTTCTTTTTTTATTTCCAATTTTTTCTGAAAAAAAAAATTTTATTTATAAAAATATATTTTTTAATATATATATATATTTTATTTAATTTTCCACTCTCTGTATGTATTTGTGTGTGCGCGTGCGTGCGTGTGTCTGTATGTGTGTTTGTGGTGTGTGTATGTGTGTGGTCTGTGTAATATTGAAAACAATAATTGGATAGGAAAGTACTACAACATTCTAATTCTTATGAGAATAATTTTGAAGTAGCATTATTTTTAGTGGATTGGCAGTATCGGTAGAGGGTCGGACGCCATGCTTTGACGCATAGAGTTACGGCCCTTGCCATTCTGAGTTCAAATCCCGCCGAGGTTAACTTTGCCTTTCATCCTTATGGGGTCGATAAAATAAAGTACCAGTAATACACTGGGTAATTGCTGGCCTTGTGCCAAAAGTAGAAACAATTATTTTTACTTAATATACACCTAGCAATCTCATTTTTCATTAATTATCCGTGCTGAGCTACGATGCTTTAGTATTTATAATTCAAAGAATAAATGACTCAGATAAAATTGGAATGAATCTTCTATATGCTGATTGAAGGGGTATTACCAAGATGTGTGACGTCAATTTATCTGGAAATTTAAAGTAAATCAAATTAAATATCCAATTTTACTCTCCAAAGATAGATATTAATGCGGCACCATCTACCATCTGTCATTTCCAGCTTCTCTGGGGGTCGAACTCTCTCCCGATACTCCCCTCTCTATCCACTACCCCCTTCTTTCTCTCTCAAACCCGCTCTCTCTGTTTCTGTGAAGACACGTCGCCTAATAGTAAATGTGTTGAGCACATGATCAAAAAGGTTTCGGTTTGATCTTACTGCAACTGGAAACTTGTAGTATGTTCCTCAACAAGACATGATTTCACTCTGCTTTAGTCCACTCGGCTGAAAAAATATATACCACCCACAACACAGCTGGTGTGATGGCCGGTTTGTTTTGCTCTGGCTAACCATACGACGGACTAGCGTCATGATATGTAAGGAGGGGAATTTTGCACCCTCAGTTGCTAAACGCTAATGAAACCAGGTTGTGTTCTGTGAGATATTTGAAACCAAATACCCTAATGATTCATTAATAAAATCTAATCACACTATCTCAACTAAATTCTAAATGAAACATCAAATATAAAATAACTCTTCTGGACACAGTACACACATTACGTAGAGTAGCTACATTTCAATAAAGACATAATTCTGCCTGTATCTATGTCGTGTAGATTAAAGGTTCTCAACGGGGGAATATGCCCCCCGGGGGAGTTTCGTAGCTCCAGAGAGGCGTTATGCAGTAAGGGGGCGTTATGCATTAAGGGGGTGTTAGGGGGGCGTTATGCAGTAAGGTTGCGTTTGAAACTTTGAGGGCGCTAGAAGCCCCTTTAGTTTGGTAAGTTTCATAAGTCATATTGGTACGTCTCTTAGACAGTCAGTGATTTGAATGAAGAAAACAAAGAAAATAAATTAAAGAAGCTTGTCAACAAATTCCCCAGGGAGATAAAAGAAAATCAAAAGAAATGAAAGGGAATGAAGGTAAGGACTACTTCAACAGAAATGACAAGAAGAAGCAATGGTGGTGAACATACACACATACATACATACACACATATATACACATACATACACACACACACACACATATATACACACACAGGCCGGCGTTAGTGTTTGATGAAGTTGAAAACCTGGTCAGATTTCAGCCAGAAGTGTGGTATTTACACTCCCAAGGTAATAAAATCTGGCGACAAAAATGTTCTCCTTACCAAAAAAAAAAGAAGACATAGATCATATCAACATCTTTACACACTTAAATATAAATGCATGTATATATACAAATGTATAAATGCATAGCTATCTACATACGTAAATGTATGTATATATGTATGTATGTAGATTTATATATATATATATATATATAGGAAAAAGTATGACCACGACGGCAGAGCTCAAGCCGTTTCGACGGCTATTTCTGTCCAGAAATAGCCGTCGAAACGGCTTGAGCACTGCCCTCGGGGTCATACTATTTCCTATTTCCCACTCTACTACTCTAAGTATTGAGTACTCTGGTGCGTTATGGTTCATCTGGTTCCTTACCACAGTTCGTTTGTTATTTAGCTCCTATCTCTGTAGTAGAGCACTTTCCGACTCTACCACGCCATATCCCGACATTTCCACCCACCTCAAGTTTCTTCACCTATATTTATATGTATGTAGATTTATATATATATATATATATATATATATATATATATAAATCTACATACATATATATATATATATATAAATATACATACATACATACATACATATATATATATATATATATATATATATATATATATATATAGTTGTTATATAGTAAGGTGCATTTTTGGTTGTGTAAAATGGTCCAATAACTTTATGTTAGCAATATTAACTTCTCCACGCTTTTGTATATCTCCAATTCCATTCGAGGGAACGGCTAGATGATGTAAAACGGAGTATAAGTATCAAAATGAAAATCCGAAGGCTGGACATTTTCATCTGATGAAATCAGTGATAATCGATCATGGCTTCACAATCGATCTAACTCTTATTGAAGCATGTGTCGTGATTAAATGATTGGAATTTTACCTTGCCTTCGGATTTTCATTTTGATATATATATATATATATATATATATATATATATATATATATATATATATATATATATATATATATGTATAAATCTACATACATATATACATAGATACATATATATATATATACATTATGAAGAGAGAAGAAACATTTAGATATAATTGGTAATAAAATGTATCATACCTAAACTGCTCCTAAATTCCTCGACTACGTAGTTTCGTGGCATAAACAAAAACAATATATCAAAGATATAGAGTCCTTGCGAGGTCTGCCAACTTATCAAGAGGATACCTCATTTTACTAGTCTCAAGAACGCGTCTACACGACGTGAGAAAGAATCCCAAAAGGCGGAGGGGGAGATAGTCACGCGATATAACGGTCGAGAAACAGAGCTAAGCCTCTTATAACCACGAAGAAAATACCACGGAGGCGGAGGGGGTATTCATATCGAGGCCGTAGAAGAGGTAGTGAAGAAGGCGAGAAGTACGAGTAATGGAAGCTTTCCAGTTGTCCCCACACTTCAAAGATTGCTCGACCAGAGGGAGTTATTAATATATTTAGAAACACACAGATACATGCGGACACACACATATATACATGAATGCATCCGCACCCAACTGCGAGTTAAGGGTGCCAACTTCACCGATGTTGCTCAATGAATGACTGGGACAGACCAATTCAGTTTGAACCAGACTGAACCAGTATCAGAGTTAAAAATACATTATGAAGAGAGAAGAAACATTTAGATATAATTGGTAATAAAATGTATCATACCTAAACTGCTCCTAAATTCCTCGACTACGTAGTTTCGTGGCATAAACAAAAACAATATATCAAAGATATAGAGTCCTTGCGAGGTCTGCCAACTTATCAAGAGGATACCTCATTTTACTAGTCTCAAGAACGCGTCTACACGACGTGAGAAAGAATCCCAAAAGGCGGAGGGGGAGATAGTCACGCGATATAACGGTCGAGAAACAGAGCTAAGCCTCTTATAACCACGAAGAAAATACCACGGAGGCGGAGGGGGTATTCATATCGAGGCCGTAGAAGAGGTAGTGAAGAAGGCGAGAAGTACGAGTAATGGAAGCTTTCCAGTTGTCCCCACACTTCAAAGATTGCTCGACCAGAGGGAGTTATTAATATATTTAGAAACACACAGATACATGCGGACACACACATATATACATGAATGCATCCGCACCCAACTGCGAGTTAAGGGTGCCAACTTCACCGATGTTGCTCAATGAATGACTGGGACAGACCAATTCAGTTTGAACCAGACTGAACCAGTATCAGAGTTAAAAATACATTATGAAGAGAGAAGAAACATTTAGATATAATTGGTAATAAAATGTATCATACCTAAACTGCTCCTAAATTCCTCGACTACGTAGTTTCGTGGCATAAACAAAAACAATATATCAAAGATATAGAGTCCTTGCGAGGTCTGCCAACTTATCAAGAGGATACCTCATTTTACTAGTCTCAAGAACGCGTCTACACGACGTGAGAAAGAATCCCAAAAGGCGGAGGGGGAGATAGTCACGCGATATAACGGTCGAGAAACAGAGCTAAGCCTCTTATAACCACGAAGAAAATACCACGGAGGCGGAGGGGGTATTCATATCGAGGCCGTAGAAGAGGTAGTGAAGAAGGCGAGAAGTACGAGTAATGGAAGCTTTCCAGTTGTCCCCACACTTCAAAGATTGCTCGACCAGAGGGAGTTATTAATATATTTAGAAACACCCCTCCGCCTCCGTGGTATTTTCTTCGTGGTTATAAGAGGCTTAGCTCTGTTTCTCGACCGTTATATCGCGTGACTATCTCCCCCTCCGCCTTTTGGGATTCTTTCTCACGTCGTGTAGACGCGTTCTTGAGACTAGTAAAATGAGGTATCCTCTTGATAAGTTGGCAGACCTCGCAAGGACTCTATATCTTTGATATATTGTTTTTGTTTATGCCACGAAACTACGTAGTCGAGGAATTTAGGAGCAGTTTAGGTATGATACATTTTATTACCAATTATATCTAAATGTTTCTTCTCTCTTCATAATGTATTTTTAACTCTGATACTGGTTCAGTCTGGTTCAAACTGAATTGGTCTGTCCCAGTCATTCATTGAGCAACATCGGTGAAGTTGGCACCCTTAACTCGCAGTTGGGTGCGGATGCATTCATGTATATATGTGTGTGTCCGCATGTATCTGTGTGTTTCTAAATATATTAATAACTCCCTCTGGTCGAGCAATCTTTGAAGTGTGGGGACAACTGGAAAGCTTCCATTACTCGTACTTCTCGCCTTCTTCACTACCTCTTCTACGGCCTCGATATGAATACCCCCTCCGCCTCCGTGGTATTTTCTTCGTGGTTATAAGAGGCTTAGCTCTGTTTCTCGACCGTTATATCGCGTGACTATCTCCCCCTCCGCCTTTTGGGATTCTTTCTCACGTCGTGTAGACGCGTTCTTGAGACTAGTAAAATGAGGTATCCTCTTGATAAGTTGGCAGACCTCGCAAGGACTCTATATCTTTGATATATTGTTTTTGTTTATGCCACGAAACTACGTAGTCGAGGAATTTAGGAGCAGTTTAGGTATGATACATTTTATTACCAATTATATCTAAATGTTTCTTCTCTCTTCATAATGTATTTTTAACTCTGATACTGGTTCAGTCTGGTTCAAACTGAATTGGTCTGTCCCAGTCATTCATTGAGCAACATCGGTGAAGTTGGCACCCTTAACTCGCAGTTGGGTGCGG
>OZ024740.1:221782781-221787781 GCA_964016885.1 Eledone cirrhosa
AGCCTAATTTGCATATCGAGTGAGTTAATCGGCCGGGCGCACCGAAAACGATAAAAGGAAAAAATGAAACGAAATTTCATTTCTCACTCTTTTGCCGTTTTTCTGTTTCTGCTTTTGATTCTTAATTATAAGGGATATTAGATGTATTTCCCAGTTTGTCATGGCTTACCAACTGAACACAGACATTTAAGCTGATTACATAAATAATAATGATAATAATAATAACATATTAATATTAATATGTATAATTGTTCAGTTAGAATGTGATTTAAAATTCTCTTTCTTTGATTATTACATTTGAAAATTCAGGAGAATTGTATTATTATCTATACTTTGATAATCCTATGATCTTGCAAATGCAATAAGTTTCCTATTCCCGATGTGGGTGTCTACAAAAGCATACATCCTGACTTATTAACAATCATTGATCATGGGAGGATTGAAATTTCTCTATGGCCCAATAAGAATTCTAGTGTAGCGTTGAATCAGGTAACTCTCAAATAATACCTAGAATAAAAACGCACAATAATTTATTTTTTTCTTTTATTGATTTCAAAGTCAACGTAATTTTATAATTATCTTTACTCCAAACAAAAATGCTATAATGATAAGAAAGTTAAACTTTAATGAGATAACTCTGAAAGGATTTACTTATTCATACTTTTTTAATTTGAGTTGTTGTTTTTTTGTATGTAAACAGCAAATAGTGTATTTATTAATTCGTAATGAAATCGCACTGTTAGTTGTTAGAGTGCTCGGCTCACGAGTACAATTCCCAAACTGAGCGGCGCGTCGTGTTTCTGAGAATGATTTTATATTTCACGTCGCTCCAGTTCACTCAGTTTGGAAAATATTAGGATGACACTGGCGCCAAACTGTCACAGCTTTTACCTTTCTTTTGGAAAACATTGATATCGTGTAAAGCGGTGATTTGTCTACATAGGTGACTGATGTTCTTTCAAAATATCACTCATACCATGCTTGTGCCATGGTACAAAACCCATGGTCACTTATTTATTGCGTGGGTACATCAACAATTTTACTCTCCTGATCTTTTATAATATCGTATCATGAATAATTTATACTCTCGTCAGTATATTGTTGTATCTTTGTTGAGGGCTTAATATTATTTTCTGGATTGTGGATACGTGTTTATCATAGTTTACGTATATTTCAGCTATCTGTATGCAATATGTTTCCGAATATGATCTGCCTTTGTTCTCCGAGGACCAGTCAAAACAACTCGAATATTTCCCCTATTGAAATCGGGAGATAATTTCTGACATTCTGGCACTCTGCCATAACTACCCTAGAGGAAAAGAAAAAAACTTGAAATTCCATTCTGCCTGGTTATTTATGACTTTTGGTGAGTATGAAATATTTTCGTTGTTTTAAGGATAAAGAAGCACTATTAAAGATATTCTTAAGAGAGCCTTATGTTTTATGTATTATTATTCAAAAACGTAACCCCTTCCTTTATTTAGAAAGTAAATGTATAGCATTGCATGTACGTAATATATATATATATATATATATATATATATATATATATATATATATATGTGTGTGTGTGTGTGTGTGTGTGTGTGTGTGTGTGTGTGTGTGTGTGTGTGTGTGTGTGTGTGTGTGTGTGTGTGTGTATAAACACACATTTAGTCATACACACAAACCCAGAGAGGGAATTACACATTAACGTATATACACACACACACATATATATATATGTCACACCTCTATTTTTTAAACATATATATATATATATATATATATATAGAAAAAATGAAATTTCATTTCTCACTCTTAGTACGGCTGACACTTAAATATAAGTATGTATACGTACATACATATATGTATACAGACGTACAGTAGTATGTATATACACACATACATGCACACATATACATATATATATGTGTACGTATGGGTTTACCGAACATTTATTATAATGTTCGGTTTGTTTGTAAACAAACATCCCGAATTAAGCCGTACAGTGTTCGGAAACCATCGTTGCCCTTTTGTTCAACACTGACAAAAGAACGATGAACTCGTTTCTAGCTTATTACCTGTCATCAGCACCGTATACCTTCCTGTCAATCGATTGAACGTTTGAAAGTATATACTTCCCTTATGCATATTAACGGCTGAGCAGCCTAATTTGCATATCGAGTGAGTTAGTCGGCCGGGTGTACCAAAATCGATAAATGGAAAAAATGAAATTTCATTTCTCACTCTTAGTACGGCTGTTACTTAAATATAAGTATGTATACGTACATACATATAAATATACAGACGTACAGTTGTATGTATATATATACATATATATATATACATGCACACTTATATATATGTACGTATGGATTTACCGAACATTTATTATAATGCTCGGTGTGTTTGTAAACAAACATCCCGAATTAAGCCGTACAGTGTTTAGCAACCATCGTTGACCTTTTGTTCAACACTGACAAAGGAATGATGTACTAATTTCAAGCTTATTAGATATCGTCACCACCATACACCTTCCTGCCAGATGATTGAACGTTAAAGTATATACTTTCCTTATGTATATTAACGGCTGAGCAGCCTAATTTGCATATCGAGTGAGTTAATCGGCCGGGCACACCGAAAACGATAAAAGGAAAAAATGAAACGAAATTTCATTTCTCACTCTTAGTACGGCTGTTACTTAAATATAAGTATGTATACGTACATACATATATATATACAGACGTACAGTAGTATGTATATATATATACATACATGCACACTTATATATGTGTACGTATGGATTTACCGAACATTTATTATAATGCTCGGAGTGTTTGTAAACAAACATCCCGAATTACGCCGTACAGTGTTTAGCAACCATCGTTGCCCTTTTGTTCAACACTGACAAAGGAACGATATACTAGTTTCAAGCTTATTAGCTATCGTCAATGTTAGCTCCACAGACTGGCCGTGTTG
Source organism: Eledone cirrhosa (assembly GCA_964016885.1). Classification (NCBI taxonomy): domain Eukaryota; kingdom Metazoa; phylum Mollusca; class Cephalopoda; order Octopoda; family Eledonidae; genus Eledone; species Eledone cirrhosa. Next base: position 221,785,743 of record OZ024740.1, read on the forward strand.
GTGGTCCTGTAACTTGGTCACTGTTCGTCTTATGGTCTTTTCGAAGCCCATACAAAGATGGCTCGTCATTGTTCCAGGCCTGGAAGTAGTTGGCAGTCCGCTTATTGGGCTGCATTATGTTTGTCCACATCACCATATGAGTATTGAGGGCCTTCTCCTTATCCACATGCTCCTGTGGTGTTACCTCTCTTGTGTTAGTGATGAATGGTTGCATTGCCTGGATGTAGTTTGGCAGACCGTCAACCGACATTCTGCCAGACTTGTCTGTTGGAAAGCATACAATCTCTACATTACGTGAGCGCTGCATGAAACAATATCGGTTTCAACACACGTTTTCAGATAAAGAATGTTGCTAAACAAGCTCAGAAACGATATATATATACATATATATGGCAACATAAGGCACACATATATATATATATATATATATATATATTTCTTTAAAAATATACCCATCTTTCTACCTTATTTCAATGTTATTTATTATACATTATACAATACTAGTTACTCATTCTATATCACTCCTATTTATCACTTCCCTTTCTTTCTTTTTTTCCTTTTTTCTTTTAATTTCTAACCTCTAATCTGTACCTTTCTTCCTAGATATTTCTCAATTCTCATTATTACTCACCACATATATCCACTCTTCCTTCTTCCATCCTATCACTGGCCATAAAACTTACTATTACCCTTTTAAATACTTTTTAGTATCACCTTGAAAAATCCTTCGTAAACATAAACATTTTTTTTGACGTTAGATTATTCATCCTCAATTCATTATTTTTTTCTCCCTTTCATGCTCGTCTAACTTCTACATATTACACATCACAACATATAAAATCAAACTTAAACCCTAACTAATCTCCTTTATTACATTATATTATTACCATTAGGAAACACTTCATAAACATACATATTTTGATGTTAAGGTCTTCTTCTTAAACACTATCTCCTTCTTTGCTTTCTGCGCTCATTTGTAAACAAACTATTTACATACATATTCATCCACTCTTCTACTTCTTTTCACAATATATCCTTAATTACATTACTATTTTTATTTTTTTAAATAATACATATCAACAATTTCTTTCCATCGCACATATTATTAAACCCTTCAATATTCAAACCTTAACTTAATATTATTCTTAATACATATTAACAATTTCTTTTCATTGCACATATTATTAAACCCTTCAATATACAAACCTTAATTTAACATTATTCTTAAATTTTTCTCTTCGTTAATTTTCAAATTCTTATAATTTATATATTATCTTCCAACGGTTTTTTAACCTCTCTCTGTAAAACAATATATTTTTCTCAGTTATAAAAGCTATCTCTCTCTATCACCCATCTCTCCTCCTATTTCATCCTTCCTTATTATACTCCCCCCCTTCACTCTTTACTCTCATCTCCTCCTCTATTTCACCCCCCCCCTTCAATTTTTTCCCCAATATCACACATCAATCTAAAACTACTTTTCATATGTTGATTTAAAACTGCACTATTCACAAGTGTTTTTTAACCTTCATATCATGTCTCCCTATTTTATCTGACGAAAACGCAAATGTCATCGCATGATGATATTTGTTTTTGAAATGCGCATAATAAAATACATGAAATTCTTTTAACCATCTTTTGATCTTATATATTATATATATATATATATATATATATATATATATATATATATATATATATATATACATATACACATATACACAAGCACACCCACGCACACATGCAGATGTGCATACATATTTATCTAGGTTATGTTATCTAAATTCCAATGAAGGAGTCTTGTGTCTATGTTAGAAACCGACTCTCTCTATTGGTAAACATTTATAAATTTATATATCAGAAGAACATACATACATAACCTCATACTGCCTCAGTACAAATCTTGAGAAGCTGGGTTTGACAGAACCAGAAAGAACACGATTAGTTAGGAAATTACAAGTACAATCCATTAATGGAACAGTAAAAATTTGTAAAACATTCCAAAATTTCTGCATCAAATAACTGTATATACTCTTGTA
>OZ024740.1:221792781-221805281 GCA_964016885.1 Eledone cirrhosa
GGGGAGGAGAAAGTCGATTAAATCGACCCCAGTGCGTGACTGGTACTGTATTTTATCGACATCGTAAGGATGAAAGGCAAAGCTAACATCGGCGGGATTAGAACTCAGAATGTAAAGGGCCGTAACTCTATGCTACAAAGCATGTTGTCCGAAGCACTACCGATACTGCCAATAATAATGATAACAATACAAATATATATACATATTATACATCTATATGTATGTATGTATGTATGTATGTATGTATGTATGTTCTGGTTTTATAATTTTATAAATTTTTACCAATAATAAGAGTCTGTTTCTAACATAGATACAAGACTCTCTCATTGGAATTTAAACAACATCAACTAGGTAGATATGTCTGCATGTCTGTATGCATGCATGTGTGTGCAGGTATGGATGTTATTTTATGTATGGATGTGTATGTTTTGAGTTATATGTGTGCATGTGCATATGTTTTGTATTTGTACATGTGTACATGCAGTATTTACATGCAGAATTTTTGGAATGTTTTACATATTTTTTCCGTTCGATTAATGGATTGTACTTGTAATTTCCTAACTAGCCGTGTTCTTTCTGGTTCTGTGAAGCCTAGCTTCTCAAGATTGTACTGAGGCGGTTACGAACACAACACAGTGCCCCAATAAGCACAGGTGTATGTATGTACGTATGTATGTATGTATGTATGTATGTATGTATGTATGTATGTATGTATGTATGTATGTTATCTCTTTCTCTTAATTTCGAGTATATTTTTTTGACCGGCCACCTTCCTGGTGGCAAGGTTGTAAAAGAAAAGAAATTGTCATCCCTTGAATCGCAAGAATGTTTTGCAAATTTTGAAGGTGCCAGCTATCGCAGCCATTTGTAGACTATGAATTAGGGAGCTGCGCTCTTTGTCCACAAATCCAAGTTCAGTCATACTTTGGTCCAAGCGGGTTGGTATATAACCCGTAGCTCCAATAATGATGGGTATGAAGTTAAAGTTGTATCTTGGATACTGGATTTGTAAACTCCTCATCAATGGTCCGTAGATGTCCTCCTTCTCCTGTATTTTTCTGACAACGTTTACATCAAGTGGGCAGCTGATCTCCACAACAGAACACGTTTTCAATGTGTGGTCCCAAACAACAATATTAGTCCGGTTGTGCTTTAATTTGGTGGCAGTTTTTATTTTCAGGTTCCACCAGTATTCCTTAGTGCCATCAATCTCAATATATTCTTCCTCGTTTGTTGTTAATTTTGTTTTCCGAAGTGCGTTCCAGAGGGTTCTAGCTATCCCATCGTGTCTCATGGGGAGGTAGTGGCGAGATGACATTCTTTCGCAGCTGGCAACAATGTGGCTTACATCCTCGATCTTTGTTTTACATAGCCTACATTTATTGTCAGCTGCTGGCCCTCCCCTTTTGTGCAGCAGATATTTGGTAGGGAGTTCTTGTTCCTGTATTGCATAGAGATATCCCTCAAAGGGTGATGTCATAAACTTGTCGGAACTCCATGCCAGGCTTTTTGAGTGGTTTATCCCTTCTATGTATGTATGTATGTATGTATGTATGTATGTATGTATGTATGTATGTATGTATGTATGTATGTATGTGTGTTTGTGTCTGTGTTTTTTGTGTCTGTGTTTATGTTTATGGCCTATAGCTTAGAGGATCCACTAAACGAGATCGAGAAAATAAGTACCAGACATGAACATATAAGTACCGGGGTCGATATGATTGACTTTTAAGGTTGTATCCCAGACTGGCCGCAGTCGAATGACTGACACCAGTAAAAGAATAGTTTACAGAATGTTCTTTCATTGTGTTGTTTCACTAACAATATCAAAGTCATTATTACGCGTTGAAAAGAAAAATATATATGTGTATATTTCATCTTGTAAAAGATGAGAACTAAATTGTAAGGTTTTATCAAAAGCGTGAAGAAAATGACATATAAATAAACAAATAAATAAATAAACAAACAATAAGCTATATCTAACCATGCAGACTGAATTCTACTCAAGAAAGTTTAAAATAAACAGACAGAAGAATTTTATAAACAAATTTAAAGGAAAAAATACTTAACAGTAAATATATGATGCACATTACATTTTATAAAAAGTGAAAATCTTACCGGTAGTACTCAGACCATACAAAGACATAATCAAGGACAGTATGATAATAAATCTTTTTAACCCGATTGTGCGAAGACTTTTTCCAAAGCAAAGACGCATAGTGTAATTTGGTTCCTACAGGATGACGTGATGTCCTTTCAAGCTACATGGGACTGGGGGCAATTAACTTTTTCTCTGTGTATTTCGTGCAGACGAACATTTGACACGGCATGTGTCTGTATATGTAAGGTCGCTTTCACTCATATAAGTGTGTGTAAGATTTCCCTTTTTGTATCTCCTATCAGACGTGCAGCAGCAAGTCACTAATGGCAGATATGGTGTAACCTTTATAGCTAATTGCGCTCAACTTGTGAATTAACACTCTACTGCTGTTTTATGTGAACTCTACCTCATACTACTGTGGACTGTTTTTCCTTCCGTAATTTTCACGTATAATTCACTTTTGCTTCTTTCTTTTTTGCTTCAATTTATTTCTCTTTAACGTACATACATCTAAGAATATTCATGTAGCATAGTGCGTGTGACACCATGTCAATCTGCTATTAATATATTATATTAAAAAGCAACCTTTTTTTGTTTTGTTTACCAGTTATGTTTACCATTTATGTAAATCGATTGTTATGAGGATATCTTCAAACACCCGAATGTTTAAACTGCACAAATATGTATTATAAATCACATTTACAATATATTTTAAAGTTCTAGATGTGTATCCTGCGTGCTTTTGTGTAGATATACAAGAAATCTGTCACAAAAGTCAACAAATTATGAGAATATAGTTTAGATTGAACAAGAGGGACTGGTCATGGATGAAATGTCTTCGGTCAAAGGTTTGCTCAATCAGAGAGCTAAGCTTGAGAGACAAGGTTCTTGGATACTAAGTTGCGTGAGAATTATGGATATGTGCAAAGAGCTAACGAGTAATGAACTGTAGTATCAGCTTAGGTGGTCTTCTCAGAAAAAAATAGCAAGAAGATCTTTAATGACGATAAGGAAAAATGAGGGCTATAGATAATTAACTCGTATCAAATAGAACCCGTTGCATGGGGGATGTTTAATATAAAACTTCTCATCCAAATGGGGTCGGGGGGGGGGGATACCACAGGAGGGCAAATTAACATGGCGGTTCTCGTTTTACTGCTGGCAAGTGCAATAATATTTTTTTCACTAAAGTGCTCAAAGAGAAGAGACCAATAATATATGATAGAGGAATGCATACTATAGGTAGATATGGCTGTGCGGAAATTATGCAGAAGCTCAATGAGAAATGAGAGTGCGCTTCACTATAATGGAAAAGGTGGTTGTTTACGAATTTTTGGTACGTTTGGAATGGTGGAAGTGAGAGAAACAAGTGAGTAGTTGTCACTGTTAAGAGCATTTCTTTTATTGGGAATGGTATTACTGCTCTGTGCTTCCTTATAATGAGACACATCCCTGTAGGAAAGGAAACTTGAAATGTTTGATGAGAGAAACTATATTCGGGGCAGAATATTGGAAGAGACACTGGCAAGAGATGATAGGATACGTGTAATAGAACAATATTTTAGATTTTTTGGCGGGACTATGTATAGTAAGAAAAAAAAAAAGATTGGAACCTAAAAGGGTAAGAAATTTGATGTCGTTATCAGTTAAAGTGTTACTTGCACAGTAATGTTTGCTTATTGAGTGTAGTGTGAAAGATTATTGGGCAAAATAGCGACTCTCTTGAAATAAGGCAAGAAAGCTCAGACGCAGACATGACATGCACACAAATATTCACTGCGTTGTTGATGTAGGTATCGCAAAAGGGAATAAACTCCTTATACAGTGGAACTTCAGTGCACGAATTTAATTCTTTCCTAAAGGCGGTTTGTCATCCGAAATATTCATAAACCGAAACAATTTTCCCATACCAAATGTTGAGAGAGAAATACAGTGAGAGTGAAACTGTGTGGGAAAGAGTGGTAGATATCACCATCTAAACTATAATAAAGTAAGGCGTGCGGGACTGCGTACGATTTATTTCTTTTAATCCAGTTAGGAAAATAAGTTGGATTACTTTGAATAAATAATTGTTTCTACATTTGGCACAAGGCCAGCAATTATCCCAGTGTATTACTGGTACTTTATTTTATCGACCCCGTAAGGATGAAAGGCAAAGTTAACCTCGGCGGGATTTGAACTTTGAATAAATAATGAATGAATATTACATAATTTATCTACTAAATTTCGTAGCTGTTGATTAAATATATTTTATTCCTTATTTAAAGATTCACTTCCAGTTAGCGATCGCTTAAATAAACATTCATATATTTCTGTCACTAATTTTCTCCTAATGCAGTTTATATATAACTAGCAGCTGCGCCCGGTTGCACCCGGGGCCACTTTTTATTAAATTAATAATTTGAAAAATATTATTGAAAGTTTATTATAAAGAAGCAGTTTCAGGAAAAAAAATAGAAATATGCACTTGGGGCTGGACGGCGTACAATGAGAAGCGTTGTTTATTAACAGCGAAATAGCAATGTCGATGATATGCAATTTAAAAAATACTACTTACTGTTAGTGGTGGTTAACATGTATTAGAATTAAAATAAAAACACGCGTCCCTTCTTCGCAATTTAAGGGTTTTATTTCTTTTGATGGAAAATAGTGACCGTACTGCAGAATCGATTTCATAAAACGGCACTGTAAGATCGTTAAATGTAGAAGGATGATAGTTTATTAACAGCGAAATAGCAATGTCGATGATATGCAAGTTTTAAAATGCATATTATGAAGGTTTGTATGATAGTTTACACTTTTTCCTGAAACTGCTTCTTTATAATAAACTTTCAATATTTTTCAAATTATTGGTACTGTATGTTAACAGCGAAAGAACGTTGATGAGTTTAAACATTTGTATGAAATTGTAAATAACTCAGCCAAGTATTAGAACAGGGGGAAATAACTCACCGAACGGGATAGTAAATAGAGATTTGAAACCTCGTCTATTTGCTTCCTTGGCACTTTTTACATAGGCGTGTACATTTTCATGTCCGTCCGACCACGTCTACTACCATTTAACCGTGCACATCTGAATTTCAGCCACCACCCATTTCACAAATATATATTAGATATCGTCTTTTTTTTAATGTATCATGGATTACGTTACTGATTACATAAGCGAGTGTAACGCAGTCTTCGTTCAATTTCTGTGTATCAATTATTTCATGTATCATATCTACATGCATATTTACTTGCGTATAATATCAATATGCATACTACACATGCTAGCAGAAAACAACCCGAAGGGTGGTTTTTCTGCTACTATATATGCTCACTCCACTTTTCCCTTCACTGTATACACACATACACGCCCTTATATCAACATACTTTTGCACATAGCTTCGTACTTACATGCACACACACTCTTTCACTCACATATACACACACATTTCTTCTTAGCTTCGGACGGACGTATAATAACACACACACACGCACACACACACATGCTTACGCACGTGCTCAAGTATAGCTCTTTTTACAAAACGGTTTTTTTTCCATTTCAGGTCCACTTAAAAAAAAAAATCATACACAAAACGCCAGCACCAACAGTTTTGCAAGAGATGTCAACATGAATGGACCTGTTTTTTTTTTATCTAAAGACCTTTTTTCGAATTCCATCCCGCCCGTCCCCTCAATCTATCATATTTCTAATTCTTTCTTCTGATGAAGGAGTCGCGTCCGAAATGTTAAGACCCTCTTCCTGCTATATCAAGGGTTAACCTAATATATCCCTTCCATATACTGTACCGATTGTGTTTTATTTCTGTTTACCTTTTACATACATACATATATATATATATATATATATATATTGTGTTCGGAAAAGATTGTTTTGGTAAAAACAGGAGTAAGCAGGAGAAAGCTCTCAACAATCGTTGTTTTAGTTACGATGGAGAATTTTATAAAAATAATAAAATAAGATGCTGAGGTTAAATATATCGGTTAATCATAATAAATATTTCTACGGTTCTCCATGCAATCAAGATGTCCTTCATGCATTTGCTGTTGATTATGAGAACGGTTTTGTCAGATGAAGATCGATATATTTGATATGCCGCTGGCAGAAAAACACACATCCTAATGCCTGTGCGCCCAGCATACATTGAGTTCCTTGAAGGGTTTGCCAGCCGTCGCGTTTGTTAGAGAAAGCTATCAACGAAAAAAGACGAAAAGAACAAAGAACTGTGTGCAACCAAAACCCAGCAGACAGTTGAAGGAAAACAAGGAGCTCTGAGGGCGGGTGGGGTGGGGGTGGGGGGGGGTATACATTTAGTTGACGACCACCTATAGACAACAACAACAATAACAACAACAACGACAACTACAACAACAACAATGACAATAACAACAAACCGCCGACCAAAGTTATCAATACTGGTCGCAATAGTCGTGCTGATACCATTACCCTATTGACAACACCAACTAAAACAACAGCTACAGTAAAAACACTTAAAACGACAACAGCAGCGAAAACACAGACCAGCGTCATGTATACAGGTCGTAGTCGTCACAGTGACGGTGCCACCCTGTTGACCGTAAACAGCGATGACGCCAAAGCTTAGAAAGGAGTTTAGAGGTAGGTGGGTACACAGAGTTGGTGGTATCAATCACCATGACCATAAACAGTAACAACAACAATGACAACAAACACCAACACCGCCCATCACCCATCCCGTTCATCGCAGTAGTGGTGGTATCCACTATGTCAGTATTAAGCCATTGGTAACACCAATAACAACAACAAGACCAGCGATGACCCCACCACGGCGACGGCGGCAACAGGAAAAAAGCCACGCTTCCATGAAAATTAAACTAACCACAACAGTAGTCCGTTGGAACAAGGAGGTGAAGATGGGATAGAAACATAGATGGGTATTTATATATATAAAAATATTTCTAGTTAATACAATGCTCCTCTATCATTGGAAGACACAAGGCCAGCAATGATCATAGCATTCAGTCCTAACCACAGTGGCAACAATACTATTAAAAGGGCTGTTAGACCATGGAAGAGAGTTACGGGAAGCGAAAGTAGGGACAGGAACAAGCAGATAAGAAACGAGAACACATATAGAGAACACAATAATAAAGGAACGGGACAGAATACATAAAAAACAGAAGTAGGTATATAGACAGAGGAATAGGGAACAAAGGACAAGAAACAAGTACACATAGAGTCTCCAGGTGTGCAAACAAGACATACAGGTTTCGCCTGACGCTTGGCATGCTGCGTGGCCTGCCCGGCTTCCACGGACAAGATTACAAAAGTGTTCAACTAACACCACTACATTGCTAGTCCGTACAGTTTGAGGAAGGTTCCAGAAGATCTGTGGAGGCAGGTCCTGAAGAGGTTACTCCTTTTATTGATAACTCGAGCTTCCCTCTTGATTATTTCCATAATCTCGGTGGCAAACAAATCACACGAGTCATATCCACCCTCTCTGTAGGGTTGAGCCGATGCTACCTTGGACCACGACATGGTGAATTCTACGTTATCCCGTTTGAGACGCCACACTAGTTCCTAGAGGGCGGTGCTGTATTGAATCTTTAAGGATGTGTTACCCTACGTATGTGAAGAGTAGATTACCAGCAGACTATGCAAACCCAACTATTAGTGATTAAGCTTTAACAAGTAGAAATGTGATATCCAGCAACATCGTTGTGATATCCATGCTTCAAAGCATAGTGAAATATATAGAACGCTCTGATCATCACACTGTATCTCTAACATACTTCAAGTCGTTCCGACACACCTTGCCACTGATCCAAGAAGTCAATCTGGTTGTCTTGCTCAGCCCACTCTCACTATAATCCAAGTCTAGTGGAGGTGAAGAAAAGAATTTCATGGAACACAAACAGGCAGTGCCGATGGACCTGCCATCGCGATACTGTAACAGTTAGGTACCATCACACTCGTAATTTCCTCACTCGTGAGGGCACACAGACTTGATATTAGCGGTGACACAGTCGCGGTTCTCCAATTATCTGGCTGGCTATGTCCTCTACTTTTGGTGCTCTTTAAGAAATGCCGTTTGTTCTTAATCGTTAGAGACTTATTCTTCTCCGACAATGAAATACAAATAAGATCATCCTCATCATTATCAGTTTTATAATGTTTGTTAATATTGTTATCACTGTTGTCATAAATACTATCACAATGATTTCTGATTTAGACTCAAGGCCAACAATTTGGAGGAGTGGAAATTCGATTAAATCGAACCAGTGTATTACTGGTGCTTTATTTTATCGACCTCGTAAGGATGAAAGGCAAAATATGTATAATTTTTATTATTCACAGTTGTATAAATAGCATTACAAATTGTTTATAATTCTTACAGAATGACACGTATATAAATACAATTAATTATTGCTAGGAATAATAAAATGTATTTATATTTTGACGTGGAAAAAAAAATCCTCGACGGGATTTGAACTCAGAACGTAAAGGATCATAGCTCTATACTACAAAGCATGTTGTCCGACGCTCTACCGATTACTGCCAATACACGACCCTTTCATAAGTATAATCATAATAATCGTTGTTATTGATGTTAATTCAAATCTTCATCACGTAAAACTTAATAAATATAGATTTATTTATTAACATATAGTAGGTTGTGAACATTTTGACGCTTTAGAAAGCCACTATACTACAAGTTGGATATGTGTGTGTATGCGGTAATAAAGAAGAGTTTAATTAGATTATACGTGAAGGCGCGTGGCTTTGTGGTTAGGGTAATTGGTTCACGATCGTAAGGTCTTGAGTTCGATTCCCTGCGGTGCGTTGGGTCCTTGAGTAAGACACTATATTTCACGTTGCTCCAGTCTATTTACCTGTAATTTGAAGGGCCAGCCTTGTCACATTCCACGCTGAATCTCCCTGAAAACTACATTAAAGGAATGTGTGAATGCTCAGCTACTTGCACGGTCATTTCCCAAGCTGGCTCTTCCGTTGATCGTTTCAACTGGAACACTCGTCGTCGTAACCGACGGAGTGCCAATATTAATTAGATTATGTCGCTGATAATAATTGTTTCTACTTTTGGCACAAGGCCACAATTAACCAGTGCATTACTGGTACTTTATTTTATTGACCCCTTAAGGATCAAAGGCAAAGTTAACCTCGGTGGAATTTAAACTCAGAATGTAAAGGGCCGTAACTCTGCACTGCAAAGCATAGCGTCCGACCCTCCACCGATGCTTCAAATCCACTATGTCGCTGATAATAATTGTTTCTACTTTTGGCACAAGGCCACAATTAACCAGTGCATTACCGGTACTTTATTTTATCGACCCCGTAAGGATGAAAGGCAAAGTTAACCTCGGCGGGATTTGAACTCAGAATGGCAAGGGCCGTAAGTCTATGCTTCAAGGCATGGCGTCCGACCCTCTACCGATACTGCCAATCCACCGCCCTATGTCGCTGATAATAATGCAGGAATAGCTGTGTTGAAAAGATTCAATCCCATTATACGGTATTTTCGGCGAGTGTCTTGAATAGTAGATCGGGAGGATAGAAAATATGTGGAAATCTATTAGATGGACTGTACCAGTTTTTTGATGGGTGACAGATTTAAACCGTCAACTAGATAACCCATCATTTGGTCCTTGTATGCCGTTGAGGGTATGGGGCCTTTTGGGTTAAGAGAGCGGAAAAGTTGACTTGCCAGAAATGTTATACAGATAAACATGGAAATACACATTTTTCATAAATTACACAACACAACTTAAAAAATATTTTTTGCCATTCTTAGCAGCAAAAATATCAATTATTTGATCAGTATTTTTGCCAACTGACATGTAAATTTATTTTCAATATATATATATTTTTCCTTTTCTTTTTCTCTCGCTTTGATCATATATTTTTGTTATTATATTTGTGAGGTTCAGAGCGGTGGATTGGCAATATCGGTAGAGGGTCGGACGCCATGCTTTGCAGCATAGAGTTAAAGCTCTTTATGATCTGAGCTCAAATCCCGCCGAGGTTAACTTTGCCTTTCATCCTTATGGAGTCAATAAAATAAAGTACCAGTCACGCACTGGGGTCGATTTAATCGACTTTCCCTTCCCCCCAAATTACTGGCCTTGTGCCTATATAAGAAACTATTATATTTGTGAGGTTCAGGGCGGTGGATTGGCAGTATAAGTAGAGGGTCAGACGCCATGCTTTGAAGCATAGAGTTACGTCCTTTTATGATCTGAGTTCAAATCCCGCCTAGGTTAACTTTGCCTTTCATCCTTACGGCGTCGATAAAATGAAGTACCAGTCACGAACTGGGGTCGATTTAATCGACTTACCCCTCCCCCAAAATTGCTGGCCTTGTGCCTATATAATAAATCATTATATTTGTGAGGTTCCTAGCAATAATTAATTGTATTTATTATATGTGTTTATAAACAATTTGTAATGTTACTTTTACAATTGTGAATAATAAAAATTGCACTTATTGTCAACCTGTTTTTGGTGCGTTTGACTCATTTTACTCCTTTGATATACCTTGAATAGTCCGAGGCCATGGAAGGAGCTCTTTGTAGAATATGATATAACAGGAATGGTTGCCAAGATACCAGCGATTTTGTTGAAGATTAGTAGTACGCCATGGAGATCGTTCATATAAACAGTTTCAGTAACCATCGGCAGTTGCCAGTGAACATATAATAAAAAATTGTATTTATTGCCATAAAAAAATAAAACAACATTTATTATTGTCACTCTGTTTAGGTGTATGTATATTCCATGAGAAACTTTATATAGATTTTAACACCATAATGTGATGCAACAAGTTAATAGTACACATCTACATCACCTGATGTATCAGGGTCGAGGAAATTAGTCAAATGCACAAAGTTTATTTTGATAATTCCCATTATCAAATTATACATATTTTGCCGTAATAAAAAAAAATAATATTGCCACTTTGTTTAGGTGCGTTTGACTTAATGTTACTCCTTAGATATACCTTCAATGGTCTGAGGCCACTCAGATTCTATTTCAACAAGGACCTTATCCAGACTAAAATAATAGGTAGATATGTAGCGAATAGGCATGTGAGTTGAGTGTAGCGAAGTTGATGGTGAGTTGTGTAGCGAGCGATAGAATGTGGAGTGGATGTAACGATGGAAGGAATTGTTTTTATTTTTTTATTTTTTGTTGTTCATTCGAGCGTGGCAGATGTAGGAGATTAGAGCAAACATCACGGGCGCTCTATCTCAAAATTATTTTTGAAAAGCATTTGAAATGCGCAACCGGTAAAAACTTAAAACCAAAACTGAATACTAACCAATACTTATTACTAATTTTTACTTATTCCTAATTAAACTATTTTTCACTGGCAACAATTTGTCAGCATTTTCTTTTCCTTTTACCAATATATCATAACTCGTGTGTTACACCTCTATTCTTTTATATATATATATATATATATATATATATATATATATATATATATATATATATATATATATATATATATATATATATATATATATATATATATATATATGTGTGTGTGTGTGCGTATGCATACATATTATTATAAAAAATATTTTCTTAAATATATAATATATATATATATACATAAGTTTATCCCTGGTTCAATCGTGGGTAACCACAGTAAGTAAGGTACTCAATACATATCAGGGTATAAATATTTAATATAGAAATGGCTTCTACAGGACTAGAACTGTTTCATTCGAGAGAAATTATCAAGAAGCCTTGAAGATTTCTCCCGAATGAAACAGTTCTAGTAGTAACTTTACTACACAGCAAGTGACGCTTTCCCGGCAATACTCCAAGCTTGTCGCCAACTGTTGTTGCCGGCTTTCGTGTTCGTTTCTCGAGACACTGTTCATGAACCGAGACGTTTTATGTTCAGAAAAATTGTTCGTGAACCGATTTGCTCGTGATGAGAGTCATTCATGAACCGAGGTTCCACTGTATGTGATGTGTTGGTGAGTTGCTTTTTTCAGGTGTTGGAAGTATATTGTTCATCTTAGAGCTGCAAAGCAGCTCTAAATAATTCGCTTTATCATTCTAGATTTTGAATGTGTAAAGCATTGTTACATACACTTGCTTCCCCTATCATCTCTTTTTACTGAACAAATCTAGCATTACGTTTAGAAACACCTCCGTTTTATTTTCGTGGCTGTGCATGGTTTAGTGATTAAGGTGTTGAACATACGATTATCATGTCATGGGATTAATTCCTGGACTTTGTTGTATTCTTGAGGAAAACACTTAATTTCAGGTAGGAAGTCTTGTACGCTCTGTCACTTAAAAACACTGAAGCCGGTATAATCACCGTCTTGAAGAACCTAATTCCTAATTACAGTAATCTTGTTTTTTTTCAATTTT
>OZ024740.1:221812781-221815281 GCA_964016885.1 Eledone cirrhosa
AGTACCAGTAATGCACTGGGTAATTGCAGGCCTTGTGCCTAAAGTAGAAACAATTAATTTAACTATGCTCCTCATTATCATTGAAAAATATTTTATATTGTTTAATTTTGATATAAAATAATAGCATAATTTGCTCAAATATAACCAAACACAATAGATTAAAATCTCACGGTATTTAATTGATCGCTTCTACCTGACTTAATATTTGAAAAAAGAAAAAACGGTCACGCATCATGTCCCTCTCTTCTTTCTTTCTCTCTTTTTTATCTCTTTTTTATCTCTTTTCCTTATACACTTATATATTCTATCATCTCTATCTCCCTGTCCCTTCTTTTTATCTTCATCTTTTTATCTTTTTCCCTTCCTCTTCTATTTAGCACTCTCTCTTTCTTTTGTCTTTTTCTTTTTCTCTAACACAGATATTTCCATATTTAAATATTTAACATTTATATATTTATGTGTTTATTTATTTATTTATCTATTTACTTATTCCATACTTTCTCCTATTCACCCACTCCTAATACTTATATCTCGCTACTTACCCCTCTCCATCATATTTAGTTTGTCACACTTTTACTTGTGGTATATACATATTGAGTTTTGTTGTAATAAATCACTGCCAAGACTGGAATTGAACCATCAGCACAGTTGAGGTATGTCATGCATCAATTTATGTATTTTATCTGATGAGGGCGTCCTGAAAAAACAGCACAGTACCTCCGAAATATGTTAAATAAAACATATATTTTGATTATCTGAATGTATCCATTTATAAATATTTTGAATAATATATATATACACATATATACATACATTATACATATATATATATATATATATATATGCAAAAAGCCAACAGAAATAACAAAGCAAACGACACAGTACAATGAAGAAATATATTATTAGTTTTACGCTTGATATAGTCGGAAAACAGTCTTAACATTGTGTGTGCTATGTCCACATGTCCGTCTCTGTTTAATGTTGGGTTTATGGCCCCTAGGCTAGCTGTGTGACAAATATAAATGGATAGAATAAGTGCCAGGCCTGAAAGATAAATCAATATACTTGCTGAGTTCGCTCACCACATCTTGATTTCACCATCAACCATTTCTAGTTACTCTATCTTCTCCAACTCTCTAAGACCATCTATTGTCACCACCGATCTCAATTTCTTTCAGTTACCAATAATATATTGACTATTTCACGTCCTGTATGACATGACATGCATGGTCCCGTAACTCACGAAGGAATCGTAGGGGTGCCGCATTAATATATGGCGTTTCTGTGGTATTTTAAAATCTGGCGAAGCTCATTCTTCTCCAGGTTTGAATACAACAGATTTCTTCCAAAGAAGGATAGAGAGCGATAGTAAGAGAATGGATATGAGAAAGAGATATAGAGGAAGAATCGACCCCAGTACTAGACTCGTACTTTTTACCGACCTCGGATGGATGAAAGGCAAAATTGACCAAGGTGGCATTTGAATTCAGAGAGAAGAGAGTAGACAAGAATACTGCAAATCATTCTATCTGGCGTTCTAACGACTCTGCCAATTAACCGTATTACATCCTTCATTAAGGACACCTATCTCATGTCCCTCTGCTATGATGTCATCATGTTTCGTAGCTGTTTTTGCAGAGACTAGCAGTTGGTTAACTCGTCTGTCTATATAAATGAAAACACCCACAAATACTGTTGAATTTCATCTTACACCACGACGAAACCATAAACATAACATCCCCGATCGGTTACGAAGTTCATTTCCCGAACTTTAGGTCTTGTGCTTGATCCCATTGCATGACAAATTGAGCGCGCGTAATGTACCATCAACTCTGGAAGAAATCAACGGGAACTGACTGGACCTGTAATCCAGAACGTCATCTTTGTCGCGTTGAATATTCCGGAGAATCACGTTAAGGGTACACATGTCTGTGGAATGCTCAGTCCATTGTACATTAATTTCATGAGCAGGCTATTTCGTTGATCAAACAATTGGAAAACATTTTGTCGAAACTGACGAATAGGTCTTTTCAATTCCATTCCATTTCGAAGACCAGCCACCACCGTCTCCCTACTATCAGATAACCTGATCTGTGAGGCTGTCACCTGCTCTCATTCCACTGCACATTAATTCTACTCTCAGATTCTAGTGCTCTTTTAGTCAGTAAAATGGTCGGAGATCCGCCTGATTTACACTAACTACCTCTGTAAGATAAAGTGTTTCATTCATTTGAGAAGAAAAACGTGTGACTTAACCCATTGTTTTAGCTTAATCACTCAACGAAAACTATTATCCATAAACCTCTAGCAGCGCTACCTACATGTTGTCAAAACTGACGAATAGGTCTTTTCGATTCCATTCCAATCCGAAGACCAGCCATCACCGTCTCTCTACTATCTGATTTTCAGGTCGGACCATGGAAATTAAGTTTCCATCGGGTTTTCCAATATTTATACAATCTGCTGATCGCAACATCTGGGAGAAACGACGCTACCTTTA
>OZ024740.1:221820281-221837781 GCA_964016885.1 Eledone cirrhosa
AATGGGTCTGAAGCCTTCCCCCGCGAGCACCGCATCCAGGTACCGATGGTCGACTCTATCGAACGCCTTAGATTGATCCAAGTTGATCAGGGCCCCACCTAAACCATGTTCGTTCCCTACCCTCTCTACGATGTATCGCATGAGGTGGAGGTTGTTGTGTATGGAGCTGGACGGCATTGCGCATGTCTGCGCTTCTCCCACCAGGTTCCCGACAACAAGCGCCAACCTCTTCACTAACACCTTGGCCAAAATCTTTATCTCTGTGTTTAGCAGAGTTATGGGCCTGAAGTTATCTATGTCATCCCCCTTGTTCTCATCCTTCCTCACCAGCGTGACTACGCCCTTGGTCACAGAACTGGGAATTCTCCCGCTCTGTTGCCAGTTGCAGTATACCGCCTCGAGGAGATCGGAGAACAAGTCCAGCATCGCTACATAAAGTTCGTATGATAGACCAGCGAGACCGGGAGATTTGCGTTTGCCGCATAGGCTCAGCGCTTCCCCCATTTCAGCGGCTGAAATCGCCCTTTTGCAGGACTTCGCCTCCCCGTCCGAGAGCCGCGGCAGACCGTCGAGGCATGGACCGAAATCCATGGCCACACCCAGCCCGCCGCCCCTCCCGAACAGTGGTGCAAAGCGCCGTTGAAAGGCCGCGCACATCCGCTCAGGTTCAAGGATCACGCGTCCATTCTGGTCCTTCAAAGACCGAATCGTGGACTTGTTTCCACTTTTTGCCTCTGTCACTCGGGCCCAGCTCACAGCTTTGGCTCCCTCGTTACCCAGAGCACGTATTTTACTCCTGACAACACAGCTCTCGTGCTTCGCGTCAAAGAACTAGTCCAGGGCCGTTCTTGATGCCAGCACGCCGGCCACGTTGCTCCTCTTAATCGCTTCTTCTATTCTATCTATCAATTCCCTTTCAGTTCTATTCCTATCTGATGCTAATTCCTGACTAAAACCTATCGATTCTATTCTAATTTCTCTCCTGAGAGAGCCCCACCACCTGCTGTTGACAATTGCCCCCGTCAACCGCTGCTTAACTAGAGTGCTAATCCGCTTACTGTAAGCTTTGTTTGTCGGTAAGGACAAGTTCAGCTTCCAGTAACCGGGTCCTTGTCTATGGGTTCTATCAAGGTTGACCACTCTGGTCACCAACTTGTGATCCGCATAGTCAACCATGAACATTCGTGGACAGCTTAATATGTCCCTATCCTTATTTCTAACTAGGAACCTATCTAGGTAAGACCTAGATGTTCCGCTGCGATTAGTCCACGTCCACAGTGGCACAGTCGGAAAATCTAGTCGATATCTATCGGCCAGATCAAATCGGCCGATTAACCGTTTGAGGCTGTTACACCCCCCGCTATCGGGACATGCCCCTACATAGTCCCAACGTGCATTCAGGATACCATTCCAGTCCCCCACTAAAAGCAATGAGCGAGACGTTCCCAGAAAAGTCTCTAGGCGTTGGAAGAAGTCCGGTCGCGGTGTCCCAGAGGGGGCATACGCTGCCACCAGCCTGAAGGCTCCACCTTCACTACTGCCTACGTCTAGAACCACCAGTCGACCCTCCGGGTCCAGGTGTATCTTCCGTGCTGCGAGGCCCAGGTGTTTTCGCAGCAGAACAACCACCCCGCCCCTACCCCCCGGCTGACAGAGAGATGCATAGATCTCAAAGTCGTCGAAGATGGGGGCCAGTTGGTGCTCGCTGCTGATCCTGGACTCGCAAATAGCTATCACATCCATTCTGTGCGACCTGAGGTCATTTAAGAGTTTGCCCTGCTTCCAGGACATCCCCAGGCCGCGCACATTTAAAGATCCAACTCTTATAACAGCCATGTTGGTGGTGAAGAGTTTAGAGTGGAGAAAAAGGAAAAGACACCTACCCGTCCTTCTCCTGGGGACCAGGCTGCACAATTTCCATGGGAGTGTCGGCGGGGTTGTTTGGTGGGGTGGTGGTTTGGGATGTGGTGGGGGACATCAGTGTGTGGTGGGCTGGGGGTGTTTGGTGAGGGAGGGGTGTCTGGGGTGGTGGTGGGGAAACATTTCAAGAGGACGCGGTTGCTAGGTCTAGTACAGGGGTTCCCCACAACCTCGGGAAAGTACTGTTTGAGCATTGCGTAGGTATCCCTTGGGACCCTAATCATTTTTAAATGCGGTTTAGTCGCCGCGTTGGTTAACATTTTCCCTTCAGTTTCCAGCGAAGGGTCTTTGTCTATTGTTTGCACAAGTGTTTTGTTGTTTGTGTTGATGTATGTATACTGTTTTTGTTGTGTTGTGTTCGTTTTTGTTTGTTGTTCTTGTGTGTATTTGCGTTGTGTAGTATGTGTTATGTTTTCGGGAGGGATGGGTTTTTTGTTTGTGATGTTTGTTCTGTTTGTGCTGGTGGTTGTGTGTTTGTTGCATTTTTGTTAATGTGGTGCCTTCTTTTCTTTCTTTTTACAGGTTGAAAGGGTTCTCCTTCGTCGTCACTGGATGATGTTGAGAAGGGCTTCTCGTCCGTGTTGTTGGGGAGGGTATATTTTGGGGTTTTCTTGTGATTGCTTTTGTATTTGTATTACCTGGGGAGGGGTTGGGTGGGATAGTGTCTTGTGTTGTTATTTTTTCGTGTTGTTGTTGTTGTGGTGGTGGTGGTGGTTGTGTTGTTGTGTGTGGAGTGGGCAGAAACGTCTTTTTTTTTGGGGGGGGGACATTTAAAAGGGTACAGGATGCCCTCAGGTGACCACTTCTTGAAAAGTGGTAGCATGAAGGCCGCCTGCCCTCAACAGAAATGTTTATGAAGGCGATTCCATCCAGGGATACGCTGCGGTATTCTTGCTATCCGTTCTGGTCTCATTTGGACCAGAACTTCAAGGCTATTGCCGCCGAATACGCCCCCGGTGGATTCGCCTATCGAGAAGATTGTGTTCTCATCTTCTAAGAATTCAGTTAGCACCCACCAAATGCTCACATTTGGCCTGATCCCCGAGATTCTTATCTTTTGAGTTCTTTTCCCCAAATATGTGGGGTAAAAGGTGTATGCTTTGGATACCATTGGCGAGACATAATATTTCCGTGCCGCCAATTCATCTTGCATTAAAACAGATATGCTTCCATACAGTTTCCCTTTCTGTATGAAAGCGATATCCTTCCAGGCACTACTTAGGACCAGCTCAATTTCGCTTTGGGACAATTGAGCCAGTTTCCTAGTCGCGTTCGAAACTGTCCTAAAGATTACAGTCTTGAGGACTGTGTCCCTTCTAATTGCTTCGGGGGAGGTAATTGTGAATTCCCCACCTTCCCCGAAATTTCCATAATTCCTTGCTTCTTTCAGCAATTTCTTGGCATTCGAGATGACCATTGCCTTGTATGTCTGCGTTTCTCGGACCGCTTGTGCGAGGGAGACTGCAGCTGTGGGTCCGTTTTTTTTCGTGTTGTTATCATGGTTGTTGTTGTTGTTATTCGTGTTGGCTTGCTTTTTTTCTTTGTTGGTGTTGTCATTATTGCTATTGTTGGTTGTGCTGTTATTGTCATTGTTGCTGTTGTTGGTTGTGTTGTTATTGTCATTGTTGTTCTTGTTTGTGTAATTGTTACTTTTGGGGTTTTCACCCATTTCTACAATTCTTTCTTTTGATTCCGTGGGAGTGAGGAAGGAAGGCTTACAGCGTTGTGCTGCTACCTTCTCTCTATCACTTTCCTTGGGGGGCGTGGCATGCGTCATATTAATGGCGTCCATTGTCACTAAACGACTTTTTATCGACAACTTATAACTATTAAATTTCGCCCCAAAAAGGGGCGACATTTATTTTACCCAACGTCTGCAGGCCCAGGCGAGGAGTTAAACACAACAAATAACAAATTACTTAAACAGACCTACTACTTCTCGTAATAAATTCCGACAAAATGCAAGAGCGAAACAAAAACACGTCTATCTTCTCCGAGATAGATAGATAGATAGATAGATAGATAGATATAGAAATAGTTATATACTAGCAGAATGGCCCGGCGTTACTCGGGATTTACTCTAGGGTTCTTATATATTTGATATATATTTATCCTTCTCGAGCCTCGTGAAGTAAATACGTTTGTTTATATTTTGTTATTTGCATGCAAAATTATCTGTACACGAATAGATAATTATATAAATATATATATATATATATATATATATATATATATATATAAAAATAACACATTAAAGCTTAAGCAAAGAATCGCTGCTTTCACCCTTAACGGAATCTTCTGAAACTAAAATAATAAATCTGTGAACGCAGAAGTAAATATTTCGAAAAACGTTACACACTAACTATATATATATATATACACACACTATATATACATACACATGCAAACACACGCACACACACACACCGCGTCATAATGACGTAATGCAGACAGCCAGGCATACAGACATATATATTTGCCTTTCATCCTTATGAGGTCGATAAAATAAAGTACCAGTATGTACTGGGTAATTGCTGGCCTTGTGCCAAAAGTAGAAACAATTATAAGGGCGCAACGTAATATCTATGTATCTATCTAAAAAGAGAAAGACTAAGAGAGATAGAAAGAGATCGCTAAATCGCCTAATGTGGTCCCTAGGGCATTGAAAATTTGATTTTTTTTTAGCTCAGAACACTCAATAGGACCATAAGTATTACATGTGTAAAGTTTGAAAACAATCGGTTGGGTGTTCTCGAGTTTTAGTGATTGTACAGACAGACAGACATTCTCTGTTTTAGTAATATAGATAAATAGGAACAAATCAATGTGTGTGTTCTAGAAGCTAAGGTATATTTTGCTGTCATTTCTAGCAAGACAGGTTACCACAACCAAGCCCTTTGCGTCGTGTACGACAGACAGGCACACAGACAGATAGATAAAGGGCCAACCACATTCACTCTAAGACATGTATACAGACACACACGCACGCGCACGCACACACACACACAGACCCCCTTATCTCTATATATTATAACCCCCCTCTCTATATACCATAACCCCTCTCTCTACATATTATAACCCCTTTCTTTATATATATTATAACCACTCTCTCTATATCTATACATATATATAAAAGTGAAATTGTCTGTCTGTGTGTGTCTCCTCATTTTTGGAAAGTCTATACAAATCCACATTTCTACTCCGATTAACTTCAAACTTGCATTTATATATTCCTTGCGGTCTAAAGATATTAACTGCAGCTTTTATTGGTCAATTTTCTGTTGTTAAAGGTATGTTAGGTGCCGGTTATCGATCTCCGTCGCGCCTTTATAATATCTGTCTGTCTGTATTACGACAAACACGTCATTGCTGACGTATTATCTTCTCCACATTCACACCCACACACACACACATATATATATATATATATACATATACATATATTTATATATATATATATACACATATATATATATATACACATATATACATATACACACACATAAGCTTTCATACTCTGCCTGTAAATCATGTATTTGCACTGCTTGTGAATTGATGTGTCTATGCTTGGTTTGTTTTTTGATCATGCTGAGTAACGCCCTCATTCATTTCTTGCTTATCTCTATCAACCTCCTTATAATCTATTGCACCATTTATGTAATAAACTTTTGATGTAATTTTTTATGACATTATATGTTGACTTTGCCGAGGTTGACTTTGCCTTTCATGCTTACGGGGTCGATAAAATAAAGTACTAGTAATGCACTGAGTAATTGCTGGCCTTGTGCCTAAAGTAGAAACAATTATATGTATCATGTATTGTGTGTTGTTCTATAAAGCGCTGGCCTTCGACCCCCCTACTTGTCCTTCATCGTTGTTCTAGTGACTGAGCTCGATGGAGCCTGCAACCTTTGATATATATATTTGTTTATGAGCTCCGATGATTCCTCCCCTAGGGTATGGATGAAACACTGTTAGCAAATAAAACAATGTATTTCTAAGCACTCTTTCGTTATTCCGAAACTTATAACGGCTCTGTAGTATACTAGTTATCCTACATTGAGCTAAAACCACACTGTCATACCAGTAACAGTATCTGTGTGTCTGTGCACATTAATATACTTGTCAACGAAATTATATATATATATATATATATATATATATATATATATATATATATACATACACATACATATACAAACACACATATACATACACACATATATATATACATATATATAAATATACACATAAAAAAAATATATATATAAAACCTTTTACTCCCACACTCTCGCAAAAAACCACACTCTTATATCCATATATGTATACACACACACACACACACACACCTACACACACGCACACACACACACACACACACACACACACACACACACACACACACACACATATATATATATATATATATATATATATATATATATATATATATATATATATACACACACATATACATTGTAGGTCGCTTTAACCCATCTTTTATTAATCAAAAAACTTCTTGCCAATAAACATTAACCCTTTGTGCGCCACTCATCTAACTGTAGACCAACAAATACCAACTAAACGGAGCGTTGACAAGAACGATGGCGAATGAATCTTCGAGGTAAGCAGTTTCTTCCCGAGCTGTTAGTTCAGGCGGGATTCTCTGCTGCACTTTTTCATAATAATACCGAACAATGTACTGCTGGTCACTCCTTCCTCCAAAGCCGTACAAAGCGGACATGTGCACCAGGCAGATGGATCGGGTGCAAATCTACACCAGGTCTACGCGAGAAATTCGCAAGGGACTGCACCGAGAGGGATAGAGAGAAAGAGTAACTTAGTGGAAAGTGTGCGAATGAACTTTTGAGGTAAGTAGCCTACACCTTATTGCTATGACACTGGAACCTTCTGCCAACTTAACCTGTGACTTTCTCTTTCACATTTTCATCCCATAGGCCAAAACAGAGGAGTATGAAAAGAAGGAGCTCAACAATATTTCTATGAACAATGCACGTAGACAGCCAAACTGTACTTTCAACTTCTTAATTTTCTCCAACTAAAACAAGTTTCCTGTCGGTATATCTTCGTGAGGTTTTAACAGGCACTACCAAAAATAAACGTTTCTCATTGGAGGTGCTATTACCAATGTTCTTACCCGTGCAACGCCGGGATACACTGCTAGTATATTATAATTCCTCTCTCTGTATATTATAACCCTCTCTATATATATTATAACCCCTCTCTCTATATATATATTATGACCCCTCTGTATATATATATTACGACCCCCCTATCTCTCTCCTTTCCAAATGTTGCAACATTGTTTGATTTTTTTCGCCGTAGATTTTCGTAGATCCCCTCCCTTCCTCATTCATCTCACAAACGAACTGACACACGGACACGATTCGACTTTTATTTATGTAGATTTATATATAATATATATCATTTGATATCTAATATACTATTATATCATCTCTACCGCAACCACCACCGCCCCTTAGGCCGCAGTGTCCCCCCTCCCTCCCTTGACATTCTCAACACCTAATTTAAACGAAGATTTGTTCTTTCAGCCTCAGCAACTGCACTACAATCCCCCCAAACATAGAGAATTGTATAAGTATATATGAAAGTTTAACTGCATGCAGTGTGATCCGACGGTCTAAGATGTATTGTATGGATCGTGAGTTGACAGATACAAAGAACACCGATAGGGCCAGATACGTTTTATTAAATATTACACCGAGTTATTTATTTTATCTTGTGTACTCGTAATTAACTTTTCGGTCAAATTTTTATCTCTCCCCCATGATCTCTAACTCTCTCTCTCTCTCTCTGTCTCTCACTCTCTGTCATTTTTACACACACAAACACACACACACACACACACACACATACACACACATACACACATATACATGCACGCACACACACATACTTTCTCTCTACCCATCTTCATTGTAGCTTTTTAGTTCTCTGATATTTTTGAATTTGTTAAATATTTAGAAAAGATCAAGCTACTAAAACTACTGTCGTCACTCATAATCGTGTATGACTTGGCAGTATGTACCATGCCTTCGCTAAGCGTTTGAAGTGCCTATACAGTCACGAGCAAACACATACATCCTCTCTCGACCCTCACTTCCTTGATCCAGCGTAACATCCAGGATGTGACATCCGAAAAGAGAGAGAGGTCTGCACCAGCACTAGATTGGTGCTTTTATTATCGACCCTCGAAAGGATGGAAGACAAATTGTACCTCCACGAGATTTGAACTCAGAGCTTAGAGACCCGGAACAAATATCCAACGCTCTCACGACTTTGCCATATCGATCACCATTTAGAGAATATACTGAATATCATATTAATTATTAGATACTGAATATAGTATTAATACATAGATCGATCGACAAAATCCCAGACATCAAGGAAACAATGTTTCTATATATCGGTCGCAACTCATGGAGCAATGTGAAATAAAATGTCTTGCTGAAGGTCACATCGCATCACCCGGTCCGATGAACTCACAACCTCAAGATTGCGAATCCAAACCACTAAGCCACGCGCCCTCATAGATAGAGTGTCTCTATTTTACTTTTTGATACCAGCCCGCCCCTGTTTCTACGAAATAAAACTAATAATTTTAGAGATTTCCTATCTAAATTAAAATCTTTCATCATTATTTTATATAAGTATCTTTTGTTAACTGGCGTTAGAGATAATATCATAATTCCATAATTAATAATTAATTGATTCAAAATCAGCGTTTTTAATGAGCAATGGGGTCAGGAAAGTGTTAACAGTATGTTGCGATGTTCTAATCTATGCTGCTTTGCCTTGCAATCAAACTTTCCTTATCAAAAGACAGCATAAAAGACATTAATGAGATGTGTGTAGAATAAAAAGCAATAGCAATGATCTGACAATGTTTTCTAATTTCATTCACCACATTAAATATTTCGTAACAATAAAGGAATAATTAATAGCATGCATACCACATGCCTCGTGTGTTAACAGAAAAACACTTTCAACCAATACAAAAATCTCGATCATCAACACATTTCGACAGCCATTTCTTTTAATACATATACTTTACATCGCCTTAAATCCTACATTCTACATTAAGGTGCATGGATTAGTGGTCAGAGCATTGAGCACACAATCGTAAGCTGGTGAGTCTGAATCCCGAAACGAGCGGTGCGTTGTCTTCCTGAGCAAAACACTTTATTTCACGTTGTTCCTGTTAACTCAGCTGTAGAAATGAGTTGCGACGTCACAAGTGCCAATCTGTATCGGCCATTGCCTTTCCCTTGGACAACATCGGTGGCGTAGATAGGGGAGACTGCCATATATGGGCGACTGATGGTCTTCCACAAGTACACCTTGTCCAGGCTTCTGCCTCGGAAGGGAACATTCTAGGTGCAATACCATGGTCATTAATGGCCGTCGAGGGCCTACATTAAACACTTCCAAAAAGTTCCTTCTTAGAACTTTCACATTCTTCAGATCCTTAATTGTCCGACATTTCCCCTTTAGTCACTCATGTTGAATATCAACTGCATCATTCTCATCAGCTACGAATGGCACAACATTGATGGGAGTTGTGAAGGCGCATGGCTTAGTTGTTAGAGCGTTGGATTCGCCATGAAAATCCGACTATAGTTTGTTCCAGTGCAGGAATATTTATGCTAAATATCAACTGTATTATTCTTAAGTTTCAAATGGTGCATCAACTGATGGTTGCTGTTGCTCCCCCTTTGACGATCTAAAAAGAAAACAAAAATTAACAAAGATTACTGATAAGGTCGGCAACAACGTGATTATTCTCCCGATGGACCCAGCTAATTATCCCACCAACATCACTACGCAGAGTCATGAAACAAATCCATGATAAACAGATACATGACTACTTTTCGGTTTCCTATCGCCTGTCGAAATCAGAGAGTTGGTTTACTGTTCTTAAACGTTTGGATATCAAGTGATAGACCATGATACCTTTTTGATATTAACTGATAGCCCCTAACACTCTTTTGCAACACCCTTGAAACAGGCCCTCTTTCTACGATACAAACTATTTGCCAGACAACATGCTTTGCGGCTGTAGTTACGTCCCTTTACGTTTTGAGTTTAAATACCGCCGAGGTTAGCTTTGCTGTTCATCCTAAAAGGATCGATAAAATAAAGTACCAGAAACACTGGGGTCGATTTAATCGACATTCCCCTCCACTCTATTTGTTGGCCTTGTGCCTTAATCAAAAACCATTATTATTATTGGCAGTATCGGTAGAGCGTCGGACAACATACTTTGCGGCATAGAGTTACGAGCATTTAAGTTCTGAGTTCAAATCCCACCGAGGTTAGCTTTGCATTTCATCATTACGGGGTCGATAAAATAAAGTACCAGTAACGCACTGGGGTCGATTTAATCGATCTGCTACTCCATCCTAATTGTTGACCTTGTGCCTAAATCAGAACCTATTAAATACTACTTCAGTGGATTTGCGGACACCCTCATTGCTAGTTTTTATGCATAAATCAGAAACCATTACTTCTTCTTCCTGGTGTTCTTTTACTGCATTACTAAACCAAGAGGAAAGGTCATAACTACTGATCTAAGAATTCTTGGTTAGTTTCTCCTGGAGTTTATATTCCTATGATCCTTCTCAAAATTCTTGCTGTTCCAAGGAGTGTTGTTTTCTGGAGGAATACTACCTTTTCCAGGTCCCAACTTAATCTATCCATTTTTCTAGGTTTTGGATTACATAACGAAGAGCACCTTTCGCTATATGTATGATATCAACCTTTCTCATGTACCATATTCTTTGGACTCCAATTCTAAGGTATGTATCAAGTTTCTCAATTTCTTTTGTAACTACATAAGATTTATCTGAGAATTTCCAAAACACACTGTTAACATAGTTGTCAACGGGAAATAACTCTAGGTAAAGAATAGAAGGTTATTTCCCTTAAATAATTTAACCTCTGCTAACTTAACGCAGTTGTGACTTAAGATTACTCATTCGTTCATAAGGAGGTTAGAAAAATGTTTCAAATTTTATTTTTTCTCATATAAAATTTATTCTTCGCCAGTGATCCAGTTGATCCGCTGTTAATCAATTTCTGTTTGAATTCTGCCTTCTTTATAAAGCTTTTTGAGTCGTTTTCTAAATAGTTTTTGTCAGTAATATTTCGGTTGATAACTATAAAGTACATCCCCCACTCATTCACGCACACACACACATAGACTCAACGAGAGAGAGAGAGAGAGAGAGAGAGAGAGAGAGAGAGAGAGAGAGAGAGAGAGAGAGAGAGAGAGAGAGAGAGAGAGAGAGAGAAGGCGAGAAAGAGGGAGAGACTGAGTGATATATATTTATATACAGAGAGAGAGACCATCAGATGCATACCCATATGAGGACATGGCTTAGTGGTCACATATTCGATCCCACTACATGACATCTTAGACAAGTACTTTTATTATAACCTCGAGTAGATACAAGTATGGCGGGTGGATTGTAGCTGTATCATGTTGGTTCGCCTTGGCTATTATGCTAAGGGTACATGTGCTTTGGAGAACTCAACCACTTAAACGTTAATTCACGAGTTGGTTATCCAGTTGTTTGAACAACTAAATGTTCGTCGTCGAAACCGGCGGAGGATCCGTCATCATCAGCAGCACACACTCAGGAGTACAAAAAATTATTTCTATTAAATACTAGGCACTTGGTCTGTTACGATGACGATTGTTCTATTTGATTCGATCAACTAGAACACTCGTGAAATTAATGTGCGCTCTCCATCGATGTATACCCTTAACGTGGTTCTCAGGGAGATTCAGCGTAACACAAAATGTGACAAGGATAACACTTTGAATTACAGGTGAAACTGGGTTTTGACTGCTGAGTGGTTTGGAGAAACGTGAAATAAAATGTCTTCTAAATAATAAGCATATATAAAATATATGTTGCAGCAGCTTAGTTACGGTTTCGACTATGAGTTCCAATTGTTTGATAAACGGAACAGCATGCTCATGAAATTCACGTGTAAGTGGCTGAGCACTCCATAGACACGTATGCACATAAAAATAATTCTCAGGGAGATTCGGTGGGACACAATGTTTGTCACGACTGATCCTTTGAAATATAGATTATGTTTGTCACGACTGAACCTTTGAAATATAGGTTATAAATCGTTACCCAATTTCACTCATAAGATTCGGATCTGTTGTAGTCAGTAACGTTTAAGCGTAATGTGTTTGTTGTTGTTGTCGTTGCTGCTGCTGATGTTCAGGAACAAGGACAGCTCTGTCGCCCTTCCTTAGCCGGGAGGGGCGGCGGGGTGATTTTGACATCGGACTCGGTTCACAGTCAGATCCGTCCTACACATGACAGCTGGTGTTAAATATAATCCCACAAGCCTGTGATATTCGGACACTGGACGAGTGTGTGCACGACGGTTTCGTCACCATGCGCGCATCTCGGACATGCCCAGCTGACGGCACTTCCATCAACGCTCTCCGGTAGCACTGCCGGTCCAGAGATTTTTGGAAGTTATTCATAGGCCCTTGACCGAAAGTCCTGCGGAAGAGAACGGCTAGTTGATTTTCGTCGACGTCCAGATTTTCCCCAAGAACATTATCGCTTTGACATATTACTAACCCTCTATAGAATGTTGAGGTGGAATTCCCACCGATCGTAGTGCCCGATTGACTGAGGGCTGTGAACGCCTGAAGACATTCTAGCTTCCAAGCGCTCTCTCTAGGTCTCTGCTTGACTCAGGGTTGTAGCTCTCTCAAAGAGACGAGCTGTTTAAGTAAAGCTGGAGATGTCGTTGCATTAGCGCATCATCAGCCACGGTATGACCAGTCCTACGCGCAGCGGGTGGTGACAGCAGATAGACTGTCTGACCATCGGAGTGCGTCCCTCCACAAAAAACGAAAGAGCAAACGCTCTAGTCCAGTCAAACGAAGCTTTGGACAAGGCGCGACCTCTGATTAACTTCTTCAGGTTTCACTTGAAGAAGAAAATCAGGGTGGCGAAGGAAGTGCTGCCTTCAAAGCAATTTGTTGAAATGTGGGTGAAGGAGACGAGAATGGCCCGAATGAATGTGCCTGCTCTGAGCGTGTGTCTGTAGATTTAGTGGGGACACCTGGGGGATGGTACTTGCCCTGGCGGTCAGAGTGACTGTGGATTTTGTAGGATTTCTCCACGAGTAACCCTGGGAAGTCTCTTACATATTGGGTAGTTTTCTTTTGTTTCTATTTTTTTGTTACATCCTTTGTTTTTGTTTTATGTATTTGCTTTTACACGCAGGAACGCCCATTTGCACCGTCCTGTGCTGTCCTTAATGTTATACTTTGTGTCAAACCTTGTGGTTAATAAAGAAAACATTATTATTATAGTGTAGTTACTTTTGCTCACCTGCTTCTTTATAATTCATACATAGAAACATGAATGAATGAATATTTAATTCACATCTTGTCAGTGTGATAAAAAGAACTAAAGAAAATGAAGAAAACACATTTATTCCCTGGCCGTTTCCTTATCAGAGTAACTTCGTGAATATTAAACTTTATGCTTTACAGACGTATTGAGAAATAATAGGAAATGTGGCGTATGTATCTTTCCCAGTTTGTGAGAGCGGTACGCGTGAAGTGAAATAGGAACTAAAATGATTACAAGTTCCCTTTACATAAGATGATCCATTCAATGACATTATTCACATACACAAACAAATACATAAACAAAAACAGCCATCCATTCATGTGCTCTTAACTCCCGTTTGAGCAGGAGGGGTGTCGTAGGTATATTAAGATGCTCAGTGACATTGGACCTCTAAACCCGACACAGCTCATCCATCACCAAGTACGAATGCGGCCGATTTCTTACAGAGAAAGTGAGAGACAAACAGAGAAGGAGAGGAAGCTAGGAAGGATAAAAGAGATATAGAGAAATAATCGACCCAGGACTAGCGTGGTACTATATCAAACAGGAAAGGAGGAAAGGCAAATATGCGCTCTGTGGGATTTGAACTCAGAACACAGACAGAGGGAATAACGGAAAGCATTATATCCTGGATTGGCAGTATCGGTAGAGGGTCGGACGCCATGCTTTCCAGCATAGTTACGTCCCTTTATGGTCTGAGTTCAAATCCCGCCGAGGTTGACCTTTTCCTTTCATCCTTACGGGGTCGATAAAATAAAGTACCAGTAATGTACTGGGTAATTGCTGGCCTTATGCCTAAAGTAGAAACAATTATGTCCGATGGCAGTATCGGTAGAGAGTCGGACACCATGCTTTGAAGCATAGAGTTACGTCCCTTTATGATCTGAGTTCAAATCTCGCCGAGGTTAACTTTGCCTTTCATCCTTCCGGGGTCGATAAAATAAAGTACCAGTAATGTACTGGGTGATTGCTGGTCTTGTGCCTAAAATAGAAACAATTATGTCCTAAGTCCTGATGATTTTGTCAAGTCATCGCCTAATATAGACATATGTAAACAAACATAAACCAAAGCCAAGTCTTATCTCTGAAACTAACCCTGAAACCTACAATAACGTTAACCCTAACACTAAACCTAATCCCAAACACTAACCCTAAACCATGAACCACATACAGGTATATTTTGGAAAACAAAACAAGAGCAGTGATCCTCTAGATGCCGAGCTCCTGTACGAGCAAACGTATGTAGTTGCAGTTCCCCCTCAATAAATTTACATACGTTTTATCTCAATGGCTCGTTTACAGAATGTAGTGTTTGTGTATATTAGTTAATGTTATGTAGTGACGTGATAAGGCGGTGATATGGTTAGAACACCGGATAGAATGCTTCGCGGTATTCGTTGTGGTTCTCCGCTCTCTGAGTTTATGTCCCTCTGAGGTAAACTTTGCTTTTCATCCATTTGATATCAATAAAAAATGTACAGGTATGGGGGCCGATTCTTCCTGTGTGGCTCTTTCTCACTTTCATTTCCTTACTTTCTATCCTTCTCTGGAAGAAATATGCTGTATTCTGACCATGAGAAGGAAGGGCTCAGCTAGGTTTTAAAAGTCCCTAGAAACGCTGTATGTCAATACGTCACCCATACGACACCCTTAGGAGTTACGGGATTAAAAACAAGTGACGCTGGTACATATGTTATGTTCATGATGTGTGAATGCATGTATCTGTATAGAAGAGAAGGGCTTCTTCATGTTACTTACTTCATGTGTGCCTATCAAAGAGTAGAATCACTAGTTGATATATCTGATAAATGTACCGCGACCGCAATATTATTTCTAGCATTGGCACAAGTCCAGCAATGTTGGTGTAAGGGGAAAGTCGATCATTTTACTGGTACTTTATTTTATTGACCATAAGGATGATAGACAAAGTTGACCTCGGCGTGATTTGAACTCAAGACATAATGAGCTGTAACTAAATGTAACTAAGTCTATTGATTGTCCAGTGCTCTAACGACTATGCCAAACCCCTTCCGTGGAAGTGGGAATTGAGAAAGAGATATAGAGGAGGAATCGAGTCCAGTACTGGACTGGTAGCTTATTTAGGATGAACGGCATTTGAACCCAGATCACAGAGAGCCGGAACCATTCTAACCGACGTTCTAATGAATAAACGAATTTGTCGTCCTATATAGTAATATTCTATGTAGGGACTCGTAACTCCTGATGGAGTGGTAGGGGCATCGTTGAGGACCACAGCGTTTCTTTGGCAGTTAAAACCTAGTGGAGCTGATTTCCTCCAGAGACGGAGTGATAGGCAGACCGATATATATATATATATATATATATATATCGGTCTGCTTATCTCTCCGTGAAAAACTCTTCTATCTCTGTTGGAATTGCAAGAGAGTCTTTTATGGAATGATGTAAGAATAAACTAATAATTTAGCTGCTTCTAATATTTCTACATAGCGCGGCGAAGTGGCAGAATCATTAGAACGACGGATAGAATGCTTTGCGGTATTTCTTCCGACTCTCTGCTCTCTGAGTTTACATTTCCTCGAGGTCTACATTTTCTTTCATCCTTTTCAGGTCAATAAAAATTGTACTATTCCAGCACTAAGGTCGATTCTTCCTCTATATCTAACTCTCTCTCTTTCTCTCTCTCTCTCTCTCTCTCTCTCTCTCTCTCTCTCTCTCTCTATGTATATATACGTATATATATATATGAAAAGCACCAGGACCCCGACGGCTGAGCTCCGGCCGTTTCGACAGCTAGATCCGAACTCAGATCTAGCGCTGTAGAAACGACCGGAGCTCAGCCGTCGGGGTCCTGACTCTTTTCCTATTACCCAATCTAGTAGATAGTAATAGGAAAAGAGTCAGGACACCGACGGCTGAGCTCCGGTCGTTTCTACAGCGCTAGATCTGAGTTCGGATCAAGCTGTCGAAACGGCCGTCGGGGTCCTGACGCTTTTCATATATATATATATATATATATAGAGAGAGAGAGTTAGATATAGAGGAAGAATCGACCTTAGTGCTGGAATAGTACATTTTTTATTGACCTGAAAAGGATGAAAGAAAATGTAGACCTCGAGGAAATGTGAACTCAGAGAGCAGAGAGTCGGAAGAAATACCGCAAAGCATTCTATCCGTCCTTCTAATGATTCTGCCACTTCGGCGCGCTATGTAGAAATATTAGAAGCAGCGAAATTATTAGTTTATTCTTACATCATTCCATGAAAAACTTTCTTGCAATTCCAACAGAGATAGAAGAGTTTTTCATGTTTAAAAACATGTGTTTTGTTGAATTTAAAAGTGTTTGTTTTTTAACATGAGTTCGAATGGGAATAACTTCATTGCATCTTAATTAAAAAAAATGAATTGCACAAACGCACAAAAAGATAAACACGTACTGGCACACACACATACATATATATTAGCACAGTGTAGATATTTAATAACAACATTACTTCAGATAATATATTAATACAACAGTCGCTCATACGAAGAATACTAGGAAGAGTTCCTATTAACCATTTCGTTAACACATTTCTAATAAAAGATACTGTCTATTTTTTTCAAATAATTTCGAAAATAACAAGGAATTTGAAGTGATTTTGTAGCACAACTTTCTCATCATTAAGCGGGTGTATGGAGCACAAGCACAAAGTTTATTACTTAAAACAGATAGGAGGTATTTAGATAAATATAAACATTTGTGTCAGTCGGTTTGGTATAAAATCACAATAAATTTATCTAATGATAAATAAAAAAATATGTATATATATGATACAGAAAGAAAGTGAATCTAAAAGGCAAAGAAAAGAACTGATCGTCATATCCCACTAGGTACATTATATTTCCATTAGTCTTTTTATTGATGTTACTATCTACCAGCCGCAATTCCTGGTGGAGGAATTAATGTTTTTCAAGTGCCAGGAAGGTGGATTTGAACTGAGAACATATAGAATTGGAACAGATATCGCAAAAGGTCCAACTACTCTTTAACAATCTCACTAATTCAGCGCCCATTGACTGGTACTTTATTTATCGAGCAAGATAGGATGAAAAGCAAACTCGACCTCGTTTGAATTTGAGCTTGGAATATAGCGAGCCAGAACAAATACTAAAATATT
>OZ024740.1:221840281-221885281 GCA_964016885.1 Eledone cirrhosa
TATGCTTCACTTTGAAAAGCCAAATTACTATTCTAGGTATTGTTTTGAGATATTTGAACAATTGTCAAGTTATATACTTAGAAATAGTAATATTCTAAACTTTAGATAACATACCGTATTTTCTGAATGTGTTTCGTGTAATAAAAGCGTGATTGACAAGAAAACACGAGAAAATGTTGTCACTCTTACGTTTAATGTTATTTTACTTCATACAGGCGAAGGATCATTGGTTAGTAGTTAGGGTTTTTGACTAGTGATGGTAAGGTCATGCATTCGACTCCCAGTGGTGCGTTGTGTCATTGTGCAATACACTTAGCTAACAAAAATAAGTTGTACCTCTAATTCAAAGAGTTAACCATGTCACATCCTATGTCACACTGAATTAAGAGTGCACGCGTGCGCGGAATACTCAGCCACTTGCACGTAAATTTCAGGCTGTTCCGCTTTTCAAAGTCCCGGCGACGGGTTGAGTTTTTGAGTATCACACTTTATATTTCGTTGCTCCAGTTTACTCAGCTGGCAAACATGAGTTGTACCTGTAATTCAGTGGGACGGCTTTGTTACACCATGTATTGTGCCGAATCTCCCCGAGAACTACATAAAGAGTGCCTGTATCCGTGAAATGCTCAGCTATTTGCACGTTAATTTCATGAGTTAGCTGTTCTCTTGTTCGAGCAACTGGAACGCACATCGACGGTACAGACGGAGATCCAACACTACATACATATGCTATATATAAACAATACATCGTCCCTACATGGACGTTCGATCTGCCACCACATCTCCGTTAAATTACATTCTGATGTCAAAGAATGGAATCGTGCATTGGGTGATGTTATCAGAAATACAATACGCCGATTAAAAATGGTTCGATTGTCAGGTATGGAACACCTTTTATTATAAGACTCTCTGAGAGCGGTGGATTGGCAGTATTGGTAGAGTTGGACACCATGCTTTACAGCATAGAGTTACGGTCCTTTACGGTCCCACCGAGGTTAACTTTGCCTTTCATCCTTACGGGGTAGATAAAATAAAGCACCAGTAACGTACTTGGGTCGATGTAATCGACGTTCCCCTACCCCAAATTACTGGCCTGGTGCCTATACTAGAAATCATTATAAGACTGTTTGAGGGCGGTTGATTGACAGTATCGGTAGAGCGTCAGACATACTTTACAGAATATAGCTACGATCATCCTTTATGATTTGAGTTCAAATCCCGCCGAAGTTAGCTGTGTCTTTCATCCTTAACGAGTCGATAAAATTAATTACCAGTCACGCACTATGATTGATTTAATCGACTTTCCCTTCTCCAGAAATTGCTGGCCTTGTACCTAAATTAGCATCCATTGAAGGTCTGTTGAATCAAGGCTAACCTGAGACTAAGCGAGAATAATGATACCACCAACAACAAGGAACGCTTAGGATGTCACTAGACCTGCTAGAATTAGCACCCAAGTTCTTTTCAAATCATAACCTAAGATTTTATAAAAAGATAAAACAATAAAAGAAATGAGACATCGAACAACGTAGTTCTAGACAAACAACGCAGGATTGAACACTTTGGATCATATGACTGTTAGACAGTGGCATTGGTAGAGTTTGTGCATCCCGGGATGGTCGTTGGGTTTGCTGATCCATCCCAATGAAATAGCCATGCAAAATGCCCCGCTCAAAATGATACCACCCTTCCCCAGACAAATGCAACTCCCTGATTCGCTCTCGTAGCTACGTTACTGCTTCTCGATCAGGGTTAATTTGAGTTTAAAGAAGATTGGGAAATATTTAATGAGTTGACTACAGTCTAGATTAGTGACTCACAAAATGTTCGCTACTGCTCTCTTGTGGGTGTTGGGAGGCACCTGTGAAGCACCGGAAGCCAAGTGAGAGATAGAAGTGTCACTAGAAATCAAAAGTGTACAAGGGACATCACGGACGAAGATTACAAATTAATAATTCATCTATTAATATAGAGTACATATCGGCCTTATTGTTGCCATGAAAAAAATTTGACATGTATACCAAATAAATACCATGCAGCGTGTTATCCATTAATCTATGAAATGTAAATATTTTTAAATTTCCCTTATCTGGAGACCATAATGATTCCGGTTGAAGTTTTTCTGTACTCAATACCGGAAATGTACTGTTCTTGCTTCGAAGCATTTATTTTTAGCTTTTGTGCTGAAGTGAAATAGCTTAGTATATGTAGTAGTTTTAATAGTATGATATAGGTGTTGGAAATAGATTCAAGTTAACCTTTTAATTTTCAATTTACAGGGAAATACGTGAATGTAGCACGTGTCTAAATACTGAAAAGTGTTAATATATATACACATTCACGTAGTCCCGATAACGACAATAATAAAGTTTCTATATATATAGATATAAAATCGTTATATACTTCGGTTGCTTAATACACACACACACACACACACGCACGCACGCACGCACGCACGCACGCACGCACGCACGCACGCACACACACACACACACACACACACACACACACACACATATATATATGTATATATACATTATATACATATATATATGTTTGTGTGTGTGTGTGCATTAAGCAGTCGCCGGATACGATGGGTGTGTGTGTATGCATAAATGTGTGTTTATATATATATATATATATATATATGTAGGAGGTGAGTTTTATTGTAGTACAATAAAGCAATGCAGATTCGGATAGGAAGCACTCTACAGTTTGTAGGACAGGAGTATACATAATATATAAGATCAAAAGATGGTTAAATGAGTTCCATGGAACACATTTAACCATCTTTTGATCTTATATATTATATATATATATATATATTTCCCTGTAAATTGAAAATTAAAAGGTTAACTTATATATATATAAATATAAGTATGTATACATACATACATATATGTATACAGACGTACAGCAGTATGTATATGCAGACATACATGCACACATATTCATATATATATATATATATATGTACGTATGGGTTAACCGAACATTTATTATAATGTTCGGTTTGTTTGTAAACAAACAGCCAGAATTAAGCCGTACAGTGTTCGGCAACCATCGTTGCTTTTGTTCAACACTGACAAAGGAACGATGAACTAGTTTCTAGCTTATTAGCTGTCATCAGCACTGTATACCTTCCTGTCAATCGATTGAACATCTGAAAGTATATACTTTCCTTATGCATATTAACGGCTGAGCAGCCTAATTTGCATATCGAGCGAGTTAGTCGGCCGGGCGTACCAAAATCGATAAATGGAAAAAAGGAAATTTCATTTCTCACTCTTAGTACGGCTGATACTTAAATATGAGTATGTATACGTACATACATATATGTGTACAGACGCACAGTAGTATGTATATGTATACATGCATGCACACATATATATATGTACGTATGGGTTTACCGAACATTTATTATAATGTTCGGTTTGTTTGTAAATATTTATTATAATGTTCTGTTTGTTTGTAAACAATTATAATAAATGTTCGGTAAACCCATACGTACATATATATATGTGTACATTTATGTGTGTATATACATACTACCTGACGTCTGTATACATATATGTATATACGTATACATACTTATATTTAAGTATCAGCCGTACTAAGAGTGAGAAATGAAATTTCATTTTTTCCATTTATCGATTTTGGTACGCCCGGCCGACTAACTCACTCGATATACAAATTAGGCTGATCAGCCGGTAATATGCATAAGGGAAGTATATACTTTCAAACATTCAATCGATTGACAGGAAGGTATACAGTGCTGATGACAGCTAATAAGCTAGAAACTAGTTCATCGTTCCTTTGTCAGTGTTGAACAAAAGGCAACGATGGTTTCCGAACACTGTACGGCTTAATTCGGGATGTACGTACATATATATATATATATATGTATATGTGTGCATGTATGTGTGTATATACATACTGCTGTACGTCTGTATACATATATGTATGTACGTATACATACTTATATTTAAGTGTCAGCCGTACTAAGAGTGAGAAATGAAATTTCATATTTTCTATATATATATATATATTTTAAAAAAATAGAGGTGTGACATATATATATATGTGTGTGTGTCTATATACGTTAATGTGTAATTCCCTCTCTGGGTTTGTGTGTATGACTAAATGTGTGTTTATACACACACACACACACACACACACCCACACACCACACACACACATATATATATATATATATATATATATATATATATATATATATATATATAATACATACATGCAATGCTATACATTTACTTTCTAAATAAAGGAAGGGGTTACGTTTTTGAATAATAATACATAAAACATAAGGCTCTCTTAAGAATATCTTTAATAGTGCTTCTTTATCTTTAAAACAACGAAAATATTTCATACTCACCAAAATTCATAAATAACCAGGCAGAATGGAATTTCAGGTTTTTTTCTTTTCCTCTA
Organism: Eledone cirrhosa; assembly: GCA_964016885.1. Classification (NCBI taxonomy): domain Eukaryota; kingdom Metazoa; phylum Mollusca; class Cephalopoda; order Octopoda; family Eledonidae; genus Eledone; species Eledone cirrhosa. The sequence continues at coordinate 221,844,734 of OZ024740.1, forward strand.
GGGTTGTTATGGCAGAGTGCCAGAATGTCAGAAATTATCTCCCGATTTCAATGGGGAAATATTCGAGTTGTTTTGACTGGTCCTCGGAGAACAAAGGCAGATCATATTCGGAAACATATTGCATACAGATAGCTGAAATATACGTAAACTATGATAAACACGTATCCACAATCCAGAAAATAATGTTAAGCCCTCAACAAAGATACAACAATATACTGACGAGAGTATAAATGATTCATGATACGATATTATAAAAGATCAGGAAAGTAAAATTGTTGATGTACCCACGCAATAAATAAGTGACCATGGGTTTTGTACTCATGACTGACCATGGATTTGCCTCTCCCAGGCACAGGCATGATATGAGTGATATTTTGAAAGAACATCAGTCACCTATGTAGACAAATCACCGCTTTACACGATATCAATGTTTTCCAAAAGAAAGGTAAAAGCTGTGACAGTTTGGCGCCAGTGTCATCCTAATATTTTCCAAACTGAGTGAACTGGAGCGACGTGAAATATAAAATCATTCTCAGAAACACGACGCGCCGCTCAGTTTGGGAATTGTACTCGTGAGCCGAGCACTCTAACAACTAACAGTGCGATTTCATTACGAATTAATAAATACACTATTTGCTGTTTACATACAAAAAAACAACAACTCAAATTAAAAAAGTATGAATAAGTAAATCCTTTCAGAGTTATCTCATTAAAGTTTAACTTTCTTATCATTATAGCATTTTTGTTTGGAGTAAAGGTAATTATAAAATTACGTTGACTTTGAAATCAATAAAAGAAAAAAATAAATTATTGTGCGTTTTTATTCTAGGTATTATTTGAGAGTTACCTGATTCAACGCTACACTAGAATTCTTATTGGGCCATAGAGAAATTTCAATCCTCCCATGATCAATGATTGTTAATAAGTCAGGATGTATGCTTTTGTAGACACCCACATCGGGAAAAGGAAACTTATTGCATTTGCAAGATCATAGGATTATCAAAGTATAGATAATAATACAATTCTCCTGAATTGTCAAATGTAATAATCAAAGAAAGAGAATTTTAAATCACATTCTAACTGAACAATTATACATATTAATATTAATATGTTATTATTATTATCATTATTATTTATGTAATCAGCTTAAATGTCTGTGTTCAGTTGGTAAGCCATGACAAACTGGGAAATACATCTAATATGCCTTATAATTAAGAATCAAAAGCAGAAACAGAAAAACGGCAAAAGAGACAAAACTAACAAATACACATGTACACACGCAATCATATACATATGACAGTGGCAGCTTGATAATGTCTGTCTTCCTCATTATGTGGCTATTAAGGTCTGATTGCGTAAGCCGATTGACGAATTCCGAGTGAGTTCGGTTTGTTTTGCAAGAGTCATGCGTACAGGAAGGCGTTCAGTTTTTGGTATTTGCTGAGAGTGAGTAGGTTGACTGGTGCAACAACGGTCTTATTTACACACGCACACACACACTCACACACACGCACACACACGCACACACACACACACACACACACACACACACACACACACACACACACACACACACACACACACACACACACACACACACACACACACACACACACAGACACACACACACACACACACACACATACATATATATATATATATATATGTAGTGTCTATATATACATATAAATATATATTTATATATATGGAAAAAAAGGAAATTTCATTTCTCACTCTTAATACGGCTGATAGTTAAATATAAGTATGTACACGTACATACATATATGTATACAGACATACAGTAGTATGTATATACATACATACATACACACATATATATATATACGTATGGGTTTACCGAACATTTATTATAATGCTCGGTTTGTTTGTAAACAAACAGCCCGAATTATTAGCCGTACAGTGTTCGGCAACCATCGTTGCCATTTTGTTCAACACTGACAAAGGAATGATGAACTAGTTTCTAGCTTATTAGCTGTCATCAGCACCGCATACTTTCCTATCAGTCAATTGAAGATTTGAAAGTATATACTTCCCTTATGCATATTAACGGCTGAGCAGCCTCATTTGCATATCGAGTGAGTTAGTCGGCCGGGCGTACCGAAAACGATAAATGGAAAAAAAATGAAATTTCATTTCTCACTCTTAGTACGTCTGATACTTCATGATGGTATACATATATGTATGTACGTATACATACTTGTATATATATATATATATATATATATATATATATATATGTGTGTGTGTTTATATGTATATATACATATATATATATATATATATATATATATATATATTTATATATATATATATATTTATATATATATATATATATATATATATATATATATATATATATATATATATATATATATATATATATATATATATATATATATATATGTATATATACATATAAACACACACACACACATATATATATATATATAGTCTGCGGTGTTGAGACCGGGGAGACCACTAATCGTGGGAATAATCAATACATGAGGAGATGCAGAGATACGTAAAATCATGGCCATGGCGCCAAGCGGTTTCGGCTTGTGTCCACAACCTGCGATTTTACACACACTCAGACACACACACACACATACACACACAGACACATACACAGACACACACATACACACACAGACACAGACACATACACACACACACATAATACACACACATATATATATATATATATATATATATGAAAACATGGAGAAAAAGACGATTATTAGGAAGAAAAATTTTTTTTTCCCTTTCTATTTATTTCTCTCTTTTTTTTCTGGGTTAGAAAATGATTAAAACGAAATATTTCACTTTGTGTGAAGTGTTAAGGTATTAGTTGATTTATTTATTAATTAACAAAGGCATTTATTTATTTATTTATTTATATATTTAATAATTGTCTATTACCGGTTTCAGCATTTTTATGCATTATCAAATGATAATAATATGTATTGGTGTAGAATGGTGGTGTTGGACATGTTAAAGAAATGGTGCAGAAAGAATAATGTTATTTACAAACAAGGTTTATGAAGTGAAAAGGAAAAAGAAAAAAGAAAAAAGAAAAGAAGAAAAAAAGAAAAAAGAAAAAAAGAAAAAAGAAAAAAGAAAAAAGAAAAAAGAAAAAAGAAAAAAGAAAAAAGAAAAAAGAAAAAAGAAAAAAGAAAAAAGAAAAAAGAAAAAAGAAAAAAGAAAAAAGAAAATAGAAAAAAGAAAAAAGAAAAAAGAAAAAAGAAAAAAGAAAAAAGAAAAAAGAAAAAAGAAAAAAGAAAAAAGAAAAAAGAAAAAAGAAAAAAGAAAAAAGAAAAAAGAAAAAAGAAAAAAGAAAAAAGAAAAAATGAAAAAAAGGGGTAATGTGGAGCATAATAAGTCAATGTGAAAGAAAAAAATGTTATTTACAGGCATAGTTCTTGAAGATAAGCAGATCAAAATGTGTTAATATAGCAAGGGTGCTTAGTTGATCCATGATGGAGGCAAATGGTGGACTGGGGTTTGATATGATTTCCCTTTTTAGTTAATATGCAGGGGGAGGTAATTCATGCTGGATGATATTTAATTTATTTAAGAAAAAGGATTAGAGAGACATAGGTATTTGTAAATGTTTGATTGTTCGTTCTAGTTTTAGTTTAGACCGAAGTTTAGTGCATTAAGTAGAGGTTGCAATTTGTTAATGAAATACGTTTCCTTATTGGTACGATGGATGAAATTAGCGTTGTCTATGAATTTGTAAATGGGGAAAATTTTAAAGTTTCGATGTTGGTTGGGTGCACAATTGGCGATATGTTCACTAAATGCAATCTTTCTGTATTCCTGTATTTTGATTTGTGATTTATGGACGGTCATACGTTGTCGGAGGCTGTTTTTTATCTGTCCTATGTAGTGCTCTTGACAACCTGAGCAGGTCAAAACATAGATTGGGTTTTCAGATGCACATGTAAAGTTGTGTTTAACTGTGAGATGTTGTCCTTGTTTAAAATGGGATGTTGAATCTTCTATTAGATTTATGCATATGCCACAGTTGGGCCTTCCACATTTTGTTACTGTAGGGTTCATTGTGAGGGTTTGTTGGATTTTGGCTTGCGTGAGGATGTTTTTTTATGGATTTAGGTTGTCTTTTGCTCTTCATGATGTTGTGTGTATGGAGGATTTTGTTCATTCTTGGGTCTCATTTTAGTAAAGAAATGTTCTGGAGGATGGTGTCGAATGCCTCATTGTTGAGGGGGTTCTGTGTAGAGATGTATGGTAGAGTTTTCTGTGGCGGTTCATTCCTCTGTTTGGGGTGTCTCAGCTCCTGGATGTCGAGTTTTAGGGCTCGTTGGAATCCATTGTTGATTAGGGATGGTGGGTAGTTTCTGCTGATAAGTGTGTTTTTTAATTCTTCTAGTCGTGTGTAGCATGTGTATTTATCTGAAACTATTGCGCAGATCCTTCTGGCTAGGTTATAAGGAATTACCCTTTTGGTGTGTCTAGGGTGGCACGAGTTGAATGTAAGATATTGTTTGGAGTCTGTGGGTTTGTAGTATATGTCTGTTTTATATTTTGGTGTCTGTTTTCTTGATGACGATGTCGAGGAAAGGGAGTTGTTCATGGCTGTAATCCATTGTGAATTGTAAGTTTGTGTTGAGTCCATTCAGAAGGGTTTTAAACTCAATCAGTCTATCTATACTTTCATGCCAGAGGATGAAGCAGTCGCCCAGATATCTCTTCCAGTTCTTTCTATGTGTTGGTAGAAGTGGTTGCCGTATTTGTCTAGAACTTTGCGGTAGAGAGTGGTTTCCAAATATCACATGACAAGGTTGGCGTATGAGGGGGCTACTTTCGTGCCCATGGCAGTCCCAGATTTCTGTCTGTAGTATTTGGCATTGAATTCGAAGAAATTGTTTTCCTAGATGAATTTGAGTCCCTCCAACACAAATTCTTTAGGTATGCGCTGTGGGAGTTCACTAGGGAAATTTTCAACCCAGAATTGTATTGCCTCTATACCTAGGTTGTGTGGGATATTGGAATATAAATTGATGACATCAAAGGTTACTATTAGGGTATGTTCATTATTGAGTGTTGTTGGGAGGTGGTTGAGCATGTCAAGCTCGTCCCTTGTGAAGCTTTTTATGTGTTTTAGGAAAGGTTTAAGCAGAATATCTAGGAAGTTGCTTAGGCGGTTGGTTTCACATGTGGTACTTGCTATTATGGGTCTTAATTTAAGGTCATTAGGAGGGGCTATATTGATGTAAATGTCTGTGGCTTGCTTGCAGGCCCTACCTATTACTTCGCTTTTGTGTGTCTTTGGGATACCGTAGAAAAGGATGGTTCTGCTTTTGAAATTGGTGATGTAGTTGTATTCCTGTCTGTAAGGCCTTCTTTGTAAAGGGTTGTTAGGGATTTTAGGTTTCTCATTATTTTCTGTTGTGTGTATTGTTGGGCCTTTTCATATGTTTGGTTTTCTAGAGTTGAGAGTACTAGAGTCGTGTAATAATCTGACTCCATAAGGACTACTGCACTCCCTTTATCTGCCTCTTTGGTCGTTAGGGTTTTGTCGTTTTTTAGACTGTTAAGACCATTCCATTCTTTTTTGCTTAGGTTTTGTTTTTGTTTATGTCTGTGTAGGTAGTGGTATGGGTAATTAGTAATGTGTTCGCAGAATTGATCGAGGAATTTGTTCTTGCCTTTTGTTGGGGTGTAGTTGTTTCTATTTCTGGCTAATGAGTCATCCTCATTGTATTTGTCGTATAGTTGCTCGCTGAGTCTTAGTTTTCTACAGAATTCTGCAATATCTTCCTTCATTTTGGGGTAGTTTGGTTGTTGGGGTGTTGGTGTAAATTTTAGACCTTTGGAGAGTATGTTGATTTGGTCTGTTGTTAATTCTTTACAGGTTAAATTAACACTTTTTATTACATTTTGTCTCCTGTGTGTATTGTGTTATCTTGTTATCCTGTGTCTGTGTGCTGTGTCTAAAAAATGATTACGGAAGTTGTGGTGGCTGTTGAAGTTTGGATGTCTCTTATGGTTGTATTGAGCCCTGTTGTTGTTAGATGGTGTGTAGCTGTGGTGGTTGTTGAAGTTAGGTTGTATCGTGTGGTTGTATTGAGCCCTGCTGATGTTGTAGGGTGTGTAGATATGATGGACGTGGTTATAGGGTGTGAAGTTGTGGTGGCTGTTGAAGTTGGGTTGTATCGTATGGTTGTACTGAGTACTGCAGTTGTTGTAGGGTGTGTAGACTTGGTGGTAGTTGTAGTAGTGTTGTCTTGTGTGGTTATATTGAGTCCTGCTGTTATATGGTGTGTAGCTATGGTGGCTGTAGTGGTTAGGGTGTCTCGTGTGGTTGTATTGTCCCCTGCTTGCGTTGTTGTAGTAGGATGTGGTTAGTGGGAGAGGGTAGATTAGAATTTCCTTATAGTTGGTGTGTGGTTGTGAGGCCCTATGTGACATGTGTGGTAGTTGTGTATTTTGGGTTCTATGTTGGAAGTAATGATGGTTGTGGGTTTGTTGTGTGGGGATGTTAGGGGGATTGTAAGTGTGGGGAATTCTATGGTTTCTCTTGGTGGGAGAGAAGTTGTAGTGTCTATCTTGTAGCTGATGTTTCTCTATTACGATATTTGTTGCTTGGGAATCCGTGTGGTGGTTGTGTGGAGGGTGTAGGAGGTAGGGGCGAGGTGATGCCTTCTTTTTTTGGAATGAGGGGAGGTATTGATTTTTTGTTGTTGGTTGTTGTGTAGTGTTTGGATGTTGATTGAGTTTTCTTGTTATTATGGTTTTAATGAAAGGGTTCTTGGAGTTGTCTTCTTTTTGGAAAAGTGTTTCATAGTTAGAGAACCAGGTTTCGTTTATTTCCCAACGTTGAAGGGATTTTACTTCTTCCTTATTAAAGTCCTCTAACCATAATTTTGAAATATTTTTTAGGGTGATGTCTTTGGTTTTATATATATATATATATATATATATATAAAACAGGTAGAATACTAGAGTAGCGAAAAACCAGAGGACAGCCTAAGGCCAGATGTAATTATCTGATCCGATATCTCCGCCACACATCGTCAAATATGGCTAGAGATAGGAAGCGCTGGATATCAACTAGGGAGGGGTTCCTGCAATAGATTTGATAAAGCCCTGGATTTTGGATTTTAGATTTTGGATGTAACTTTACCCATAGTTCATAAGATAATTTGAAATTTAAGGTGAACCTTAGCTGGTGTATTTAGTAAAGACATACTTTTGATTCACCGTAAAAAGTAAACAAAGTGATTACACGTATGTTCTCACCATGCCTTGGAAAAAAAATCGATTTCGTTAGTTTCAAGCTATATTATGGTCCAAGTAGGAATCGTTTAGTTCTGTCAACAGACAGAATCATAGCTTATAGCAGTAAAGTATTCAGAAACTCAGTCAGAACAAAATTAGTCAGTGCAATTCACATAAGAGTGCACATGTTGGTAACGACAATTAAGTAAATAATAGAAACACTCACAACGTTTTGTTTTGGTTAATGGTTGTGAGTAGTGACTCCTAAAAGTAAACTCCACCAAAGGTTTTTTTTCTTTCGGTACCTGGAAAAGATACCAATTCTTCCCCAAATTTTCATTACACACTCTGTCACACATGTACACACGCCCACTCATATACACGTGTGGTGTACGCTAATATATATATATATGTATATATATTTATTAAAATAACAGATTAAAGTTTAAGCAAAGAATCGCTGCTTTCACCCTTAACGGGATCTTCAGAAGATCCCGTTAAGGGTGAAAGCAGCGATTCTTTGCTTAAACTTTAATCTGTTATTTTAATAAATATTTGCTTTACGGTTCTTATATATTTGATATATATTTATCCTTATCGAGCCCTCTTTGGATTTTAGTCTTCAATTTTATTATTATTACTATATATATATATATATATATATATATATATATATATATATATATGTATATATAAGTATATATATATATATATAAATATATATATATATATGTCATTCTGGTTACAATCAGAGGGAGAAAATCAGAGTATATAGAGGAGCCAGAAGCAAATGGGAAAACATGGTAAATAATGACACAAATGGGACCTGTCCCTTGAATAGGAGCAAATTTTGGAATAGAATAGAAAGAACTAGGAATAAGGTTAATAGAATAAACTCATGGTATGATAGCAATAAATATCAGAGTGTAATGTTCATCGATACAACCCCTAGAGGTGGATTAGCTTACAAATTTAGAAGGGCCCTAGATAAACATAAACTCAATATTAAGATAGTAGAAATACCAGGTTCCTCCATAAAAACACTTATTAGCAATACATACCTTTTTCAAAGACCTCCCTGTATAGATAAGAAATGTATAATCTGTAAACTAAGCCCCCATATTAACTGTAAAACTAGAAATGTAGTATATAGCATAAGATGTACGGAAGGACAATGTAGAGATAAGAATATAGTGTACATAGGTGAGACAGAACGTAGTATAGGGGAACGGATAAATGAACACTGGCGAGAGCTTCAAGATAGTAAAGAATCATCTGTACTCCACCAACATGCTAAAATAGAACATAAGGATAAATTAGAGAACAGAAATAAAAAATAGAATCTATACACAGAAAAGACGCAATGTTTAGACAAATCACAGAGGCAATAAACATAAATGAACTCCAACCAAAATTAAATAGAAAACATGAATGGAACAGCAATATCACAACTTACAATTAAGGAAAAATGAAAACATACACACACACACACAGAACAAACAACCAACCAGTAACATAGTAACATGTAAATAAACAAATAAATAAACAAATATAAACACACACAGACACCCGGATGTACACATGTGCAAACTAAGCACACAACACACATACAAACAAGAGGGCGTAGGACAGAACAAAGGAGAGGCACAAAAACAAAGAAAATAATCCCCAGTCACTGAAGAAGTCATAGAATGTGTGACGAAAGAACTTTGACAATATATGAACAATCGTCTGGTTGTGGAATCAACCAGCCAACCGGAAATTTACAAATTCCTAAATTTATAATAAATTGAAGTGAAAGCAACTGGTGCGTGTGTTCCTTACAAATATAATAAATGAATGTAATAGATAAAATCCATGGGGCTGCAAATCAAAGACTGGAGGACGACCGCTATCCACCATCTTCCACCTTTGCCGGTCGCCCTCAAGTGAGGTGGCTAAAGCTTATAGTGTGCTACTACCGGTCACATAGAGGAAAACAGAAAGGGCGAGGAAGATAAGTCAGCGTTAATATCATGCCACAAGAAAAAAGAAGGGGGAAGGAAGAAATGGAAGAAGAAGAAAAGTCAGGGTTAGTGTCCAGCTACAAGAAGAAAGACAGAAAGAAAGAGGAAGAAAGGTCGGTACTAATGTCAAACTACAGTCAGGCCAGGAATGTCGCGAAAAAGATTTATTCTAAGGGAGCCGTATCTTAACAACTACTAGCGGTCAAATATAGGCAAACAAAAAGGCGGAGGAAGATAAGTCAGCGTTAATATCATGCCACAAAAAGAAAGACAGAAAGAAGGGGGAAGAGAAGGAAGAAAATGAAGAAGAAGAAAAGTCAGGGTTAATGTCGAGCTACAAGAAGACAGAAAGAAAGAGGAAGAAATGTCGGTACTAATGTCAGACTACAGTCAGGCCAGGAATAGCGCCAAAGATTTTTTTCGAAGGACCCGTATCTTAGCAGAGGTAAATATATTGGGGGTCTGTATGTTATAATGTGTGAGCAGAAGATTGGAACGTTACATTTTTGTTTAGATTTGTAGGATGAAGTTAAAAAAATTATATTTAATATTAACATTATAAAATTAAAGAAATTAGAAAATTGAAAGTTAAACAGTTTAACATTTTTAAGGTTGCGAGGTTTAAGCAAAGAAAGAGTCTTTTATGAAAAAAACTTAAATTTTATTATAGAGTAAAGATTATGTCTTTGTTTAGCCGTCAAACAACATGCGGCGACTACAGGCATGCGCAGCCCATCCACTCCGAGTGATATCGCCTAGCGAAAGATATGGAAATCAATTTTTCCGAGCACTCTAGGAATGTATAACAGGCATCAGGTGCGCCAGCGGGAAGTCAGCCCTCATCGTTAGGCCATCCTTGTACAAAACCAGTACTATTCATTTACCCAGGAGGGGGATTTGCTTAAGTAGAGGGAGGCGTGATACATCTAATAGTTATGATTAGATCTGTAATTTAAAGGTACTATATGGCGGTCAAAAATCCGGCTGCGCGCCGGGCCCCTTGGGCGAGTCAAGCCACTCCGAGTATATATATATATATATATATTTTATATATATAACGAAGGAAGTGTGGTAAGGAACCAGATGGACCATAACGCACCAGAGTACTCAATACTTAGGGTAGTAGAGTGGGTAATAGGAAAATGTATAACCCCGACGACAGAGCTCAAACCGTTTCGATGGCTATTTCTGGACTATTCCAGAAATAGACGTCGAAACGGCTTGACCTCTGCCGTCGGGGTTATACATTTTCCTATATATATATATATATTTATATATATATATATATATATATATATATATATATATATATATATATATATATATATATATATTAAAATAACAGATTAAAGTTTAAGCAAAGAATCGCTGCTTTCACTCTTAACGGGATCTTCTAAGGGTGAAAGCAGCGATTCTTTGCTTAAACTTTAATCTGTTATTTTAATAAATATTTGCTCTACGGTTCTTATATATTTGATATATATTTATCCTTATCTAGCCCTCTTTGGATTTTAGTCTTCAAATTTATTATTATTACTATATATATATATATATATATATATATATATATATACAGAACATGAAAATGCGAAGTAGTTTCAGATGTTCAAGTCCTTTATTCATAAGGCTCTGATACATATTACAATGACGTCTGTGGCCACGCGATTCCACCTAACCAGTGCCATGATCTCATCAAACAGCTTCTTATACAATAAGGTTACGTTCTCGAGGCAATTCACATTAACGCGACGAAGCAACGGACACGCATGATGTTATTGAAGCCTTCGCCCGTTCGCATTTTCTTTTCCTAAATATGTTCCGTCATTACTATGTGAAAAATATGTATACATAATGTATATGGTGGTGTATGTATACACCTACATACACCACCATATACATTATGTATATATATATATATATATATATATATATATATATATATATATATATATATATACATACATACATACATATATATATATATAAAATATATATACATAGTGTACGTGGTGGTGTATGTACACACCTACATACACACCTACATACACCACCATATACATTATGTATGTATATATATATATATATATAATATATATATATACATAATGTATATGGTGGTGTATGTAGGTGTGTATGTTTGTGTGTGAGAGACAGACAGAGAAAGAGAGGAGGAAGAGGAGAGCGAACAAGAGGGAACCATATCTTACTCGATTCTGTCAGCTCTGCCTATTATATGCTGACTTTCTTTAATTAAGATTTTATTTCTTTCATGCATTCTTCGTTTTCAGATTCTAATATAGTTTTCATTATTTGAGGAATGAACTTGATGGCTGAAGATATAGACATAACATATAGAATTCAGACAGGCAACAAACATAATAGCCATGTCTGATATTTCAGATTTAGATATTGCCATCGCAATACCAATTGTTGATGGCGTTACAATGCCACACTGGCGACCATTTTGATTTCCTATCTATTATGTCTTTCTTTCATCGCCTGCTTCATTTCCTCGGGGATATTAGGTTATTTTCGATTTTCTCCCCCGGCTATAACTGCATTTACTTCCCACTGTTAATTTATTTGACTGGAGTACTTCAATAGTCATAAGTTAGAGACTTCTTTGTATCCGTTAACTGTGGAAGTAATGTAAGGCAAGCCGGAATTACACTGTAAACTATGTCATTGCCTCATGATTGTTATACATTTTGTACAGATAGTTTATTCATAGAACAGACGCGCAATAATGTTTAAAACCCTCAAATGCTCCGGGAATACACGTGTAAGAATGAAAATGCAGTAAACCCATCTCTTCAAGTTAACAAGAATGGCATTATACAGTTATGTGATTTGCCAGAAAATTTTCCTGAAATCCAATCCTAAAAATTGTAGGACACATAAAAAAATGAAGTCCAATATATAAAATCAAGAGGATTGGGCATGGCTGAAATGCATTGACGGTATATACGGAATTACAGAACTAAACAGCAGTAAACAGCAACGACAACAAATGTCTACACCGCCTTGTTTATATACTGATGGTGGATACACCACCAGTTTCGCCAATAAGTGTTCAGATTTTCGTCAAATGAGCGTCTCTTAGAATTAACGTGTAGTTATTTGAGTAGTCCGGAGTAACATGTACCCTTAATGTAATTTTCCGTCTCAGTCGGTAAGACATAACACGCAACATAGCATGACATTTGAATCACTCGTATAAACGATTAGACGGGCTTCCACATGGTTTCCGACTACTCAATTTCCCACACATAGTTTCAGTGGACATTGCTTAATTAAGGTGCCACACCGTGAGATGGAACCCAGGACCTCATGATTATGAAGCGAAATTATTAATCATTCAAGGTTGCCTGTGTCAACATTAAGATCATGCATCATGTACAGAATCTGGTGAAACCGATCCCATTCGTTCTATTCTCTGACGAATACGTTTGCAGAGTGAATCTAGCTGTTCTTGAATATTCCTATTACACAATCTTCACCATAAAACAATAAAAATATAGCAGTAAGTATAGCAGAGCTAAGAATAAGCATATAGAACCCTTTATCACTGATGTCAACGGAAAGAAAAATTAATTAATAACTGAATACTGGAAAACACTTTATGTATGTTATTTTCCCAATCATTGTTTTTGAAGTTACCTGATTACATTAAAATTGAAACGTACGTAGACGTTAATAAAATGATTTGAAGTATCATCTTTGGTTTGTCAATCGATTTAAATATATACACATACTTACTCATACGCTTACACACACACACACATACTTACTCATACGCTTACACACACACACACACACACACACACACACACACACACACACACACACACACACACACACACACACACACACACACACACACACACACACACAACACACACACTCCATCATCAATATTTAAAAAAATGTATATCATACAAAAAACGCCAACATCAACAGTTTTCCAAGAGTGGGCAACATGAATGGATCTGTTATTTTTCTATAAAAAAATAATTTCTGTTTCCGCCCTGCCCGTCTCAACAATCTTTCTATTTCTTCTTTAATTTCTCATTCTTTCTTCTGCAGGAAGATAGTCTCAACGTCTGAAACCTTGAGACTCTCTTCTTGCAATTTCAAGCGTTAAACTAATATATTCCTTACATGTACTGTGCCGCCTGTTATTTTTGTTATTTTTGTTTACCTTTTACGTGTTGTGTATAAGTATAGGGGGTAGAGGGTCGAAGATGGTAGTAGAACTTGTTAGTAGCTGGTAGTGCTGGGTATGTATGTATAGGGGACACGGAGCGAAGGTAGATGGCCGGTGAGGTGGAGTTGGATAGGGGTTAATGGTGTTAATGGTGGGTGATAGGTACGTTAGTTAGTTAGTGCTGTTGATAGGGTTAAAAGAGAGTCATATAGGTGTAACATGTAAACTGTTAGCGTGTGGGTATGTTGTAAGAGAGTTGGAGCGTGTGTTAGTGTGCGTATGTGTGTATGTGACCTTTTTCTAGTGTTTCTATATATGTGAGTGTGTACGTTTATGTGTGTGTGTGGTGATACAGGGGTGAAAGTGACGGTGACGGGGTGGGACTTTGGTTATGTGTGTGTGGGTGGTAATTTAGGGAAGTGAGGTGGTAGAGTAGTGTTAATGGTGGATTAGGGTGGCCCGATAGTTGATTAGTTGGTGCCGTTAGTGGGGTAAAATAAGGGGGTCGTATGGGGGTAACTGGTGTAGGTTGTGTTGGTGAGTCTGTGTGAGGAAGAGAGTTGGGACATTTAGACCGCTTCTGGTGCAGGTACGGAGAAAAAATATTGTGCGCTGCTTATGTTTCAGGCGTGTCTCAGGGGTACATATAGAGACATCAGGGCAACAAGAAGCTGACCATCGATCGCGGTAGTAGCGACGGGCGGTATGTGCAAAGGGCAGGGACGTGATCGACGCGGGTTGGTTCCAGGCCCCGATCACTATCACGGGAGGTGGGTCAGAGGTTTCCCGACCCTCTCGGGCCAGGAGAGTGGCGCCCACTGATACCTCCAGTGTAGCGTGCGTGCGGCCCCGGACATCTAAGGGCATCACAGACCTGTTATCGCTCCGCCTCGTGCGACTTTCTGCCTCCCGTCCCTCTAAGAAGCGCTGCGTTCGCCAACCCACTGGCCCGGCGCAACGTTCCACAGCAGGTCTCGATGAACATGGCCATATGCCTTTTCATGGTCGAGAAAACAAAAATATATATCTTGGCAATACTCCCACGATTTCTTGAAGACCTGCTGCAGTGTAAATATGTGGACAGCTGTACTGCGTCCGGGGCGAAATCCGCACTTTTCACCAGCTAGCTTGGACACGACGTTCTCCCTGCATCTCTTTGCCAGACACTAGCAAAGACTTTACCTGGGAGGCTTAACAAAGAGATCTGTAATTGGAACAATCTCTCTTGTCTCCCTTTTTGAAAATTGGGATTATCACTCCCGATTGCCATTGCCTTTCCAGAGATCCAGGTCACCACACACACATCAGTCAACCAGAGAACACCATCTCTATTTAAGGGTTTTAACAACTCGGGCCGGATTTCATCTTCCCAAGCAGCCTTGCCATATTTGAGGTCTTTAACTGTTCTTGTGATATCAGCCTTCGAGAGAATAATCACCACACCCATATGCATGTCTTGTACATCAGAAGATGCTGCTGTGATCAGTTTTAGGATATTAGCAAATTATTCTCTTCACCTCGCGAGGACTCACCTGTCTGAATAGAGGAGAACCCAGGTTAGTTCCTGATATCAGGTGTGGAAGAAGGCTTCTTACTACGAAGTCGGTGAATGGTCTGCCAGAACACTTTATTTGCTGATATGAAGTCGGATTCTAGCTTAACCCCAATGTCCTCCCATGTCTTAACTTTGGGCATCTTTACTGTCTCTTCTGCTTGTACCGAAAGTGAAAGAAGTAGGACGCATTTCCATCTGGCGCCACACCAAGCTTCTTTTGCCCGCAGCATCTGACAGCCGAAGCAGAAACTACTGAGATGAATAATCTCCACTCTATTTCAACGTTCTTAGTTTGCTCAGGGATATCTCTAAAATTGGATGCAATAATATCTGCATATCTAGTCCTGACCTCCTTATCCACCAACGCTTCTCACTTTATCCTGTAGATCGGCCTGGACCTGCCAGTTTTGTGGGCTTCTTTGATTTTAGCGAGTCTCAAGTTGCAGATAACTAGATGGTGATCAGTTGACAGCTCAGCCCTTCTCATAACACGAACAACCAGCAGGGAATTGAAGAGATCAGAGACAATAACAAAATCAATTACTGATTTCTGTCCCCGATTCCTCTGATACCATTATATTTCTGTACTGGAAGAATGTGTTCATAATAGAGAGTTCATTGCTAGAACAGAAGTATAATAAGGCCTCTTCATTCGTATTTAGATCGGGGTCAATATTCCTTCCGATCACTCCTTTCCATGTTAGGTGGACAGTGCTACCACGCGCATCAGGATATATCACTCAGTCTTAACTACATTTAACGCTGCAGTGATTTCATCAAGGAAGGGACATGTATTTGGACTCCGTGTTTAGTGCATAAACTTGTACCATCCACAGAGACCTAACTGTCAGCCTAAGCTTCAAGAAGCAAATCCTCCCTCTTAATGTGATCCAGTCCATAACACATTCTGGCAGCCGGGGTCTTGTGAGTAACACAACTCCAGCATGTGCCTCCTCTAATAGTTCTTGCTTCTTACCTGTGATGGTTGTAATGTTTCAGTTTTCAATTGTGAAGGATTGCTCTATTCCGGAGCCTTTTTGTGGTTGTCTCCGGATACGCAATCTTTGTGCGTCCATTCCACGCGTCCCAGACCAGGTCACCAGTTTTTGCGTCATGAAATGGGGACTGCAATATACTTTTCAAATAGACACCTCTACTTAAGGCCTGAACGGTCCTTTATTAATCCGCGCGAAGGACGATGTCGTGTGGCTCTTTTTTGTTCCTCTCCCCATATTGCAGTTTCAGTGGTCTTATTTCTGCTGGTCACCAATCTCGTACTTCCAATCCCGCGAAGACTAAGCTTTTTTAGAGGTGGCCTTTATTGCCTCTTCATAGCTTCGTCACTTGATTGTGAGAGGTTTCCTGGGAGCTACTGGTGTCACCCATGCCCCCCCCCCCCCTAGCAGTTTATCGCTGTTGGTCCGGGGTTGCTTATTTATTCGACAGCTGCCCTCTTAAACCGCAACTAACCACCATATCTGGTAGCCGTATCGTTATCCACCACTTGCGACCCGTTCACTAGCAGAACAGCTCCATATGTCTCTGTCTCTCTGTCTCTCTCTTTCTCTCTTTAGCTCTCCCCACCCCTCTCTCTCTCTCTCTCTCTCTCTCTCTCTCTCTCTCTCTCTCTCTCTCTCTCTCTCTCTCTCTCTATATATATATATATATATATATATATATATATATATATATATATATATATATATATATAGTAAGTATGTTTTTTGAAACAGTGAGCAGGTTTTGAAATTTTTCTAATCTCAAAACCTGATAGAATAGCTTTCACCGTATTTTGACTAAATAAATTTTAGTCTGATAATGGGGTTTAGAACCCTCAGATAAATGAACGTCAATACTCATCTTTTTCTATTTATCTGAGGGTTCTAAACCCCATTATCAGACTAAAATTTATTTAGTCAAAATACGGTGAAGGTATTCTATTTTATATATATATATATGTATACATACATATGTATATATATATATATATATGCACACACACGCACACACACACGCACACACACACACACACACACACACACACACAAGCATATCCTGGTCGTATCTGTATATCTTACCATCGTGCTTTAAGATATTTGCTGAAACTTTACTATATTTTCTCATTAAATCACCGTCTCTTTTTATATATTAAAATTAATGTAATTTGGATTTATTTCAAGGTTCAATCACTTATGTATTATATTATAAGGGGAATTGAAAATGTTGAATCTAATTCGTCAGCATCTTCTCTGATGTTTGATCCTACAACATTGATTCAATATAATTCCTGTGAATGATAAAGACAATGTAATCCACGACTTCGAGACTACAAACGCCTGGTATTAATGTAAAAGATCTTAGTGACGTAAGGATATCTTTGGCAATTTAGCTTCATTGAAGTGAAAGATCTTCAGAATCATACAGTATCTTTATAGGCATAATTCGTACATGTTTCTCGCCTATCACAATTGAAATATATTGATTTTCAAGTCAGGAAGATTACAATCTCGGAATGTGTTACTACACAAGTAACCAAAGAAATTCGGTGGGGATTATTATATTCTTATGGTGACTGTGAAGAAATATTTATTCTGCAACTCAGTAATTGAAGAATATCCTTGTACCCAAAAGCAATATAAAGCTGATTTCCTAGACAATACCATTTCATTGTGAAGGTGAACTTCAAAGTTTATACATGAGTATTATTGGCTAAGAAATCTATGCGCATTAACAAATAAATAAAATAGAGACAGATGAGCAAGGTGGGGACACACACAAATACAGACAGACAGACACACACACACACACACACACACACACACACACACACACACACATACGCACACACACACACACACACACACACACACACACACACACACACACACACACACACACACACACACACACACACACACACACACACACATATATATATGCGTGTGTGTGTTCAAATGTAAGTATGGATTAAGAATATTCATCAGTCTCCAACAAGAGAAAAAATATATAACTCATACGAATCAATATGAATAGACCACAAATTGGAAGATTCGTTAGAACGTCGGATATAATTCTTTGTGGTATTCGTTTCGTTTCGACTCTTTGCTCTCTGAGTTCAAATCCAGCCGAGGTCAACTTTGTCATTTATCCTTTCGGAGTCGATAAAAATAGAACCAGTCTAGTACTGGGCTCGGCTCGATTCTTCCTCTACATCACTTTCTCACTCCCTCTCTCTTACTCTCTATCCTTCTCTGGAAGAAATCTGTTGTATTCAGACCCGGAGAGAGAGACGTATGTCAAATATGGCGTCCCTACGACCGACTCCTTCAGCAGTTCTGAGTCCATGCACACATGCAATCAATCTGGATATAATCAACGGAGTATAAACATACATACGTGTACAAACACCCACACGCACACACAAACACCCACACGCACACACAAACACACACACGCACATACAAACATTTGTGTGCACAACATAAATACACACGAGCATTTTATAATTTGGGCACAGGCATAACTGCGTGGTTACGAAGTTCGATTGTCAATCATGGGTTTACGGTTCCGGCCCTACTGTTTGACATCTGCAGTAAATATCTTTGCGTCAGGTCGACAGAATTCTTATGCGTGAAATTGGATTGTACTTATAATTCAAAGGTCCAGCATTGAAACATATTGTGTCATGTTAATACGACTTTGGAATTACGTTAGAGATACACATGCCTGTGGTGTACTCAGTCAAGTACTCGTTATTTCATAGGTTGTATGTTTTTCTTCTTGTCGTATGACATATGCACAATGGTTAGAGAGAGAGAGAGAGAGAGAGAGAGAGAGAGAGAGAGAGAGAGAGAGAGATTGATGAGCCAAGCAATGGCGTCATTTGTTTTATTATGGATTGTCTCCAGGCCGCCGGGAAAACGTCTGAGGGGCAATCCCTAATAACATGCAGCACTGTTTGGTCAGGGTCCCCACAGATTGTGCGTTTAATTGATTGAAGAACTGAATACTCATCCTCTAAACCGATAGGAGATATATCATTAGTATAGATGTATTGTACACGATGCGTGAACAGGTAGTAACCGCACTAGGTAGATAACAGTAGAACATGGATACATAAGAGTTAGCAACTAAAATTATCCAAACTCCATGGGAAATGAGTAATGTACGAAGGTCGGCTGAAACGTTGATAGGCTGACCAAGACACTCTCATGGAATGACCAACGGGGATTTATTTTTCAATGTGAAGGCACGAGGCCTAGTAGTTAGAGCGTTGAGCTCACAATCGTAAGGTTGTGAGTCCGAATCCCGAACCAGGCCGTGCGTTGTGTTCTTGAGCAACACACTTTATTTCACATTGCTCCTTTTCACTCAGCTGTAGAAATGAGTTTCGACGTCACTGGTGCCAAGCTGTGTCGTTCATTGCCTTTCCCTTGGACAACATCAGCGGCATGAAGAGGGGAACTGGAATGCTTGGTCATTCATGACCGAATATGACCAACGATAAGAGTCCCTGGAAAAAACCCCCAAAACAATGTAATTATTAATAAGAGTTGAAATTATGTAAGAAGGGTGATATTATCGGCATAGGGGTAACCTGGTCAGATATGCTATATGATCCAATGCTGTTACAATCTGGTATAGAGACAGTGACGTGACATCGACAAATGAATATAGAGGATGAATCTAATTCATATAAAGAGGTAAACATGAGAAAAAAAACTCACTTTCTGCACTGGCAGCATAGTATGCAATGAGGGGGGGGGGGCAAGGAGAATAGTGAGCGTTGATGTCCCCGATGGCAATTACGTCAGTGGCAGATGAGTTCAGATATATGTCCTTAATGCCGAACGAATTATAACTGAAGAGCTGTTGTTGGTTGGTGAACAGCACAAATATTCTATCTAGTCATGAATTATTCTTTGTTAACTATTCATTATAATAATGATAATTATCATTCTGTAATACATAAATGAAAAAATATAATTAATTCATAGCAATATTTCGTGGTCAAACGGAGAAAATAATGATCATATTATTTCAAATTTTACATACAATTAAATATGGTATTCAATCTGATGGCACAAATGTACACATATTTCTTACACATATCAGAATAGTGTTGAATGCAGATTAAAACTATTAATTTGATTTTCATTCATTCATTGAAATTAGTTTCCAGATGTTGCGAGTGGTTTTCTCTTTTTGTCTTTCTCTATATTAACATTTTGAAAAGCCTCAATACGAAATCCTCGTTCTAGACGAAAACACAAATCGTTTAGCTAAGCTTACACAAAAGGGTCATTTATCTCAGTGACTATTTAGGTACATGATTTTGCTTTTGCTATCTTGATTTTATGGTTTGAGGTTGAGATGTTCTATATAAAAGCACAGACTCTCATTAAAATCACTAATGGAAAAATTTCGTGCCGAATCATTTAATATAAGTTGCAGTGAATTTGTAACATTTTCAAAATAAACTGTGGGCAAATAAAATTACCATATTCGAGTAACGTCTCTATGTGCAAAAACATTGAGCATCCATGCACACACACATACACACACAAACACACACATATGCACGCACGCACACGCACACACACGCACACACACGCGCGCACACACACACACACACACACACACACACACACACACACACACACACACACACACACACACACACACACACACACACACACACACACACACACACACACACACATAAAGCCACTGAATAATGTTGGAGAAAGATTTATGCGATATTTCGGTTCTAAGAAGCCCTTTTTGTAAATGCACGAAAGAACTGAGTTAAACACCAAAACTGTTCTGACATGGATA
The DNA here is from genome assembly GCA_964016885.1 of Eledone cirrhosa. NCBI lineage: Eukaryota > Metazoa > Mollusca > Cephalopoda > Octopoda > Eledonidae > Eledone > Eledone cirrhosa. The sequence continues at coordinate 221,865,606 of OZ024740.1, forward strand.
GCATGGCAAGGGTAATAAACCGTTGACAGAGATTTCTGATTATAGTTATTTGTGAGGGTCGACGTCCAATAAATATTACTTAAAACATACAATTGTTCTTATTCTTTATATGGCAAGTCTTAATAGAAACTTTAACCTTTCAATACTGCCTGTCGTAAATGTACGCGGCAACTCGCAAATATGTAAAAGTAATAAACTAATGGAATGAATCCCCGCAAAAGAATCTCAGAATAAATGGTCATAGGAAACGTTTTAAATGGTTGATTTATTGTATTATTATTATGTACATCTATCTATATACTACTAAAACTCTGATCTTGCGTGCTTGCTTGCTTGTCTGTTATGTAATACAGTCAAAAGGGCGCATAATGGGTCAATACTTTGAAAGCAAGTTGCCTCTGAAATGGGAATACAAATTGAATAAAACAAGTTTTGCGAAAATCTGACCCCGGGTTTCCGAGATTCGCGGGTTTTGAGGGGGTACCTTCGTAAATAGCCACAACGGTGCATACTGGGAAAATAGCTCGAAATTAACATAACCCGCAAAACTTCGTAAATAGCCAAAACATGAGAAAATACTCTAAATAAAACAAGTTTGGCGTAAATTGCACATGGACAATATTTTCAATTTTCCCAAAATAGCAAGGAATTCATCTAAATTCAATTTACCTTATTTTATAATGAATATCGAAAGAAATAATCCGTTTATTTTTTGGTTGCCCATTCTGTAGGTAAGAGAGACAGAGAGGGGTGAGAGAGAGAAAGAGAGAGAGAGTGAGAGGATGAGAGAGAGAGGGGGGGATGACAGATAGGGAAAGAGACAGCGTCCTTAACTTTTATTTATTTTAACTCTCCCCCATATCCATAACGTTATTTCTTTCTCTCTCTTTCACAGTTATACTGCCACCGTGTGTATCTGTATGTGTATGTGTGCCAGTGCATGTGTTTACGTACTTAGAGACATGTGTGTGCGTGTGTGTATGTGTGTGTAACAGTACTTAAGTTAGAGACACATATATATATATATATATATTTGTGTGCGTGTGTGTGTGTGTGTAGGATACCTTCGTAAATAGCCAAAACGGTGCATAATGGAAAAATAGCCCTGTAAGTGATATAACCCTGAAATGGGGATAAAACAGGTTTGACGTAAATCGCCATAAAAATATTTCTCGAATGATGAAAATAGTTTAATAATTATTAAATAAAATTTTCAGTGATTTCTCAGTGAATATGATTTCAAAACTACAAGTTGTTTGTACTTCAAGTATCTATATTCGGACTTTCTTTAAACAGACGATATTTTAATTATCAGAAAAGCATTAAGTGAATATCACTGAAAAATACCAGTTGGTGTTAAATAGTAGGTGTTTATATTTTTGCTTTTGTTAAAAAGAATATTTCAATTATTTAAAAATATTTTAAAGGGAATTTGATTTCACAAATAGCTTTATTTACATAGACAATATCTTCTTTTTTTAAAAATTATTTTCAAGTGAATACAATGGAAAAAATATTTCTTAAGTGAAAATGACTTAAAAAATACAAATTATTTGTACACTAAGTATATATATTTCAGCTTTCTTTAAACAGAATATTTTAATTATTAATAAGTATTTTTTAAGTGGATATGATTTGAAAAATACGAGTTGTTTAAACAGACAATATTTTCATTATTTAGAAATATTTCTAAATGATGATTTAAAAAAAATATTTGTTCAGGTAATAGGAATTTTTTCTAAGGTGAATACGATTTTCTATTCTTAAATAATGCCTCGACGAGGAAGAAAGAAAACATCTGGTTGGTCTATCGATAGTGGAAAGAAAGCACGGCTAAGGAGTGCCGAAGAAGGTGAGCAAGATAGTGGTCAACGCCAACAAGATCGGGACAGGCATGCGAACAGAAGGATCGATGCGACTGATAAAGCAAGGGCTGCGCGTCCGGCGGAACAGAGGGAAAGAGACAGAAGCAGGAGATATCATGAATCGGATGGTCGGAGAGCTGCGCGACTGGCGGAACAGAGATAAAGGGGCAGAAGAAGGAGAGATCATGAATCGGATGGTCGGAGAGCTGCGCGACTGGCGGAACAGAGGGAAAGGGGCAGAAGAAGGAGAGATCATGAATCGGACGCTCGGAGAGCTGAGCGTCAGGCGGAACAGAAGGAAAGAGACAGAAGAAGGAGAGATCATGAATCGGATGGTCGGAGAGCTGAGCGTCTGGCGGAACAGAGGGAAAGAGACAGAAGCAGGAGAGATCATGAATCGGATGGTCGGAGAGCTGAGCGTCTGGCGGAACAGAGGGAAAGAGACAGAAGCAGGAGAGATCATGAATCGTATGGTCGGAGAGCTGAGCATCTGGCGGAACAGAGGGAAAGAAACAGAAGAAGGAGACATCATGAATCGGTCGCTCGGAGAACTGACCGTCTTTGCCAACAAACCATTAGGGATAGAGCAAGGACAGTTCAACGACGTGACCTCTCTGCTGGTGTTGGACAGATGAATAAGATCTGTGTCTCTTGTCATGCAATGCTTTTTCATGGTGAAACTGCTAACTTTTGCTGTATGAATGGAAAAGTCAGGCTGGGGAATCTGCAGCCTTTACCCCAGGAACTTCAGAGTTTATTTAGTACTGATCAACCTAGGGCAAACGAGTTCAGGAAGAACCTCAGACAATACAACTGCCTGTTCCAAATGGCATCTTTTGGGGCCGGAGAATTTCGTTCCTCAAGGAGTGGATGGAATCCTTCTATCGTTATTAATGGTCAAATTCACCATTACATCGGTTCCTTAACCCCTAATCCCAACGAACAACCCAATTTCTTCAAATTTACTTCTTGGATCCTCAGGATAGTGTTGATTTGAGGATCAGGATACTCCATAACGATGGCATTCAGCTTGACATAGTTGAATTATTGGAAATAATACTCAGACAATATAACCCTTACGTTGCTTCATTTCGAATGGCAAAAGAACAAATTAAAAATATTCTCGAAGCTTTGATTATTATTGATCCTGATAGGAGACCAGCAATGGAACATGAGAGAAGATTCAATGCACAAACTGCAAACGAAGTTGCCGTTATTATACAAAACAGCACCGAACTTCAAGCAAAAGCACGGCACATTGTGTTGAAAGAAAAAGGCGGATAATTGCAGATAATCTCAGAGTCCCATCGGTCCTATGACAGTTTGCAGTATGTTCTATTTTTTCCTTTTGGCGATGACGGATGGCATCATGAGCTGTTAATGAGCAACAACAATAAGTTGACGCCAATGCGCTACTATGCCTATCGAATAATGAACCATGAGAATGAATTCAACCAACTTCTCAGAGGCGGTCGTTTATTTCAGCAATATTTGGTTGACATGGCTGCGAATATTGAAGGAGATAATCTGCAATGCATCCGAATGAATCAAACATCATTGCGATCTACAACATACAAGGGCCTTACTGACGCATTGAATGATGATGACGATTTTCGCAATATTGGCAGGCGAATCATACTCTCTTCCACATTTGTCGGTGGACCGAGATATATGATGGAGCGATGCCAGGATGCCATGATGTACATACGGAAGTACGGCAATCCTTCGTTCTTCATCACAATGACATGCAATCCAAACTGGCCTGAAATCCGGCAAAACCTATTCCTGAATCAAAAGCCACATGACAGGCCAGATTTAATTGCCAGAGTATTTGACCTGAAGCGGAAACTGTTAAGAAAGTATCTTACTGGAGTAGATGGCCTATTTGGCAAGTGCATTGCTTACGTGCTGACAGTCGAATATCAAAAGTGAGGTCTTCCTCATGTGCACTGTTTGCTATGGCTCAATGAAGCCTCCAAGCCCAGACCGCAGGAATATGATAAATTTGTTCAAGTCGAAATACCAGATCCAAACAAAGATCCAGAGGGTCATGAATTGGTGCTGAAGCACATGATCCACAGTCCGAATTGCTCTAACAATTCACCGTGTTGGAAAGATGGAACGTGCAGTAAGCGGTACCGTAAGCCTTTCAATGAATATACATTGTGTGGAAAGGACTCTTATCCTGTGTACAGAAGACGGTCTCCAGGAATGGGAGGATTTGAGGGGCACCAAGAAGGAAGGGGAAGCCGAAATATAACTTCGGAATGGGTGGTTCCCTACAATATGAAACTATTAAAACTGTTCAACTGCCACCTAAACGTAAAGATGTGCTCTTCCGTGAAATCGATCAAATATGTTATCAAATATACCATGAAGGGCAGTGATCAGGCAATGTTTGGAGTGAACAGGGAAGATGAGATAATACAGTATTTAACAGGAAGATATATCGGTCTTTCAGAAGCTGTTGCTTTGGTACTTGTATTTCCAATTCATGAGAGAGAACCGGCCGTAGTTCGCCTTCAAGTTCATCTACCCGAGGAAAATCAAATCTTCTTTCGGGTCAATGCTGCTGTTAAAGTAAACAATAACATGGCTAAGACGACTCTGACTGAGATCATGGGTCTTTGCGATCGCGATCCGTTTCCAAAAACATTGTATTATGCCGATGTCCCAAAGTTTTACACTTGGAGTAATAAGAGATGGGAAAGGAGAAAGGTGGGGAAAACAGTTGAGCAGTAACCGGGGATTTTTGAGGCGACCGTTTTGGGAGGAGTATACACTGTTTCTCCACGAAGTGGTGACCTGTATTATTTGAGACTCCTTCTGCATCACGTCAAAGGGCCAGTATCCTTCAACTCTTTGAAAATGTGTGATGGAGAACTCCTGCCATTATTCAAAGAGAAAGGTTTGCTTCAATCGGATGATCATTAGCAGCAGACTCTGGAAGATGTTGAGCGAACAAGGCTTCCCAAAGCCATGAGAGATCTATTCATCGTAATCCTCACAAATACGGAAATTGACAATTCCAGTGCTTTATGGATTCGATTGAAGCATTCGCTGTCTGTGGATTACCTTCAAATAGAAAAAAGGGCTACCAGAAACTCTAACCTTTTGATTAGCGAGAGACATTATGATCAATGTCTTCTGTATTTTGAAGACAAACTTAACGACCTGGGCAAAAGTCTTAGTGACTTTAACTTGCCAAGGCCAAATAATATTATAGCTAATCAGGATATTGGCAATTTGGAGTTATTGCATGAATTGCAATACACCAGAGAAGAGTAGCGACGATTTGTAGAAGAGACGGCGCCTCTATTGAATAGTGAACAAAAACACGTGTACGACTTCGTTTGTAACTGTTTAGAGACGAACACATCTGCATTGATTTTCATTGACGCTCCAGGTGGAACAGGAAAGACATTCCTGATTAACTTAATTCTTTCAAAAGTCAGGGGAAACGGCGACGTGGCAATTGCTGTTGCGTCATCTGGCATTGCCGCGGCACTTATGCCTGGTGGAAGAACAGCGCATTCTAGGTTCAAAATACCGATAGTAGTGAAAGAAAATGGTCTGTGTAACATTGATAAAATCTCAAAGACGGCAAACCTCTTCTAGCATACAAGGCTGATTGTTTGGGATGAGTGTCCTATGATTCGGAGGGAAAGCTTCGAAGCTGTTGACCTCACTCTGCGTGACATAATGAGGCATTCGGTAGAATTTTGACAATTTGCTGTGGCGATTTCCGTCAGCTTCTTCCGGTAGTGAAAAGGGGAAATGAAGCGGACGTGGAAAACGCCTGCATTAAAAAATCCTACTTATGGCGAAGCTTCAAAAGATTTCAGTTGTAGAAAAACATGCGATTGGGTGGGGGAGCAGGAGACTATTCACACTTCCTATTGGAAAAGATAGATAAAAAAACTGAAAATGAGGAAATTATTTTGCCAAAAGAAATGGTTCTCCAAGCAACAACTATGGAAGAATGTATTGATTTCATCTACCCCTCATTCGACAATCCAGCTGAAGTGTTTTCGAACAATTGCATCTTAGTACCTCTCAATCAAATGATGAGAAGCATCAATTCCACCTGTATCAGACGCTTCCCTGGAACCATAAAAGAGTAACGATCCTATAATTCTCTGAGTGATGGTGCCAATGCCACTCATTTCCCGACTGAATTCCTTGATTCGGTTGAACTATCAGGACTGCCTCCATATAACCTGGAATTGAAAAAAGGATCGCCAATAATTCTTATGAGAAACTTGAATCCTCCAAGGATTTGTAATGGAACGCGCATGATCGTGAAAGAACTGCACGACAATCTCATAGTAGCAAGAATCAACACTGCTGCTTTCAGAAATGAGATCGGTATGATACCTAGAATAAGAATTAATCTATCCGAAGGTGAGGATATCCCTTTGCAGCGAAGCCAATTCCCAGTTCAATGGTACTTTGCTATGACTATTCATAAAGCACAAGGACAAACTATGGAAAACGTCTTGGTTTATCTGGAACGACCTGTATTCCAACACGGTCAACTGTATGTAGCCCTTAGCCGCGGAAAACGAAAAGAAAATGTCAGAGTGTTTCTGAAGGATACCCAGTCAACTAAGAAGGTTGTCATCAAAAGCATTCTTTTGAACAAACTGTAACAGCATAAATATGAGAAAATGTTGATTCCGACGTCAAAAAATGAAAGGAAAAGGAAAAACTAAGACAAGTAAGAATAATTTCTTTCAAATTTTTGTAAATAAAACCAACTTTTTATTAACATTGCAACTTTTTAAGCAGAAAAATCTTTCAGAACAAACAGTCAAGCATCCATAGAGATATAGAAAAAAGAATTTTGAAGTGGAGTGATTGGATAGCTATTAGTGAAAAATGATTTGATATTTTCTTTGTGAAAATACTTGTGAATAATACAGTGAAAAGACAAAAATCGGACCACGGGTTCCCGAGATACGCGGGCTTTTTCGGGTACCTTTATAAATAACCAAATCAGCGCATAATGGGAAAATTCTTTGAAAGTAAGGTACCATTGACATGTGAATACAAACACAGATAGTGGTTGTGGGTGAGAGAGAGAGAAAGAGAGAGAGAGAGAGAGAGAGAGAGAGAGAGAGAGAGAGAGAGAGAGAGAGAGAGAGAGAGAGAGAGAGAGCTGGTGGCGTTGTTGAATGAAATTATGACAGGTGACTTCAAAGAATTGAATACAGCATTACTGTATCTAGCTTGAATTTGGTGACTGAATATTAAGTTATATGTATCTTATAACTTGTGTTAGGACAGGATGTATGTGTGTGTGTGTAACCAGTGTATATAGGCAACATACACCCACACACACAAACACATATATATATACACACGTACATACACACACACACACATACACGTATATATATATTGGCTTTCTAATGTCATTTTACATTATATACATTTTATGTATATTATAATTATTTTAAAATTATTTTTAAGTGAACATGACCCAACGGGTCACGGGTGGTCTAATATAATACTAAAAGTCTGTGATTGCTTGCTTGCTTGTCTGTAACGTAATACAACTGAAAGGGTACATAATGGGAAAATACTTTGAAGAGAAGTTGCCCTTAAAATGGGAATACAAATGGAATAAAACAAGTTTCGCGTAAATCGGACCACGTGCTCCCGAGATATGGGTTTTTTTCCGGGTACCTTCATGAATAATTAGAGAGAGAGAGAGAGGGGGAGAGAGAGCGAGAGAGAAGAAGAGATAGTGGTTGTGACAGAGTAGATTGAAAGAGAGACATAGAGAGAGAGGGAGAGGAGACAGCGAAGGAGAATGGAAGAGATCTGGTGGTGTTGTGTGTATATATATATATGTGTGTGAATGTATGTATGTATGTATATATATATATATATATATATATATATATATATATATATATATATATATATATATATATATATAAGGGATAACAAAATATCGTTATAGTTAATCCAGTTAGAGGTTATGAATACTTCTTATTATGGATAGTTTTAGCGTACCGCGTTGTTTGGCTCAACAAGAGGTTTACGTAGATGACGAGATATATATATATAAATATAAATATATAAATATATATATATATATGTAAGAATATTTTCGAAACAGCGAGTGGGTTTGAAATTATTAGAAATGTAAGCTATCGTCGTATTTTGACTAAAGAAATTAAAGAAATTATTTAGCCTGATAGTGGGGTTAAGAACCCTCGGAGAAATGGAAAAAGATGAGTATTGACTGCAATCCCCTTGACTTCTTTGTGTGGGGCGCAGTGGAATGAGACACCAACAGGCTAAATAATTTCTTATATATATATACAATAAAAAGAAATACACAGATACATGCGAATACATACATATACATGCATATACACACATATATCCCTGAATTTGTGTGGTGCCAACCTTAACCGTTGTTGCTCTTTGATTAACAGGGCAAAATAATCTGAATGAATTAGATTGACTCAATATCAGAGCTATATAATACATTATAAAGAAAGAAGAACCATTAGACATAAACAAAAAAATATATATACCCAGTATTCTTCAACTTCCTCGACCGCGCAGTTTCGTGGCTACTATACATTACATCATAGAGATGCAGTATTTTTGTGAGGTTTGCCCACTTGTCAAGAGTATACCTCATTAAAGTTTCAAAACACGTCCGCAAGGCGTGAGAGAGAATCCCGGAAAGGCGGAGGGGGAACTTATCACGTGATACAGCGGTCAAGAAACAGAGTTAAGCCTCTTACAACCAAGAGAAAAATACCACAAATGGCGGAGGGGGTACTAAAAAAATATATATACCCAATATTATGTTGAAGAATAATGGGTATATATATTTTTTTTCTTTATGTCTAATGTTTCTTCTTTCTTTATAATATATTATATAGCTCTGATATTGAGCCAATCTAATTCATTCAGATTATTTTGTCGCTATTAATCATAGAGCAACAACGGTTAAGGTTGGCACCACACAAATTCAGGGATATATGTGTGTATATGCATGTATATGTATGTATTCGCATGTATCTGTGTATTTCTTTTTATTGTCTATAACTCCCGACGGTAGAGTAACCACAGAAGTATAGTGACTGCAGTCAAGCTTACACTATTTACACTTCTAGCCCTCCTTAGCCACTTCCTCTGTAGCCGAGATGTTAATACCCCCTCCGCCATTTGTGGTATTTTTCTCTTGGTTGTAAGAGGCTTAACTCTGTTTCTTGACCGCTGTATCACGTGATAAGTTCCCCCTCCGCCTTTCCGGGATTCTCTCTCACGCCTTGCGGACGTGTTTTGAAACTTTAATGAGGTAGTCTCTTGATAAGTTGGCAAACCTCACAAAAATACTGCATCTCCATGATATAATATTTTTGCATAGTAGCCACGAAACTGCGCAGTCGAGGAAGTTGAGAAATATTGGGTATATATATATTTTTTATTTATGTCTAATGTTTCTTCTTTCTTTATAATGTATTACATATATATATATATATATATATATAACAAACAAACCGAACATCATAATAAATGTTTACAAACAACATTATAATAAATGTTTACGAACATTATAATAAATGTTCGGAAAACCCATACGTACATATATATGTGTGCATGTATGTATATATATATATACAACTGTACGTCTGTATACATATATGTATGTACGCATACATACATACTTACATTTAAGTATCACCCGTACTAAGAGTGAGAAATGAAATTTCGTTTCATTCTTTTCCATCTCTCTCTCTCTCTCTCTCTCTCTCTCTCTCTCTCTCTCTCTCTCTCTCTCTCTCTATATATATATATATATATATATATATATATATATATATATATATATATATTTATATATATATGTGTGTGTGTGTGTGTGTAAATGTGTGTGTGTGTGTGTCTATGACCAGTGCATATAGATCACAGACACCTACATATATATATATATATATATATATATATACACACACACACGTACATATATATATATATATATATATATATATATATATATATATATATATATATATATATATATATATATATACATACACACACGTATATATATGGACCTTCCAGTTTCATATTCACATTATATACATGTCTGTGTATAGTTTTATTATCTAAAAATTATTTTTAAGTCAACATGATTTAGAAAACAATATTTTTAAATGGATGTGACCCAACGGTCACGGGTAGTCTAGTATAGAATAAAACGTAATTTCGATGACATACACGTAATAGAGTGAGGCCTGCCTATACACGTTTACGTATTAAATGGAAACACACATTACCGTTACTAAAATAGCTTATCCACATCGTCGCAGGATGGTTTGTATCATCGCCACTCATTTACTTATTTACCCCATTTATAATTTACAGCTCGTAGTTGTGAATCGAGGGAGGTTTCATTGTTTCTTTTTGCATGTAAACGTTCACGTAGAAGCTTTCAACTTGTTTTTCTGAATACATACACTCAGCCCGTGCATTGAATGCTCATATTGGTACAACCACAGTAATTTACTGAATCACAGACACTTTATTTACATACATACATATGGAAAAGTGGATGCATTTAACGTACCATATTCTCGTTGTTCGGGCGAGAGCTTGGAGTAGCTGTCTAGAACAAATTAAGCTGGGGTACCTACATAAACAACAAAGTTGTGAAAATTGTAGCACTCCAGAGGTCAATTATATAATAGATAGACGTAACGGCGGGCCTTGATTATTGGGATGGCGTAGAAAATCTTAAACTCTGCTCTTCATGCAACACTGGACGGATAGCTTCAGATACAGACAACTTCCCAACAAATATAAAAACAACGAGAAACAGCAGACTGTCAACATCCTACCACTTCATTAAAACCCACGAAACCAGTGTTAATCTACAGATTAGACCATTTGTCTCTAGTATAGAAAGACCCCTCTATAAAACCTATGCTTGCTACTTTTCCTGGACAATTCAGCAGCTGTAACGAAGTCATACACAGACTAGATCAACTTCAACCTCACAAATTTAAACTCAACAGATATGCCTTTAGCCTCGATGTTGTCTCCCTCTATACGACAATACCCGCTCACCCAGCAGTCAACCTAGTGACTGAATGAATGATTTCATACAACAGATACTGCTTCGGCCTCACTGCACAAGACATACATCAGCTTCTATCCGTCATCGTAGAAAATGCATATTTCACTTTCTACCACAGCACATACAAACGAACAGCAGGGGCTACCCATGGAATCCAGTCTTTCAGGCCTTCTGGCCATCACCTATATGAACCAACTGACACATCAAGGGTTTAACACCTGCCGCTCCTGTGTTTTCTTCACCCGATACTTACATGATATACTCATCTTCACATAATCCCGTGAAGAGGCTGACATATTATCTACGACATTCTCAAACATAGATAACAACAGAATATTTACCATAGAGAACCCCGAGAAAAATGGTTCCTGGTCCTTGCTAGACTTTTAGCCTATAATAACATAAGATGGTTCTATATACACCAACTTCTATAGGAACGCCGCCAGCAGAGACCTGTTTGTGAATTATAGATCAGCCCTTCCCATTGGTGCTAAAATCGGATTCATAAGAAATGAATTTACGCATATCCAGAATAAATGCAAGACAGGACAAGATCACTCAAACTGCACAATACATGGATGTACAGAAGACGAACGGATACCCAACATCCACAATGAATCATCTTAGGAATCGAAGGCGCCGCAGGCATAAGACCTCATCTAACACCTGCTTCATGAAAGTACCATAATTCAGTTATCAGCAGAGCCATCCGCAAAGAAGGATTGGACATACAATTAGCACACTCCGACCCTTTGCTGCGTGGATACCTACCTAAAAAGCAATCCAGAGACAAAAACAACCAATGCTCACTGACTAACTGCCCTATCCGCGACACATGTATGTGCCAGCAGACACATGTAGTATACCAGATTGAATGCAGCAAAGGTAAGGAGTTCCACATTGGCAAGACAACTCGAACACTCCATACCCATATTAAATAACAATTCAACATACATCCTCATTCAAAAAACACATTGACAAATGCAGAAACATCAACAACGATATACAAGTCAATGTTGAAGCCAGAGAGAGAAATATGGGCAATTTAAGAATTAAGGGAGCCTTGCTGATATGTAGATGCAATCTACAAACCAATAATAGATTAGAACACAGCACACAATACTACACACACACACGCAATCTAAACAACATTTCACAAAACAAAAAAAAAAATTGATTCAATGAAATATTACATCGGCAATTGACGTCATCCTCCGGCTTCGTAACGCTTGAAAGCTGTTTATAGAATTTAAATCTCAATCTAATTCCAATGAGAAGAAACCGGGAAATTTTTCTCTGAGTGTTCCTTATATTCTGAAGAAAGGAATTTTATGTCCCGAAATATTAGGACGAAATCCCCCCCCCCCCACAAAAAAGAAAGAAACAAACAAACAAAATAAAGATTACCAGGTAACTAAGTTTTTTGTTACTTTCATCTAACCGCTCATTTTGCATTGTTTAGCCTTATTACATATATCAGCTTCCACATTGTAATTTTGAAACTTAGGCTGCTGAAGGAAATGATAAGGTTTTTTTCTAAACGTGTCGAGGTCATGGCAACATTTATGACTCGTTAGTGCCAGAGCATCATCACGATATAGGCCCGTTAGGGAATTTCTCGACAGGGCAGCACCCTACTACAACTCAGACCTAAGCAACAACAGCTTCTCCGAAAGAATCACGTACTCTCCTGATCACCACCCTACATTAATGTGAAGACCAAAGTAGGTAGAAAATTTCTAGGCCTCCTAGATCTTTAATTCTCTGTAGGCCATAAATACCGACACATATTTAATAGTCATACAATGAAAATAAGCTGCTTTTGTACCAGTAAGATAAAATCTCACATCACTGTCAAATGCAAAACCCTTCCACCTTATGGATGCTCATGCAGAAAGCCAGAAACACGCCCATTAGATCAACAGTGCAACACTTCAGAGGTGATATATGAAGCAGTAGTAACCTCCAACAACCAGAATCTCCAAACTGAAGCCTGGAATCATGTCGGAATGTCAAAGAAATAATGGTTTAAAAGCTGGTACCTAAACCCCGAAACAACCTTCAGACGTCTTGACAAAAACCATGCCACTCAGCTCGCAAACATGGAACATTAAATATAATGACACAGCACTTTCTATTAAATGGAGTAAATTATAAAATTCCACCCCCAATCTTAATAGAACATTTTGAGAGCTGTGTAACTCGGAAAAGAGGAATATACACTCACAACTGACTTCAGAGAAACACTGCTGTAGTCGCTGTCCACATGGGGCAAAATTCATTCCGAGAAAATGGTACAGACATGTTTAACTGAATTTAAATTCTTCGAATTCCTAACTTTGCACAGCACAAGAAGCCCCCCCTCTCCATTTGTATTTTAAAAATAGTTATATCTCTTCAAATATTTGTCTCTCTGACGCTAAATTCAAGATTACTTGCCCTAGAAAAGCCCACCGGTATTTTAAAAAAAACTTATAAATAATCTGTGGAGGCTGAATGAGTTGTAGAGTATAACCCAACGAAACTTAAGTATCTGTGTATGTCACTGTTAAAACTAATTGTATATGTACACAGACACACACACACATATATATACATATACACACACACATATATATCTCCCTAGTATTAGCTGTTTACGTCACCAGGGATGTAAGATTGAAACTCCCTATCTCCATTTAACTTTAGTTAAACAAGCTGGATATCAACATTTACAGTTAAATACATTTAATTCTCTCTTCTATGGAGAGGAAGCGTATATAATTAAGAAGGAATTTAAAATTTACAGTTGTTAACACATTTCTTACTAATCTGAACAAGTTAACAGAAAATCATTCAAATGTCGTGTCCTCTAAAGTATTTCTTACTGATTTATCTTGCTATTGATTTATATATGCCAGCAAATTTCATGCATTAAACTTATTATACAACTTTGTTTTAATATAATAGTCTATACACAATTTCTAGAAAGAAAGTTAGATATCAAATATTTATTTCCTTTAATTTTAGCATATATTGAAAATACCAAAACTGAACATTAATAATTTATGAAGAAAGTGCAATGATGATATATAACTCTTTCATAGTATTACATAATCTCCGACCAGCTTATGTATTATCCTTCTAATCCATGGCGATGTCTCTCGATACCCTGGCAGTTCAAGAGGGTAAATCATAAATCTACTTAAACCTTGGAATGTATTTAAAATAACTATAAATCTGATATATAATACTAACTATAGTTTAGTTCAATATTAGAAAATACAGATTAATTATTACTAATAGGGTTGCCTGGTGTGACGTTTTCGTCAAATATCATCATCGTGGTTATATTTCTATATCGACTAGATCCATTAATACTATTCTATTCTACAAGTCACATATTCTTGAAGAAGGTTAGAAATACATAAATCCTTACATGAAATAATATTGAAATGGAAACTCATGTCATAATACTTGTTTATTAGCTCCAGTAAAGTAAACACATATAAGAACGAGCCACCTGGGACCTCCTCTTGTTGGGTTATGCTCTTTAAGCAGGTTCCATAACTCTTTGAATCATTTTTCTTTTATGGATAGCTACACATTTATTATAGCCTTCAATATGCGTATTTGACAGGTCATTGTGGGTGCTGACATTGAGGCACAAAATATGCACACAGGTGTAATATTTTTTAAATACCGTCTTTCATTCTGTATTTCTGTGTGATACGTATTGTATAATGGAATATATAATAACGCAATAAGATTAGGAGTTTATTATGTGTTTACCAGTTTGCCGTTATTGAGAACAATCTAAATCCAGAATAAAGCGGCATATTCATTTTTGAATAAAATATAAACCTCCTTTATTATATCTGTAATGCCGCATGCATAGCTTTAGAATAGCGAACAGCCTTATTAATACCCAGTTGTGAACGTAAGCGAAATTTCATACATAAATAACCAGTCAAAATAGAGTTGCTGGATTATTCTTATCATCTGGGGCAGCTATGTCAGAGCGACAGCAAATTAACTACTAATTTGAATAGAAAGAATATTCGGGTAGCTTTGACTAGTCCTCAGAGAACAAAAGCAGATAGACATGAATTTTCGATCTAAGAAATACATTTATATGCCTGCAACAATATACTGACAATGTGATTTATATAAATAATTCATAATACGACATTATAACACATCGTTTTGGGCACGAATGGAATAAAAATAGTTTATGTATCCAAGAAATAATGCTAACATAAAATACAACTCTATTTTGGGTTAACATTAACAAACCTAAATGAGACAATTGATATTTTCGATAACATTTGTGAATCATCAATTGCTTTCAAAGCTAGTTATCATCTCACTAAAATTCAAAGTTCCTGCCTGCGTTGTACTGCTGGAAACATGCTTAAAAATATGGCTTTTTGAAATAGATCAAGAATACGAGGGAAATTTTGACTTGCAAATTAATAAAAAAAAAAAGAAGAAAGAAATGTGAATGCGTTCTTATTCAGCATGTTACTTCAGATTCATGTGATTCAACATTGCCATTCACATGATGCTATAAAGAAATCTCAATTTTCTCTCACGCATCCTCATGCACAATGGATCCGGTCAATCTGCTGAGATTTATTTTTCTTCTTTCGAACTGTAATGGTAAGGATTCTCAGCTAATTTTATAAAACTTTTATATTATTTTTTCATTCATTATTTCTTAAAATCCAGGTGGCGGATTGGCAGTATCGGTAGAGGGTCTGACGCCATGCTTTGACCTATAGAGTTACAGCCCTTGCCATTCTGAGTTCAAATCCCGCCGAGGTTAACTTTGCCTTTCATCCTTACGGGGTCGATAAAATAAAGTACCAGTATTGTACTGGTACTTTATTTAATTGCTGGCCTTGTGCCAATAGTAGAAACAATTATTTCTTAAAATCCATATTTTTGCCATTATGATGTTACAAACACATTTTAAATGAAATGTTTCCCACAATCGATGATTATTAATAAGTCACAAATATGAAGTTAAAAAGAAACTAGGAATTTTCAAATGTAATAACTAAAGAGAGAATGAGAAATATAATAGGACACTCTAAGTAAGCAATTATATGTACTGTATCAACTATTCATGTTATTCAGTAACACACACACACACACACACGCATACACACATATATATATATGCAAAAACTGAATGGAAACAACAGAGCAAGCAATACAGTACAATGAAGGAATGTATTTTCTACATTAAAAACAGTTACAGTAGAAGTCACTAATTCGATTCCATCTTCAAATTCCACTGCCATCTTTTAATCATCTGATATTTACACACACGCATGTATATATATATATATATATATATATATATTAATTTATTAAAATAACAGATTAAAGTTTAAGCAAAGAATCGCTGCTTTCACCTTGTGTGTGTGTGTGTGTGTGTGTGTGTGTGTGTGTGTGTGTGTGTGTGTGTGTGTGTGTGCGTGCGTGCAAGTGTGTTTGTGCGCTTGAAAATGTATCTACAGCTATATATCGATTCGTATATAAACACACACACATATATATATATTTAAATATACACTTATGAATGTATCTGTATGTATACACACTCACACACACACACGCACACACACGCACACACACACACACACACACATACACACACACACACACACACACACATATATATATATATATATTCATATTTACATGTATATATGCATGTACATATTTACAACCTGACTCATGGCGACTAAACTGGCAACCCCACCAAGGTTTCTTTGTGAGGAGGGTAACTTTGGACATCCTGCAGGACTAAAAACAAAACTTGTCAAAGGGCAAAGGAGCTCTTAAGAGTCAATGGCCATCCAAAATCACCGGGAGAGATGACCCCTTAGCCTTTGTCAAGGCAGAATTCTAGGAGAAGGAAAACTCTGATATAACACGTGCAAATCTGATGGTATCCAATGATGTTGACTTGTTCTTCTTTTTGGTAAATATCATCTTGGTTAAGAGAGTGGGAATGGATTTGTGCAGTGCCTTTGCTCACTATAAAAGCTTCACGGCACAAGCATTGCTTTATATCTGGAGATCTCTCTGCACTTGTCGTCACATGGTACCATGGGCCCAGCACTATGTGTCAATAATTGTCACAAGTGTAGTGTTTGTACCAAAGTTTTCAAGTCGCTGGCTGGACTAAAAAGTCACACTCGTTCAGCGCATCAGTAGGGGTTCTCCTACATGGATATAAAGTAGTGGCCGTACTCGAAAAGGAGTTGGCAGCCACCATATATATATATATATATATATATATATATATATATATATATATATATATATATATATATGTGTGTGTATATATATATATGTGTGTATATATATATATATATATATATATATATATATATACATATATATAAATAAAATAAAATGACAGGAGGCTGGACTGGTGTAAATCCTTGAAAGGTTTATTATACTATGATCATTTCAATGACCGGGTTCCATATGAATCCGGTGATATCATCAGGTATTGGAATATAATAAAGGAATATGTAAAAAACCATGGGTCCGAAAAATCAGAGACAGAGACAAAGAGGACGACTGACCAACTAGCTGCCTTTATCTCGGCCAGTCGCCCTCAAAGTGGTGGCAACTGAATCAACTAATGAATATCTGGTGAGTGGGCGAAGGCTTATAATGCACTACCACCTCTCCGTTAAAGAAAAAGGGGAAGAAAGAAAGAAAGGGAGAAATAAGTCAGCGTAAGGGTCACACTACATTCATGATAGAAAATGCCGCGAAAAAATGCTACTCCAAAGAATCTATAATAGGTGTCTGTATGTCTAATGTGTGAACCGAAGACAGGAACGTTAAACTTATGTTGCGAGTTATAGGATGAAATTAAATTAAATTAAAAATATTAAATTGCAAAATGATAAATTGAAAAATAAGTTATTAGAAAATTAAAGGTTAAGGTAGCGAGATTTATTTAATGAACTTACGGAGAGAGTCTTATATGAAAAAATTTATCTCGATAAGAAATTAGGATGGGATATAGAGTAAAGATTTCGATTGGGAATCCCAGCCAGCGCCCCCAACCATGAGTCAGCCAGCTTCGAGTGGTATCGTCCATCGAAAGAAATGGAAATTAATTTTTCCGAGTACTCTAGGAACGTAGCCACCTTAGGCGCCGGGAGCGCCAGCGGGAACTCCACAATTTCGACAGGCCATCGTCTATACCAAACGAATATTATTAAATCACACATGAGGGGGTTTATTTACGTGCCAGTAGAGGCATGATACAGCTAATAGTTATGCCTAAACCTGGAGTTTATAGGTATAAGTATAATATGGCGGCCAAAACACGCGGCGCTGTGCGACCGGGCAAAGCAATCCGCTCCGAGTAATTTCGTTTAGCGAAAGAGGAGAAATTTATTTTTCCGAGCACTCAAGGAAGGCTGAACTTTCCGAGTGCCCAGCGCGCAGCCGAGAAAAGCCACCAGACAAGTCGAAAGTAGCAACCCAATGAAAAGTGCAAATAGACCAAAATTATTTTAAAGTCCCAGTTAGTCCGGGTTATAAGTAGTGTGGTTGTTAGGTGGATTGGGTGCTATGAAAGGTGCATAATGACCTGAGTAAGGAAAGTTACAAAAAAATAATAAAAGCAGGATACAAAGATACATTACAAATATAAAGATAGAATACATTTATAAAAATACATTAATAAAATAATAAAAAAATAAAAAAATATACATTAATGAAATAATAACAAAATTAATAAAGGTAAATAACTAGGGATGTAGAAAGACGGAAGTATATAAGAACGTATCGGAGGGATCACAGTGTAGGGGAAATACAATATAGATCAAGTTGTAGTAAGATCATACAGGTTGTACATATAGATATAGAGGATGAAGGAGATGGAATGGTAACAGGTTGTACCTAGTGTAAAGTTCGGGTCACCGAATTCAGTGTGAGTCACAAAAAGTCCTGAGGTATAGAGTAGAGAATTCAGTCAATACAATACATGTTTTAGTATAATACGTAGAGTTTTGTCGGAATCGGAATCATCCCGACAAGGAAGTAGTATCAGGTGGCGGTAGATAAAGCACAGAGCAGCCAAAATCCGAATGGTAAGTAGATCAGTTAATCCCATGCTGACAATAGCTGTACACTGAAGTCAATGCCGCTGTTCAATATTACATTTTGAAGTGCTCAACATTATTAGAGCATTATTTCTTTAGGTTTGTTGGTTCACCACTGGATAGAACTGGTCATTCTGTATGGTCAATCCTGGTGTAATATTGTGAAGAGTACTCAACGCAGTGCAGTTGATCCATCTTCGTTTGTGTAGTAGGTGGTGCGAATACGGAGTTAATTATAAATAAAATAAAATGACAGGAGGCTGGACTGGTGTAAATCCTTGAAAGGTTTATTATACTATGATCATTTCAATGACCGGGTTCCATATGAATCCGGTGATATCATCAGGTATTGGAATATAACAAAGGAATATGTAAAAAACCATGGGTCCGAAAAATCAGAGACAGAGACAAAGAGGACGACAGACCAACTAGCTGCCTTTATCTCGGCCAGTCGCCCTCAAAGTGGTGGCAACTGAATCTACTAATGAACATCTGGTGAGGGGGCGAAGGCTTATAATGCACTACCACCTCTCCGTTAAAGAAAAAGGGGAAGAAGGAAAGAAAGGGAGAAAG
>OZ024740.1:221887781-221900281 GCA_964016885.1 Eledone cirrhosa
TGTATGTAACACATGCCTGGATAGATTTATTAATAATTTGACTAAGTATTATATTAACACACGCTGTTAGGCGTAGTTATAATGTTGTGCAAATGAATATCACAAACGTTCCATCAAACAGAATCTGTCCATTTTCAATTTATGTTATAGTTCTAATAACTGAACATGTGAGCACTTCATATCAACGAAAATTCGGCGTTGGTTTTAGTTTACTTGTATGGGTAAATATAAAACTAGAGCTAGATAAATAAGCGCTGTGATCAATACAAGCAGGATATTACATCTGTATGCTATATATTTCAAAAAGTACATCCGAGCATTTCAATCAAATAGTTACAGCCATGTATGTTTATGATTTGTGTTAGCAGAAATACATCTATTTCACACACTGTATTGATTACTAACTCATAAATCTTTGTAGATTATTGACCATCTTTTTAATTCAGATCGAAGATATAATAAACGTATGCTCGGCAGAACGGCTCATTAGAATTATCTTGTATAGTATAAGATTATTTATTGCAAAGAACTATCATAAATGTATTTGAAGGAGAAACGATATAACTACTGCGCGGACATTCAACTTGGTTTCCTTGTATAGCTGGTGCCTGTATATTCCTAAAATATATTAACACATAATATATTAACATATAACAGTCATCTTATCTCCAGGAAAATAGTAATGGCTGCCAACCACAAGTACAGTGTGTATCAGAAGGATATGACTCCATCGGAAAACTGATTTATAGACTTGAGATTGCTCGGCAAATATATAGATATACTACAATATTATGGTGACCACACGCACACGCCTGAGCTATGTGATAGCTCGATCTGCTAAACATAGCAGTCAGATTTCCTTCAAATCATAATGAATATCAAAAATTACAAAATAGAATGAGAAAAGTTTATACATTAATCGTCCTAGTAGACATTATATCTTATACAAAGAACAGCTTCATCATGGCATGAATACCTGCTCAATCAAGGCAGACATAAAATGCAAGTCTATGACAATAAATAAATTAATAGCAAGCTATCTCGCATATATTCGAACGTATAACACCAATCATTCGCTCACATTCAAATATAAATATGGTACTTATGGCTGTGTTTCTCATTACTGGTGTAATTTCAAAACAATAAACATTTTTGGGTGTCACAGCATAAAGTATGTGTCTGCACGCAACTATACATAGCAGTATAACAGATTAGCTTTAAAGTTCGCTTCGTAATCATAAAATCCCGTTTTTTTTTCTCACGGCATGACATCTTAGACATGTCATTTACAGTAGTCTCGGGTCGATCGAAGCCTTGTGAGCAAAATTGGGTTGATGAAAACTGTTGTGAAGCTCATCGGAAGGATTGTACTTATATTTCAGAAAATCAGCTTTGTCACACATCGCATCACATTGAATCCTCCTCAGAAATACGTTAATATACGTGTCCCTGAAATGCTCAGCCACTTGCATATTACTGAAACTCTCATCTCAACCGACAAGAAAATTAATGGTACCTGTATTTCAAAAGTTCAGTCTTTGCATACACCATTCCATGCTTAATCTTGATGTGAATTACGCTAAATGCACACATGCCAGTAAAATTCTGGGTCACAAGCACATTAATATCAGAAGCAGCCTGTTCCGTTGATCAAGCAGTTGGAGCATTCATCGTTGTAACCGATGCAGTTCCATTCCATTCAATTCTATATTATTCCATTTCATTCGAGTCTCTGATTAATAGCAAGCTTCAACGAATTTTAGATACGTAGATGTTTTACTCAATGCATATAAACACCTAGAACAGGTGTTTATATCACACAAGATATAGCTTCCGCCATCGCTATCTCCAGTGTACTATTGTTGAATATGGCGTAATATTGTTAGAAAAATTAGCACATAAATATATGACATATTTAAATGTTTTACAGCTTTCACTAAATAAAGTAGATTCATACTTTCCAATAACTATTGTTCGAGCGATATATTATTCTTGGAAAGTAATATGCATTGCATATTTTTCTATAAATGTGGGAACTTGTAATAAGGAAACATTGAATGGATTTCAAGGAGATGAAATAGATTTCTCAAGTAGGACGGTTCTGGAGAGTTGGTGCTGTTATATATAGGAAACAGCAATTGTAAACGTTATATTAACTATTGTAGACTGTCTAATGTAGAAGATTATCTAATCCTAAATTGATAGTACAAGCAAATGTGTTCTGAATTGTAACAAAAAAAACAAAAAAAAAACAAAAACAAACAAACAACAACAACAACAATAAAACAATCTAAAATTATTGGCCCGAAAATAGGTCAAATAATAAAAGAGTAAAGATTAAATAGAAGAGTCATAACTAGTGGTTAATCTTTAAGGTAACTATATGGGTAATACAAATCTAGGTCTCATTGACAATTAGGTGTGTTTTATGCAGAGGTATAACAAGGGAATATAGCGCCCGTGACAAAGCTCCTGCTCACGCAGCAAGCTATATAGTAGTTGTTAGACAATTGGATTGAAAGGGCAGTTTAAATAAATGAGGGTTTAGTATATTAAACTGCATTTTCATTTGTTCTACAGATACCCTTTACGCTTAAATAGACCGTATTTCCCGGCGCCGAAGACGCTTCGCCTCGAGGACGCACCCTAATTTTGACAACCAAAAATGTGAAAAAAAAAAATAACCTTCTGCCTCCAATACGCATGGTAGATTTTTGAGACTTATTTTAGGAAAAAAGTAGCACCTTCGACGCCGGAAAGTACGGTAAGTAAAGTATTGGCAAAAATGTTAGTGTATTTAAAGGGAGTAATCTGTGTAATACTGATCTTTGACAAATATTTGACAAGTCATACTATGAACTATGCCTCTGTGATCATGTAGTTCCCATCACTGTATTTATACCTATGGGCCTAATGATTTATATAAACGGTTTAATGATCAGCCACAATAGTGTTTCTCACCCATGATAATCAAAGACAGATCATACAACTGAAGGAGTTTATTTTATCATTCTCTTACGATAGCTTATTTGACTTTAATAGAA
Source organism: Eledone cirrhosa (assembly GCA_964016885.1). Lineage (NCBI taxonomy): Eukaryota > Metazoa > Mollusca > Cephalopoda > Octopoda > Eledonidae > Eledone > Eledone cirrhosa. Next base: position 221,890,826 of record OZ024740.1, read on the forward strand.
AGTGCTCCTAGTCCAGGTAGCGACTCCTTTCAAGAAGCGCCAATGGCACGTGCCATGCTTGCAATACCCTAGATACGTCTCTGGTTTTATGAATAATTTCTGTTTTAGGCAAAATGCCAGTAATTTTGTGGGAGCAAAAAAGTCAATTAAATCGACCCCAGTAAATAACTGAAATTATTTGTGTGAAGGCGTCTTACTTTGTGAATAGGGTGTTTGGCCCACACTCTTAACGTTGTGAATCCAATTCTTGGTGGTGCATTTTTGTCCTTGAGCAAGATACTTTATTTCATGTTGTTCCAGTTCAGTTAAGTGGCAAACGTGTTACGCTGAATCTCTTTGAGAACAATTTTAAGGGTGCTTGTGGCTGAAGAATGCTCAGCCACTTTTATGTTAATTTCTTAGGTAGACTGTTTCGCTATTTGAAATGAAGGAATAATGCATTAATTTCCATCCCCCAAGAACAGTTACTATCACTCATAAAGATACACATTCTTTTATTTTTTTACTTGTTGCAGTCATTAGATTGCAGCCATGTTTGACCACGGATTTGCAAGGATTTAATCGATCATATCGACACCAGTAATTTATTTTCATCTCCTCTACCTATTTTAACGATCAATGTTTGTCGAAACTCTGGTTTACGAGACATAAATACAGACACAGTGACAGACAAAATTATATAGAGTCAAAAACAAAAAACACACTTTTTTTCATTCTCGTTCTTTTCTTTCTATGTTTCTTCCTAACTATTATGCAATTATACACCTGATGATGTCACCGGGTTCATACGTAACCTGGCCACTGAAATGTGCATAGTATTTGCAGTAATAAAATCTAAAGGAATACAACCTGTCCTGCCTCCGGTCATTTTACCTTATAATATATATATATATATATATATATATATATACATATATATATATATACAAAAGTGTAAGTCACCATGTTAAAATTAACTTCGTTTATTCATATTGATGCAATATATATTACTCAACAGTTATGACCTCATCAGGCAGCTAGAACTTGAAGGGAAAATAGACAGAAAAATATAATGGTGGAACAAAATTTACCTCCGTTATTTTGTTCATATGCCTAGTTTCGAAGTGTGGTGTTGTTTTCTCGAGGTTGACTTTGCCTTTCATCCTTACGTGGTCGATAAAATAAAGTACCAGTAATGCACTGGGTAATTGCTGGCCTTGTGCCTGAAGTAGAAACGATTATGTTTTCATTTTATTTTCTATTCAAGTTCTAGCTGCCTGATGGGGTCATCACCGAAATATATATTGCAGCGAATATGAATAAAAGAAGTTAATTTTAACCCGCTACCTTAAATTTCTTGTTTTTAAATTACTTTTTAAATTACTCTGGAGTAAACAGATCCACCTGCGCACTTCATTAAGTGTTCTAATGCATGCTGAAGTCTCAGTAAACAACCAACACATACTCAAATATATATATATATATATATATATATATATATATATATATATATATATATATATATATATATATATATATATATATATATATATATATATATATATATATCCATACATATATATATTTATATATATATAACTGTTTCTGCAAGTTTCCATCTACAAAATTTCACTCACAAAGCATTGGTCCACTAATGACTATAATGTCCAAGCTCTCATGCGGTAGGCCGAACACGAAACCATATGGTTAAGTCTATGCAACAGAATTCTTAGTTTAAGTCTAAGTTGTTAAATGATGATTAAATATTACACCAGTGGAAGTAAATAATTATTTTTGTCATACAATTGATATATTCGTTATTATCAACAAATAACAAAAATGAGCAGAAGAGCTATCGAGGAAATCTAGAAAAATGCTCTATGTTTTAAGACACGAAGCACCCAGTGTATGTAGGACACAAAAGACTAATGGTGTATCGAAGTACATCCGTAGGTGATTACAACTTGAGCATTCGTAAAACTGATGCGTTTCAGGTGTGAAATTATTTCGTTATTGATTTACAGACATCATTTTCTAGATTATTACATGATCATTGATCTCATACTTTCCGAATGAATTGTAGACTTGACGACTTGGAATATTAATCCTAGTAGCACTCATCACTCTCTAGTTTTTACCATAGGCAATTTAATTTGTTCCAGAGAGATAGAGATAGAGAGATAGGGAGAGGGAGAGATATAGAGAGAGTGAGAAAGAGGGACAGAGAGGGAGAGAAAAGGAGTGAGAAAGGGAGATATATATATAGATGTAGATAGAGATAGAGAAAGAGAGAGTGATCGATATATATATAGATAGATAGATAGATAGAGTGAAAGAGAGAGAGAGAGAGAGAGAGACAGAGAGAGATAGATAGATAGATAGATAGATAGATAGAGAGAGAGAGAGAGAGAGAGAGAGAGAGAGAGGTAAGGGGCAGAACGATACTCAGTGCTGGACTATACGTTACTTATCAACCCTGAAAGAATGAAAAGCAAAGATGGCCTCGCCGGGATTTGGATTCAGAGCACATCAAACAGTACCGCAAATCAGTCTATGCGACGCCATAACGATTGTGCTAATCCGTCGCCATTATAAGTGAGATAATTGACTAATAATACTGTGTATATTCTATTTCTGTAAAATTATTGTAGTTCGTTAATTAAAGATATCTATGATTAAAGGAAAATATAAAGTGCTGTCTTGTTAGTAAGCCTCGTGATGCAATGACTGCTAATGAATACTAAAACAGTCTCAAATGCGCAGCCTCAACTACGACAGTGTGAACAAATCGATGGTTAACCATCCCAACATTCACCAAAAGCCAACAACTACCACCACCACAGCCAACACCACAAACACCACCAACACCACCAACACGACCAACACCACCGCTACCATCATTAATACGACCACCAAGTTCACTAGCATCAATACCCATAAACCCCCCCCCCCCCCCACTACCATCACCACCACCACCGCCACCACCACACAAAGAGCAACAGCACCACCACCAAGACCATCACTACCACCTCCGCCATCACCACCGCATCAACTACTACTACTACTACTACTACTACTACTACTACTACTACTATTACTACTACTACTACTACCACAACGGCAGTCACAACAACGAAAATTAATCAAATGTGCTGCTGCCAAGAAAATCATCATTTTATTTGATGATATCGCTCCATTCCAATAATTAACCACCAGATTGGAAATCTTAGCTACAAAGAGGAATATCTGCGAAAAAAAAAAAAAAAAAAAAAAAATGAATAGTAATGTAATGAAAGTAAGTTGAGAGAAAATTGTAGAAATCACAAACAGCGAAGGTGGTTTCTTCTAGCTTGCTATAGTGTTAACAATAATGAAAAGTAATTAATCATCTCAATTGCTAATGTAAACAAATGAAGGAACACATACAAAGAAGAGAAAGACAAAGCTGCCAGGCTCATGACTCAAATAATCTTAAGTTTATGAAATAATCTGTTGAAGTTTATGTCAGTTTTCTTGTTAAATAATTAAATGATGTACAGCCGCAACTAACATCTTCGCTCGCTACTATATTTACCATATCATACATATTCTAATCTTTTCGGCCGAACGATTTTAATTAAGTAGAAAATAAAATAAATTTCATTTTAATAATAATTAAGTTCAAAGTAAACACAACACAACGCTAATATATTTTCATATCTTCTTCTCTGCTTAAATTAAAATTCACGCGGAAAATAAATCAAACGCGCTATAAGCAGGAATATTTGTGGATAAATTCAGCAAAATATTTGAAAAACAAATCTGCCTTCAATATTTGCTTTGGTTTAATTTATTATAAGTTCAAGAAAATTCGTTTCATTTTTTTCTTCATTTTCCAAAGAAGCTTCAGAAAAATATCATGCAGCTTGTTTTCTGAAATTATTATTCGATATTCTTTAAGTTCCAACAGGAATAAATAAACATACATTTTTTTTGTAAGTGATATTCAAAATCAGATAATCAAATCGTGTCAATAAAGGTGTATTATATAGGGATGGAATTTTAAATTAAATTCTTGTGCCATTTTATCTCTGCCTCTCCTCTTCTTCCCCCCTTTCCTCTCTCTTTTCTGCAACACCAAATATATATATATATATATATATATATATATATATATATATATACATACATGCATATATATATATATATATATATATATATACATGCGTGTGTGTGTGTGTGTGTGTGTGTGTGTGTGTGTGTGTGTGTGTGTGTGTGTGTGTGTGTGTGTGTGTGTGTGTGTGTGCGTGTGTATGTGTGCGTGTGTGTGTGTGTATGTATGTGTTTATGCATTAAAGTTCAGTTATAATGAATTATTTATTTCTAGTATTGGAATCTAGTTTTATTACTACTCTACCTTCCAGAAATATTAAACGCTGTACACCGAAGACAGGATTCATCTGATGAGGCTCATGCGTATGTATTTTAATTTTGTTTTAATTTTAATTTTGATTTTGATTTTGAATTTGAATTGCTATACAGAAATAATATAGTATAATATATGCCACTCCACTGTACATCAATATATATATATATATATGTATCTGTATGTCTCTTGCGTTGGAAAGGAGGTCAATTATGTGTACAAACATTGAAAAATGCTCCGAAGACTCTAAGCCTAGGTTTGGATGAAATAATTGTAAGTGAATAAATGCTTTGAACATAGCTTTGATTCTTGTGAATTCTATATATATATATATATATATATATATATATATATAATTCTCTCTCTCTCTCTCTCTCTCTCTCTCTCTCTCTCTCTCTCTCTATATATATATATATATATATATATATATATATATATATATATATATTAGTAAAAAGTAAAAGAAAATGGTGACAAATTTTTCCCAGTGAAAAATAGTTTAATTAGGAATAAGTAGAAATTAGTAATAAGTATTAGTTAGTATTCAGTTTTAGTTTACGTTTTTACCGGTCGCGCATTTCTTATGCTTTTCAAAAATAATTTTGAGATAGAGCGCTCGTGATTTTTGCTCTAATCTGATCAGTTTTGCAAATTCTTCCTGTTTTATGTGAAAAAAGTGGCTTGGGAGACATTAAAATTTGGTTGGTTGTTGAATGTCACGTGAATAAGCACTATAAATTTTGCACCAATTCGTGTTGCAAAAATTCTTGTAGTCAAAACAATTTTGATTGGTCGGTAGAAATCACGTGAATGTTTAAATTGATTTTTGCACGAGCTGGTTTCGCACCAAATGTAGGTTTGTCGAAGAGTGTCCTTTACCGCTTGATTGAGTTGCAGTCATGTTGAGAGGTCAACAGTTCAGGTGTCTATTAAGATAAATATATATATATGTGTGTGTGTGTGTGTGTGTGTGTGTGTGTGTGTGTGTGTGTGTGTGTAGCAAAGTGGTTCATTGTTGTGACAATGGAAATGAATCGGTCAGTAGGAATGTGTGTATACGTGTGTGTGTGTGGGGCGGGTCAGTAAAGTGGTTCATTGTTGTGATAATTGTTTCTACTTTAGGCACAAGGCCAGCAATTACCCAGTGCGTTACTGGTACTTTATTGTTGTGATAATGGAAATTAATCGGTCAGTAGGAATGTGTGTGTACGTGTGTGTGGGGGAGGGGGGTTAATTTACCATGTTGAAACATATTTTTCAGCTCTTGTCTCATACGGAGAAGTGTGTGTGTGTGTGTGTATGTCTGTCTGTATGTTAGTGTTTGCATGTGCATACACGAGCGCGCGCGTGTGTATGTGTGTGGATGGACCAGTATATTTGTGGTACTGGTAAAAATGGCGTACATTATTCGATATTTTCAGTCATTTGCAAAAACGATTCTCTCAAAAGAACATCAATAACATCAACAATAAAAGAGGTGAAATGATGTATAATATTGTCATAACAACAAGGTGTGTGTGAGTCCAGATTGTACGTACTGCAAGGGGAATTCATTAGGCCCTGCCGCATGGGATAATTGTGTACAAATATATATGCACCTATCAATGTGCAATACATGTGTGCGTATGTGTATGTGTGCGTGTCGGCACATGTATATCTATAAACATCAAAAGGTATGCAAATTTGTGTATAATTGTATTGCACCATAGAACATGTGTGTTTACGTATGTCATTGTGTTTATATGTGGATAGAAATGTATGTAGGTATGTATGTCAACGTGTGTATGTTGTGGGTTCGTCTTAGGAAGAAGTGTTTAGACGGGGTCCGTATTTGTTAATAAAGTGATACTCCTTGCTGATGCGCTGGGTGTGGGTGACATTATCTTTAAATTTGTAGAGGGGAAAGATTCTAAAGTTGGGATGATTTGGACGGCACAGGTATCAATGTGTTTACTCAGTGCTATTTTTCTGTATTCCCGTATTTTGATTTGGGATCTATGGACAGTCATGCGTTCATGCGTTGGAGGAGGCTGTTTTTAGTCTGGCCTATGTATTGTTCTCGACAACCGGAACCAGTTAATACATATATTAAGTTTTCTTATGCGCATGTGAAATTGTGTTTTACTATAAAACGTTGTCCTTGTTTGAAATAGAATTCCGAACTCTCTATTAGGTTGATGCATATACCACAGTTGGGTCTATCGCATTTTTTTACTGTGGGTTTCGTTGTTGTGGTTGGCAGTACTTTGGCATGTATTAGGATGTTTTTCATTGACTTAGATTGTCTTTTTCTCTTTATGATATCGTGTGTTCGAAGGATTTGGTTCATTCTATGGTCCTTTTTTAATACAGGTATGTTCTGGAGGATGGTGACAAAGGCCTCATTGTTGAGGGGGTTGTGTGTGGAGATGTATGGAAGAGCCTTTAGTTTCGGTTGATTAACTTTAGGGTGTCTAAGGTCCTGGGTACTGAGTTTTAGGGCACGTTGGGTTCCATTGTCAATTAGTGATGCAGGGTAGTCCCTGCTTATGAGTGTGTCATTTAGTTCTTGTAGACGTAAGTAACAGGTGTTTCTATTGGAAACTATAGTACAGATTATCTTGGCTAAGTTGTAGGGAATATTAATTTTAATGTGTCAAGAGTGGCATGAATTGAAAGGAAGATATTGCTTGGAGTCTGTGGGCTTGTAGTATATGTCTGTTTCTATTTTTTTGTTATGAATCTTAATGAGGATGTCGAGGAAGGCGAGTTGTTGATGGCTGTATTCCATTGTAAAACTAATATTCGTGTTGAGCTCATTTATAAAGGTGTGACATTCTTTAAGTTTCTCGATGTTTTCGTGCCAAAGGACGAAGCAGTAATTTAGATATCTCTTCCAGTTTTTTCTATGTGTAAGTGGAGAGTGTTTCCAAATTTGTTTAGTACTTTAGTGTAGAGGGTGATTTCCAGGTATCCCATGACTAGGTTGGCATAAGTGGGGGCCGTTTTCGTTCCCATAGGGGTCCCAGATTTCTGCCTATAGAATTTGTTATTGAAAACGAAGTAATTATTCTCCAAGATAAATTTCAGTCCTTCTATCCCGAATTCTTTTTTGATGCGTTTTGGGAGTTCATTGTGGTAATTATCCAGCCAGAATTGGATAGCTTCTATTCCTAGGTTGTAGGGGATTTTGGAGTATAGGTTGACTACATCGAACGTCACTAGCAGGGTTTGTTCAGTAAGGAGTATATTAGGGAGGTGGTTGAGCATATCTAGGTCGGCCCTTATGTAGCTTTTAATGTGTTTGAGAAAAGGCTTGAGAAGGGTATCAATGAAGTTGTTAAGGCGGTGGGTTTCGCAAGCGGGGCCTGCTATTATAGGTCTTAATTTGAGATCATTAGGTGAGGGGACATTGATGACAATGTCTGTGGCTGCCTTGCCTGCCTTACTTATTAATTCGCTCTTATGTACATTAGGAATACCGTAGAAAAGGCTGGATTTACTTGTTAAGTCTGTGATGTAGCTGAATTCCTTGTTAGTGAGTCCTTCTTTGTATGGGTTGACCAGAGCTTTTAGGTTTCTCATATTTTTCTGTTGATTGTAGTGTTCAGGCTATTCGTTGTATGTTTCGTTTTCCAAAGTGGAGAGCGCTAAGTTGATATAGAATTCTGTCTCCATTAGGACTAATTCACTACCTTTATCAGCCTCTTTAATTGTAATGGTTCTGTCGGTTTTTAATCTATTTAATTCTTCCCATCCTTATACACGCACACACACACACACACGCACGCACGCACGCACGCACGCACGCACGCATGCACGCGCACACACACACACACACACACACACACACACACACACACACACACACACACACACACACACACACACACACACACGTACGCACGCACGCACGCACGCACGCACGCACGCACGCACACACGCACGCACGCACGCACACACGCACGCACGCACGCACGCACGCACACACACACACACACACACACACACACACACATATATATATATATATATATATATATATATATATATAGAAGTGGTAACACAACAGTTAGTTCACCATACAGAGAACAATTGTTTCACTTTAGCGGATACTCAGCTCGTCTATCAATTATATTGATACTTATATAAATATAAGTATCAATATTCATGAATGGGACATAGATATATAATATGAGAAATTAAACATTGTTCAATAATTGTTTCTACTTTAGGCACAAGGCCAGCAATTACCCAGTTCATTACTGGTACTTTATTTTATCGACCCCGTAAGGATGAAAGGCAAAGTCAACCTCGGCTGGATTCAATAATGACCATATGTTTAGTTTAGAAACTTGAGATCAATATACCAAAATCTGAGTTCAAAATGTAGCCTTGCTATAGAGATTAGTATTTTATGCAAAGACATACAAATATATATGTATATATACATACATATAGATACGCACGTCCTGAAAATAGAAATTATGTTTACTCAAGCCAACAATATAGCCATACGAAATGTAAATGATTTCTCTTAATCACTGCTATACATTCCTTGTGTTATAAAAATTTCACAGTATATATATACAAATATATACGATTAACAATCATGTCCTCATATATACGATTACCATTCATGTGTTTAACATTATGCACATCTGCAACATACCTCTCAACGACATAGATATATACACATACATATATACACATACATATGTATAAATAAATATTTGCGTGCGTCCTCATGCATCACTCATGCATATATACAGACACATATACAAACAGAAAAAATCTATAACACTTTCTATGCATGTTAATACACACATATGCATTTGTATAGAGATAATCCAATATCAATAAATTACCAAAGGATTATAATTTGTAAACATAACCATAACAATATAAATTTAAAATACCAAAGGAATATATTTTGGAAATGCAACTATATAGTCAAAAGAAATCTAGAAATATCAAAGCATTAAATATCATTAAAACACTATAGAGTATCTTAAGTTAAAATAATATGTTTTATATATTTAGTATAGAAATTTATCCTACGTATATCTCAATCAAGATATTGAGAGGGTAGA
>OZ024740.1:221905281-221910281 GCA_964016885.1 Eledone cirrhosa
CAGAGATTTATATGTTCTGTCAATAATGAAGCTGTGTTGAAGGCTATTTTCAAGATCAAGGATACAGAAGTAGATTTCGCCCGTGCTGCCCAAGTTGCCATCGGGACCGAAGACGCAGCAAAGGTTGCCAAGGAAACTGTTTACGGTTCCAAAACCAAGCAAGTCTACAAGGTCCAGCAGAACAAGAACAAGGGTCCTCGAAAGAACCATCAGCAGTCTTATTCCACAGACCAGGAGATGTGCTACCGATGTGGAAAGGCCCACAAAGCGACAGACTGCCCCTTCAAAGAAGCCAAATGTCATTTTTGTGACAAAAAGGGACATTTGCAAGCGGTGTGTAGAAAGAAACAACATCAGCAACGTAATCATCGCTCACAGAATTACGTGAAAAGAATCACGAAAGCTGAGCTAGTCAAGGCGATCCTTGGTGAAGTTCCCCACGATACTCATAGTTTGAATGTGCCAATAACAATCCAGAACAGACTTTTCACAATGGAATTGGACACAGCTACTACAGGCAATTTTGTTTCCTTGTCAGTTTGGAAACAATTAGGAAAACCGAAGCTGCAAGATGTCAAACATCGGTTTGAATCTGCCAGCAAGCACGACCTTCCCGTTCTGGGAACTTTCATGGGCCAAACCAAGGATCCAACGACCGGTAAACGGAATTCAATGCCCTACATCGTCACCAAGATCCCTGATCTTAATTTGCTGGGACGAAACGCTATCCAGACTCTGGGAATTTCCGTGGACAATGCTCTAGGATTGAAAAGCATAGACAGCCAGGCCAAGAGTGAGGGTGAAGAAGTGATGCATCCGAAGACCTCAAATGAGCCCTATATTTCCATGCAACGATATTGTAACAACATGTGTGATGAATTCCCAGATCTCTTCAAGCAAGAATTGGGATGTCTTAATGACTTCGAACTGGAAGTGAAGTTCAAGTCGGACGCGACACCGGTCTTTCACAAAGCACGCCCGGTCCCGTTTGCTCTTCGTGATGACCTGGCCAAAGGTTACGAAGAAGGCATCGCCAAAGGAATATGGAAGCCAGTACAGTTCAACGAATACGGAACGCCAGTGGTACCGATTCGTAAAGCACATACTTCAGGCAACCTGAAGCCCAAACTACGGATTAGTGGTGACTACTCTGTGGGAATTAATGATCAACTTGTAGATCATCGTCATCCAATGCCACTCCCAGAGGAACTGATGCAGGAGCTCGGAGGTGGATTCGGATACACAAAGGTTGATCTTGCTGATGCTTATAATCAGATTAAGCTGGCTCCAGAAAGTCAACGCAGGCTTGCACTCAGCACTCACCGTGGGGTGCTCCTGCAGGAACGACTCCCTTTCGGAATCAAGTCAGCACCTGGTTACTTTCAGGAGATCATGGAAAACCTGACTCAATATCTACCTGGTGTGGCCGTCTTCCAGGACGACATGCTCGTCAGTGGGAAAGATGCAAACGATCACCTGAACAACCTAAAGTGTCTGCTCACACGTCTGTGCGACAAAGGACTCAGATGTCGCCGTGACAAGTGCCAGTTTGCACTACCCTGTGTGGAATACCTTGGACACGCCTTGTCGGCTGAAGGGATCGTGAAGGGATCCAAGGTCGAAGCAGTTTTAAAGATGCCACCTCCAACGAACGTCTCAAGCTTGAAGTCTTTCCTGGGTTCAGTTCAGTTCTATGGAAAGTTTATCCCAAACCTGGCCAGCATGGCAGAGCCACTCTATTGCCTTACGAAAAAAACGACTACTTGGAAGTGAGGAGATGAAGAACAGTCAGCTTTCGATCAGTTGAAAAATGTGCTTTCATCGGATCGAGTTCTGATACACTTCGATCCAAACAAAACTTTGGAACTGGCTTGCGGCGCGTCAAACGTTGGTATTGGAGCAGTCCTGTTTCATCGCTATCCTGATGGAAGCGAGCGCCCAATATCCAATATGTCCAAGACTCTTACTTCTGCACAGCGTAACTACGGCCAAATTCAAAAGGAAGCCCTGGCCATCATATTTGGCTTGCAGAAGTTCTATCAGTATCTGTACGGACATCAGTTTATACTCGTAACTGGCCACAAGCCACTGACATCACTGTTCAGTCCGAGGAAAGGGACGCCACTTCTCGCTGCTAACCGACTAGCACGGTGGGCCCTGTGACTGAACCAGTTTGACTACACCATCGAATATCGGAAAACAGCGGATCATGGCAATGCAGATGCTCTCAGTCGCTTGCCATTTGGTAATGACATCGACTTTGACAGGAAGGAAAATGGTGAAGACATGGACATGGTGTGCGTCATCAAAGCTCTCAGTCTTCAAGTCCAACCTATCGATGCTAACGTCCTCCGTCAAGAGTCAGGGAACGATCCAGTGATATCTACAGTCATACGCTACGTCAGTGAAGGCTGGCCACCAAAGAATACTGAGATCAATGACGAAGTCAATAAGTTCCGGAAGTTATCGGATTCACTCAGTATCTGTCACGGATGCCTTATCCATGGATCGAGAGTTGTGATTCCACATAGCTTACAGCCAAAGATCCTCAATCTTCTGCATCTCGGACACTTTGGCATGGAACGCATGAAACAATTGGCCTGGTATGGATGCTGCTATAGAGAAAACTAGTCGACAATGTGATTCGTGTGGTGAACATCAAAACCAGCCATCCAAGTCTCCAGTTCACCCATGGATGTTACCTGAAAAGCCGTGGAGCCGCTTACACCTGGACCACGCAATAAATTTCATGGGCAGTAATTGGTTGGTGATCACGGATGCTTATTCCAAGTATCCATGTATTCATCCTACGTCATCCATGTCCTCCAGAGCCACTTTAGATCAGCTTGAAGAAGACTTTGCGCACTTCGGATTTCCTCACACGCTAGTCACCGATAACGCACCAACTTTTATTTCTGAGGAGTTCCAGAGCTGGTGCAAAGAACGTGGGATCACGCACCTGACAGGGGCACCTTACCACCCAGCTACCAACGGAGCAGCGGAATGTTTGGTGCAGACCTTCAAACAAGCTCTGAGGAAGACTTCTCTTCCGCCGAAGCGAGCACTTCAAGAGTTCTTGATGCAGTACCGGAGAACATCGACATCCAGTGGATTCTCTCCGAGTGAACTTTTGAATCACCGGCAGATACGGACAAGGATTGATTCTCTGCTGCCCTCGCCAGCACACATCGCTCAAGGCAAGCAGTCTAAGGAAGCATATAAGTCTCAGATGACTCCGGACTCGGCAGATGTCGCTAAGGTTACCAGGCAGTACAAGGCTGGAGATCCTGTGTATGCACTGTACTACGGACCTCGCCGAGACAAAGATCCCTGATGGATACCAGCAATCATTAAGAAGTCATTGGGTACTCGCTGCTTCAACGTTAAGGTCATACCTCATGGCCCGGTGTGGAGACGACACTGGGAACAGCTGCAACCGCGGTACACTACTGAGGAAGACAATGAACCTGGTGATGCAGTAGACACTGTTTTTGAATTTGCAACAGATCACCCGATGGAGATCTCGGAAATCGTGCCACTAACTCCAAGACAGACCAGACCCAAGACCTTATTGCCCGTTCCAGAGTATGGACCAGACAATCGAAGACGGTCCAAGAGAACTCGTAAGCCCCCAGAGAGACTTTGCTGTTGATGCTTCTTTTGTCGCATCAATTTCGGTGGGGAGGTGTTGTATGGACTGGAAATCGAACTCACAACCTCATTGTTGTATGGACTGTTAAATTCGTTTTATTCAATTTACACGTGCTCACACATTTGCATATGAATCACGTGACCTGGGCAGTCAGTCAGCGTTGGTATTAAAAACTCGGTCACAGACCACTTACTTACTTTATGTTATTCTGCTACCGCGAGGAGGGGCGTTTTGGTTGTTTCGTACAATACACAAATTGATATAACTCGTTGTGTTTTCTCTGCGAGTACCGAGAGGAATACAACAGAATCAGTTAGTGGTTATAAATCTAACGACTCTATCCATATCAGGTTTGAAAGAGAAGTTGAAGATTTTTTATCAAATCTTCGGAAAGAGCAATTGTGGTTATTCCAGCGACTTTTAAATTCTGTAGCAGTTTCACCGACTTAGTTGAATATATTATCACTAGTTTTAACTGTACATTTATAGACCACGTTTTTATCTAAACACTTATTTTGTAAAGGACAGTTTGATTTAATTCTACAGATACATTTTGCGGAGTTGTTGTTGTTCGGAACGGTACTATTATGTTGGATATTGCTAGAGATATTACTGCTATTTTGGTTATTTTGGTTAGGGTTTAAATTTCTATTATTAATTCTATTTATATTTTGTGCTATGTTCTCTTTCAAACCTGATATGGAACTTAAAATGCAAGAATATGGACTATTCATTAGCTTGGGAAACAGTTTCAAAAGCACCCGCGTACCGAAACACAGCTTTATCTAGATTCTGCAAATTGTGTATTGAGGAAATTTTTTACATACTTAAATGTAAAAACTCTATTAATCTAAGAACGAATTTATTTAATTCTTGTAGACATCGCGAGAATTCAACATTCAGAATTATATATAACTTATAATTATACTTATAATATTTCTACTTATTTCCATAACAATCTCATCCACTTGGTTTTAATAAATTGATATCTCTAAATCATAATATATATAACATTTGCTGTAATTCCACTTCTTAAAGTTTCATAAAATATATACGTATATAATTCTAATCCTTTTTAAACATTTTAATTTTAATTCTAATAATTTTTTATTTCTTTAATTTTAATTTTTTAAATTTTTATTTCTTTAAAAATTACTTATCTCTTATAAATTATTTTAAGAAAAAGTTTTCTCAAATTTTTCAATATTTTTTCAATACTTTTCCAATATTTTTTTAATACTTTATCAATATCTTTCAATTGATTTATAACCACTAACTGATTCTGGCTAAATGTATCTTTCAACATCTATACTTATTTTGACTAAATAGTCTCACACTAACGAATAAA
>OZ024740.1:221920281-221957781 GCA_964016885.1 Eledone cirrhosa
TGAGTTCGATTCCTGGACCGGGCGATGCGTTATGTCCTTGAGCAAGACACTTTATTTCACGTTGCTCCTTCTACCTAGAGTTGCGACCGATAGATAGTATTAGCAACTGGAAAGACCGACGAAACATTGTTTCCTCGGTCCGATTTGACGAAAGTCGATCGATTAAAGAAGATATATATACACATATACATATGCATATATATATATGTGTGTACAAGAATACACATATACAAACATAGCCATACACACACACATATATACATACATACATTCACACAATCATGCATATATACACACGTACATACATACACATACATAAATGCACTCCTCTACATATTCACACACGCAAATAAATATAAGAAAATATATATATATATATATTAAAAATATTTGACACCGTTACATCAGGCAGCTAACTGGACAGACACGCGTGGTAAGTAATACACACAAATGCACGTATACATACGTACGAAATAGTAAACACATACACACACTCTCACACATAAATATACATATACAAATACATAAACACATACATACTCATACATGCACAAACACGCATACGTATACAATATATACACACACATATGTATATGTAATTATATACACAGACACACACACACACACACATATATATATATATATATATATATATATATACATAAACACAAACACACACACACATATATGTATACATACACACACATAACCATACATAGCTAAACAATTATACACATACAAATACGTACATATCATAAACATGCACAACCAAATACAAACACACACACACACACACACACATACATATATATATATACACACGCATATATATATACATATATATATATATATATACATATATATACACATGCATACACATACACACGCACATACATGTGTGTATGTGTAAAACTCAGTCTTAGATAATTCATATGAACCTTACATATACATATATATAGTACTAAAGTAATAAAGCAACATAAGGCAATTATTCCATTCACCAGTGGTTTCTTAAAAGCAAAAAATATTTCCTTCAATCTTCAGAATGAAAAAAACATTGGTCTATCCACATATACATACATATACACACACAAATATATACATATATATACACATACACATACACACACATACATATATATATATGCACACATATATACATATATATATATATATACACACAAATATACATACACATACACATAGGTATGTGAAGGGCAGGGCAAAAAGAATATATGGGGGGGGGCATAAGAAAAGGTGAAATATAAGGGGAGGTAAGGGAGAAAAAAAAGTAAATATACAAGAATATACGTAGAATCAGCGAAATAACAACCGTAGCAGAAGTAAAGAGCAGAAAAGGAGTTCAAGGTGGTTGATTTATCATAGGAGCATCAATCCAGTTACATATATATATATATATATATATATATATATGTACATTGGTGGTCAGGTAGGGGAGAGAGAAATCAAAATACAGGAATACAGAAATATTGCTTTTAATGAACATATCGCCAATTGTACACCTAACCAACACCCAAACTTTAAAATTTTCCCCAATTACAAATTCATAGACAACCCTTCTTTCATCCATCGTACCAATAAGCAAACGTACTTCATTGACAAATTCCAACCTCTACTTAATGGACTAAACTTCGGATTAAACTAAAACTGGAACGAACAATGAACCAAAACCAAATTCCTATATTCTCTAAAGAATTACTTCCCTCACACACTACCTAATCCTTTTTCGTATATAAATGAATTACCCCCTCTCATTTCTCTCTCCTCTACCTGACCACCCTGAATTACCTCCCCCTGCATATTAACTCTCTAAAAAGGTAAATCATAACAAACCCCAGATTACAATTTGCCTCCATCATGGAACAACTAAGCGCCCTTGCCATAATAACACATTTTGAACTGCTTATCCTCAAGAACTATGCCTGTAAATAATATTATTTTTTCTCTCCCATTAGCTTATCATGTTCCACATGACCCCCTTTTTTTCTTTTTTCTTTTCAATTCAAAAACCTTGTTTGTAAATAATATTATTCTTTCTTCCCCATTTCCTTAACATGTTCAACATCACCAACATTTTAAACCAATACAAATACCCCCCTTTGATAATGCATAAAATGCTGAAACCGGTAATAGACAATTATTAAATATATAAATAAATGACTAAATGCCATTGTTAATTAATAAATAAATTAACTAATACCTTAACAATTCACTCAAAGTAAAATATTTTGTTTTAAACATTTTCTAACCCAGAAAAAAGAGAAAAAAATAAAAGGGAAAAAAAAAAATTTTTCTTTCTAATAATCGTCCTTTTCACCCTATTTTCACATATATATATATATATATATATATAACGCCCTCTGGTGGTGTCCAGCAGAAGCAAGGGGGACAACCGTTTGCATAGCTACGGCTTCCTAAAACCGTATTTCTTTAGAAATACGAAACTTCTATACATACTGTATAAAGCTATGCTTGAAGCGAAATATTATTTCTTTTGTATTATAAGTTGAGCCAACTTATGCAGCTTCATATGCAAATGAATTTAATCACCTCATTTACACAGACGAGACGAATATATATTCTCGGCTGTTTTCAAGTCCAGCATTAGCAAGCGGTGGGAGGAATCGTCCTGACGATGGCCAATCAAGCCTGAAATGCATAGACGGTTGTCCCCCTTGCTTCTGCTGGACACCACCAGAGGGCGGTAGCCGCCCCCCCGGTGTATGCATAGCTACGGCTTCCTAAAACCGTATTTCTTTAGAAATACGAAATTTCCCTCTCTCTCTCTCTCTCTCTATATATATATATATATATATATATATATATATATGAGTGTGTGTGTGGGTGTGGGTGGATGAGCTTACGCGCACACACACACACACACACACAGCCATCCTCAACTATTCAAATTGAATCTTAAACCGATACCAATTTGAGCCATTTTCTCTCTTTAAAAACGAGCGAATTTTGAAGCTCCGTCCAGAGGCATAACAAGCATGTTATAACCCCATGTTTTCCTCACACTAATTTTGAAAATCAGGAAATTGTAAAACCGGTTATGGTCATACATATATATATATCCAGGTATCCGAGGGTATAGGTATGTCCTTTAGGGAGGAAGTTGACATATACACATACATATGCATAAATTATTTTCATCATTCCATAATGCTAAAAGTAAATGGAAATATTTTGTTTGAAACCTGACTGCATTTTGTTATGAATATCTTCACGGATTCAGTAATTTTAAAACACTCCAACTAAATTGATATGGTCGATCAATATTCATTTCATGTGCCTAATTTTGATACACTGTGTCTACTCACCATTTTGATACTCTATTCAGGATAACTGTTGCCAACTCTGAGTGGTTAAGACCCCAACAAAATGCAAGTTAAAGTCTAAACAGTGTTTTACTAATTTATTAAGAAAATCTACCCGGTGGACTACCCACCCCCTTTCTTTTCAAAATATCGAGAAACATTTCTCTCACTCTGCTGAAATAATTATTGTAAAATAAAACGTCAGTACTCTGTTGTATATGATCTGAAGGATGACAAGCTCTTGTGATTCACAAACTGACAAGGCTGAACATTGATGGTTTCTCTTTCAGTGATATCAGACGACTAGGAGAAGCAAAATCTGAAGAATCCAGTCCAGACTAGATCTTTTGGAACGGATAGAAAGAAGGAAAACGTCGCAATCGAGAATGTGGCCAAAATCAAGGTAACAAGCAACAAAAATGAATAATCTGCTAATTCTAACGACGTCTACACCCGTCTGACAGACGAAGCTTGTGTGGGAGGATGTTTTTATCAACGATTGCTGTTTTCGGTAATCAAAAATACTCGCATAACCTATGAAAAAGGAAAAGAAGGTCCATATAGACATATACAGATACGTTAGAATGTTACGTATAATTTATATACAAATCCGTTATTGTCACGTATAATCAATATAGAAATACAATAAAATGTCACGTATAATTTATAGCTTCAATTGACTGAGATTATCAAAGCTTCCTCTAGCAGTGCATACAATCTACAAAATATCATGAAACTGGGAAGACATCTCTAATGCGATCTGTTGATCAACATTTTTGGAAAACAGAGACAATAAAGACTGGACAGGATTTGGTCATACAGACATTTCGACAATCAAAATAAGAAGATAGCAATAGGTTCTAATTCTATTGTATAGGGATAATGACAATGAATGCAGCAATAGTATTCTCTAGTTAGAATAATCCCACATAGAATTGATATAATATTGCATTATTTTCACCTTATATTATTTTCATCTAATATTATTTCCACCTGATATTATTTTCTCATAACAACTGACTGCTTTTCAATTCTCTATTTTCCCCTGTCTATTATTGAACATAAACGACACATAAATCTTAACTCTAATAAATATTAAATCTAATAATATTTTATGTTATTTCTTCTGACATAAATAATAGAGAAATAAAATCACTGAGGCACTTAATATTGCGTTTCACTATTTCAGGAAAATGCTTTCCAGAGATGATTCGAAGGAAAAGGAGTCGGAATAAATAGTTTTAAACATTTGCAACTCAGTTAAGATGTTTATCGATTTTTAGGGTACAGAACCACTTTCTAAACAAATACGCATCATGAAAGCTATCTGCTGTATAGTTAGATAAGAACAAGAAACTACGGCATTCTCACAAGTAATCGTCATAATGAGAATGTTTTCTTCATCGCTTCAAAGTGGGCTATTCAAAAGAAAACATCAACCGCAAGACTACCAAAATCGATATGCTTCTTATTATTTTGTCAAATATGAAATATCATATGTAAGTAGACGAATTCATTGGTGCGTAGGGCTAAATATGCTGACTTAAAGTTTTATGATACAGAGAACACCACTTGAGTATTGTTAGGCTCATGATCGCGTGTTAATAATATTAAAAATATGAGGTCGTTAGTAAAAACCCAGAAAATATTTAAATTAAAAAGAATAAATGTGACTGCTCACCAGAAAAAAATGAAATCTATTCATTTGTAATTCGTAATTACTAATTACATCGGGTTGCAATATTTACAGATTGTGCATCGTATAACAGTCTGGCCTCAAAACTGCTTTATCGGTTAAACATTTAATAACATTTTTTTAAACCAAATATGTTGCTTAGTAATTCTACATAACAAATTCCCAGGTAACATTATTTCAAAACCTGAGAACCAAAATTAAAAAATAATTATTGGTTGAAAAATGTTATTAAATTTTTATGGGCCACTCGTTGAATGAGCAAAAGAGCAAACTTGCATTTTAATATTTTATTATTTTACTTTTTTTCTGTTCTTTATATTGTTTCTTTTTAATTCAATTTACGTTTTTTGATGTTTTTACCCCTTGGTGCCTAATATATCAACACAATATATGCATTACAATAATTGTAAAATATATCCAAGAATATAGCCAAAGTGGTTGGGTTGAGAAGCATTAGGAAGATTTTAAATCGGTGCATCTCAAAGCAAATGACTACAAAAAGAACCGATCTCTATAAATAATTGTTTCTACATTAGGCACAAGGCCAGCAATTACCCAGTGCATTACTGGTACTTTATTTTATCGACCCCGTAAGGATGAAAGGCAAAGTCAACCTTGGCGGGATTTGAACTCAGATCGTAAAGGGACGTAACTATACTGGAAAGCATGGCGTCCGACCCTCTACCGATACTGCCAATCCACCGATCTCTATAAATAATGATTTCTAATTTTTGCATAAGACCACAGACATGGGGAAACAATAAGTTGATAACGTCGATCTCGTGGATTAACTGGATACCGGCCGGATGAAAGACAATCTAGCTTCAGTGGGATAAGAATTCAAAACGTAAAGAGCCGTAACTAAATCCGGCAAAAAAGGAATCACACGTAATATATATCGGATTATTGGTGAGTTAACGAACCTCCGGCAACTTATACCGTCATTGTAGAAGATTTGGAGCCAACAACAAGGCGTGTAATTAAGGCGGTTGACCGAGGAAGGATGGGTAAACTTCGAACAATGCGAGGTTCAGTTCCTTGCAAGCGCCTCTATCCATCTTTTTCTATTTCTATGATTTCCCCAATTATTATTTATAGTGATCAATTATTATTATTGTTATTTGCGGGTGGATTGGCAGTATCGGTAGAGGGTCGGACGCCATGCTTTGACGCATAGAGTTACGGCCCTTGCCATTATGAGTTCAAATCCCGCCGAGGTTAACTTTGCCTTTCATCCTTACGGGGGTCGATAAAATAAAGTACTGGGTAATTGCTGGCCTTGTGCCAAAAGTAGAAACAATTATTGTTATTTGCGTTGGGATGCACACATTAAGAATTTTCCTAATGCCTCTTAAGTCAACTACCTTGTTTACACTTTTAACTATACAGATAAAATCTTCTAAAATGAAGGAGTTCGTGTCCTGCGGCTTTTTAGCGTAGCGGTTAGTGCACTCACCCGATATCTGAGAGATGGGTTGTTTTATTCCTCGCCAGCATCTTTATCCACTTATTCGGACTACAGGAGTGTTTTACCAGGTGTAGTTAACGACTTTCTATAACAACCGCCTATTATTATAGTTAGCAGCTTTGGAATGCACAAATTTCAGGCCTCACAGTCAGGAATGTTGAGTGAGAAATACAAATTCTAATGAGCAATAAAACATTTTTACATGTCATGTATAAAGAAAGATTTTTCTCAAGAATTAGTATACGTTCAAAATATGTATTAAATATAGTAAATAACATGGTATATGTGTGTGCATACATAAGCATATAAATATATGTGTATATATGTGTGTATATTTTATAGGCTTATGTATATATATATATATATATATATATATATGTATATATATATATATATATATATATATATATATATATATATATATATATATATATATATATATATATATATATATATTTATAAAAAGTACCTGAGAGTGCAGGAGTTCTTCATTCAGTGAATATTTAGTGTGCCTACGAGGTATGTCAGAAAGGTACCAGGACTGATGTCACAAAAGATTTATTTCAAACCCAAATTTCACACTAAGAGTTTTCTTCTTCAAAGAAATCCCCCTAGAGTATGTAACTGTAATCTTAGCTCTCTGCAGCGATCAAACCTTTTTCTTCATAATTTTATATACATGTCCTCTGTTTCAGGTCATTAAGCAATCAGCACAGAGCAACGAACAAACTTGAAAATTCCGTCAGAAGCATTGGGATTGCTGCAGCAAGTGTATGGAGATGAGACGATGTCACGCTCACGTGTTTTTGAGTGGTGCAAGAGGTTCAAAGAAGGACGCGAGGACGTGGAAGATGATGACCCCAGGAGCTGAAGGCCCTCAACACCAGAACTGAGGTCAACGTTCAGCGCGTCAGGCAGATGGTGCGTAGCGATCGTCGGCTGACTGTTCAACTGATGGCAAATGAACTGGACATGAATCGGGACAGCGTCTGGAAGATTCTCACTGAAGATTTGGACAGGCGGAAAGTCTGCGCGAAGATGGTGCCAAAACTGCTGAACGATGATCAGAAGGGTCGGCGCATCCAAGTGTGCCAGGACATCCTCGAGCGTCTTGAAACCGAACCAGACTTGCTAGAGACAGTCATCACCGGTGATGAATCATGGATCTTCGAGTACGACCCGGAGGGGACCCTTTTGAAGACGTGGGCGACATCAAAAAGGCCGTGACGACGGAACTGCGGAGGATCCCGAAAGAATCCTTCCAGGAGTGTATGCAAAAAAGGATGGAAAAGTGTATTAGACTCCAAGGGGAATATTTAAAGGAGAAAACTCCTAGTGTGAAGTTTGGGTTTGAAATAAATCTTTTGTGCCATTAGTCCTGGAACTTTTCTGACACACCTCGTAGGCACACTAGATATTCACTGAATGAAGAACTCCTGCACTCTCAGGTACTGTTTATATATATATATATATATATATATATATATATATGTGAATGAAGTAATTCCATCGGAAAAGTCCAGGAAAAAAGAGTGCTCTATGTATGCAACAGAGCTTAATTATTATTATTATGTAATAAACAACATAAGGCAATTATTCCATTTACCAGTGGTTTAGGATTTTTCATTCTGAGGATTGAAAGCAAAACCTTTTGCTTTTAAGAAACCACTGGTAAATGGAATAATTGCCTTATGTTGTTTATTACATAATAATAATAATATATATATATATATATATATATATATATATATATATATATATATATATATATATATATATATATATATAGGAAAATAGTCAGGACCCCGCCGGCGGAGCTCCGGCCGTTTCGACAGCTATATCCGATCTAGCTGTCGAAACGGCCGGAGCTCAGCCGTCGGGCTCCTGACTATTTTCCTATTACCCACTCTACTTCCCTAAGTATCGAGTACTCAGGTGCGTTATGGTCCATCTGGTATCCTACCACGCCTTCTTTGTTATATATATATATATATATATATATATATATATATATATATATATATATACGTTATTCAGGGTTGAAACGGAGGTAACCACAGTAAGTAAGGTACTCAATACATAGCAGAGTATAACAGTTTTAATATAGATGAGATTCTACAGGACTAGAACTGTTTCATTCATAAGAAATCATCAGGAATCTGGGTATCAAAAAATAAATATGGTATTTATAGGTCTCTACAAGTGGTAGGAGAGGGTGGGGAGTGGGATGGGTGCAGGTCATTGGTTGATAGAAAAGGGAATTCATTAAAAGCTAATTCTACAAAGCTATAGTTTATTTTTATTTTTATTTATATTTATTTATGTTTTTAGAGTAACAAAGGCAGACAGAATTCTATAAACAGGTTCCGGATGGCATACCATTCCTTGTCAATAAGTTTCTCTTAAGCTAACAGGTGTCTATAAAATCAGTGGGGGGTCAGTCATGGTCGATAGAATTAAAGAAAAGGGAGATTCTTTAAAAGCTAAAGTCATTAAGGTTCTACTAAGTGACAAAGGTCTAGAGAATTCTGCAGACAGATTCAAAATACTGAGTGCATATCTTACTATTATCTTCGAACTTCTCTTAAACTAATCAACTATATGCCAAAAATCAACAGACACATTCACAAAAAAACAAAAAAACAAAAAAACAAAAAAACACAAAAACACAAAAAAACAAAAAAACACATACACAAATAAATATAAATAAAAATAAAAATAAACTATAGCTTTGTAGAATTAGCTTTTAATGAATTCCCTTTTCTATCAACCAATGACCTGCACCCATCCCACTCCCCACCCTCTCCTACCACTTGTAGAGACCTATAAATACCATATTTATTTTTTGATACCCAGATTCCTGATGATTTCTTATGAATGAAACAGTTCTAGTCCTGTAGAATCTCATCTATATTAAAACTATATATATATATATATATATATATATTATAACATGGGGAGAACTGACCAGGTAATCGAAAACCACATTTTAGTCGGTCGGCTGAGACGCAGATATCAATGGTACAAGCCGAAGCATTATAGATTATTAAATAGATTGAAGGCCATATGCAGATTATATTTAGGTTTATATAAATACAACTGCATATGACCTTCTATCTATTTAATACACAATATATATATATGAATAAAAATAGACCGTGAAACAAGATGTCCGTCATCAGTAGCGTGCTGATTATCATTGGTATTTCTTGGCATTGAAGACTAGATACCTAAAACCAGTGCGAGCGATAACTAAAATAAGTTATCGGGACGGAGGAAAGGAAACAAACAACATGGTAGTAATGCAACGTTAAGAGAGGAAAAGAGAGACAAGTCAATGAATCTTGTGGGCTTAAGTGCGACAAATCAAATGACGAGAAGAAACAGACGCGTCTGAGCTACGAAAAAAGTGAGAGAGGAAGAATATTTCACGCAGGTCAGACGGGAGGAAGTGAGAGACTCGGAGTAGCAGAGAGTGAGTGGGTTTAAGTGTGAGGAAGGGGCCAGCTGAGAGTGAGTGACCAGCAGCGGGAGTGGGGGAAAGCAAGAGGTGAAAGAGGGACAGGGGGGGAGAAAGAGGATAGCAGTAAGGTGACAGAAAAAATACGAACCACAGCAAAGGGAAAAATATATGTGAATGAAAAATGGCGTGCTGCGTTGTTGCGAATATGAACATATGAATAAAAATAGACCATGAAACAAGATGTCCGTCATGGAAACGGAGAAAAAGACGATTATTAGGAAGAAAAATATTTTTTTTTCCCTTTTATTTTTTTCTCTTTTTTCTGGGTTAGAAAATGTTTAAAACAAAATATTTTACATTGTGAGAAGTGTTAAGGTATTAGTTAATTTATTTATTAATTAACAATGGCATTTATTTATTTATTTATATATTTAATAATTGTCTATTACCGGTTTCAGCATTTTCTGCATTATCAAAGGAGGGAATTTGTATTGGTGTAAAATGTTGGTGATGTTGAACATGTTAAGGAAATAGTGAAGAAAGAATAATATTATTTACAAACAAGGTTTTTGAAGTGAAAAGAAAAAAGAAAAAAAGGGGGTAATGTGGAATATGATAAGGGAATGGGAGAGAAAAAATAATATTATTTACAGGCATAGTTCTTGAAGATAAGCAGTTCAAAATGAGTTATTATGGCAAGATTGCTTAGTTGATCCATGATGGAGGCAAATTGTAGTCTGGGGTTTGATATGATTTACCTTTTTAGAGAATTAATATGCAGGGGGAGGTAATTCAGAGTGGTCATGTAGGGGAGAGAGAAATGAGAGGGGGTAATTCATTTATATAAGAAAAAGGATTAGGTAGGGTGTGAGGGAGTTAACCCTTTAGAGAACATAGGAATTTGGTTTTGGTTCATTGTTCATTCCAGTTTTAGTTTAGTCCGAAGTTTAGTCCATTCAGTAGAGGTTGGAATTTGTTAATGAAATATGTTTCCTTATTGGTACGATGGATGAATGAAGCATTGTCAATGAATTTGTAAATGGGGAATATTTTAAAGTTTGGATGTTGGTTAGGTGTACAATTGGCGATATGGTCATTAAAAACAATCTTTCTGTATTCCTGTATTTTGATTTGTGATTTATACGTTGTCGGAGGCTGTTTTTTGTCTGACTTATGTAGTGCTCGTGACAACTTGAGCAGGTCAAAACATAGATTAGGTTTTCAGATGCACATGTAAAGTTGTGTTTAACTGTGAAATGTTGTCCTTGTTTAAAATGGAATGTTGATCCTTCTATTAGATTTATGCATATGCCACAGTTGGCATTTTTTTTACTGTAGGGTTCATTGTGCGGGTTGATTGGATTTTGGCTTGTGTGAGGATGTTTTTTATGGATTTAGGTTGTCTTTTGCTCTTTATGATGTTGTGTGTTTGGAGGATTTTGTTCATTCTTGGGTCTCTTTTTAGTAAAGGAATGTTCTGGACGATGGTGTCGAATGCCTCATTGTTTAGAGGGTTGTGTGTGGAGATGTATGGTAGAGTTTTCTGTTGCGCTTCATTCCTAGGTTTGGGGTGGGTGTCTGAATTCCTGGATGTTGAGTTTTAGGGCACGTTGGAATCCATTGTTGATTAGCGATGGGGCGTAGTTTCTGCTGATAAGTGTGTTCTTTAATTCTTCTAGTCGTGTGTAGCATGTATATTATAAGAACAGATTAAAATTTAAGCAAATAATTTCTGCTTTCACCCTTAACATATATACTGCTGATTCTATTCCCATAACTATTAAAGTTAACTAATTCAAGTACACGAATATTCAAATAGTATAGAGTAGTATAACAGTTAGTATTCATAATATGAAAAATATATTACTTGACTGTACATGTCGTTTTAAAAGCTAATATTATTTTAATTTATACAACATACCTACTAAACTACTATGTGACTCTATGACATATCTACTGAAACACTTAGGATATATCTAAAGCAATACTATTTGAAGCCCAGGAATTATTCATAGTTGAGGTTTGAATTAAATGCATTTTTGTTGATTTTCCTTTGGTGCCACCATTCTTTGGAGAGATAGCACTTTTGAAAAATCGATTTCCTATTAATATATTTTCTATCCATTTAAAACACGTAACTTGATTGGATGGAATAAAATGCTGACAAACCACCCTACTCTATTCTTACCTTCTCTCTTATACTGCCAATTATTGTTAATATCACAATCTAAATTCGTAACCGGTTCACATAATATTATTCTGATCAAATTAATAGTTGTAAGAAATTATGCATATTTTTTCACCTTTTCCATCATATTTCCGCTCCATCATATTTGTAGTTTATATATTTTATAAAATCCTTAAAATCATATTTGTAATTCCCTCTAATGTTTTCTGGTGATTAAATAGCTGCCATTTTATATTTTTGTCCCAAACGTCTAAATTTTATTGCCATGTTTGTAATGCATAAGTTATTGCAGATAGTTCTCCATCGTGTGTTCACTTTATTACGATCACAATAAGAATAATTTAATGCAACACTGCAATGCTAATCATTCATTCCTTTCTATACGAAAACCTCTGAAAAATGACTTGTTTCAGTTTAACGATGCAGTTATACACTACATATTTTCTTTTAATCAACATTACTTTCTGTTGCGTTTAAAACGTGGCATTATCTTTCGGAATTTTTCTATTTCATACAATTTGAACATTTGTATTAAGGCATGATTGTATAAAAATGCATGTTTTAGCCAATTGGTGTTCATTATCTTATTTTAAAATTTCGTTTCATAATTTCTTTAGATTTCAGGCTGTTCCATCTTTGTTGTATCTTATCATTTTCTTGTCAAATTAAGGAGCAAATTTGTATGGTCGAAAGTTGTAGGTTGCTTTACTTGGGGATTCTACACATGACTCTCGAGGTTGGTTATATTCTTTTTTACCATCTTAGTCCGTCCTTATAAATATAAACATTTCAAAATCCATATCCTCACATGCACACATACACAGGCACATATACATTGGTGCCCGATATAGCTTCAGTCAATTAGAATGAATAAAGGACACTCTTTTTACACTTTTACCTGTTCCAGCCATCCGGCCGAGGCCATGCTGGGGCACCGCCCTTGTAAATTTATACATACAGAGAGAAAGGTTTGGGTACAAACAAATAATGAATAAAAGAATATATATATGTAGCTCACCTATGATCGTTTCTCATCTCTCCGACCTATTAATTATTAGACGGTTATTTAACCATTTATGGGTATTTCAAGTATATCAGTAGACATCTTTCAGATGGTGTGTTAGACGTCTATTAATAAAACAAACGACAATCCCATATTTAACTAGTAATTTCGTATCATTCACATCGGGAATAAAATATCTCTAAAATTTTAGGCATCGCTTTCGTTCAAAATATCTTATTTCATGACATCTACTGATCAGTTAGAAATCAAGTATATTGTAAATATTTAATTAATCACACTATTAATAACATTATATCTAAAATTTAGATTAAGGGACGCAAACATTCGTACATATTAGCAAACATTCAATAAATACTCGAAACGTTTAGTAAATCTTAGTACTAATTTGATTAATATATTTATATTTATTCGTAGTTTAGACAAACAAAAAGATCGACTAATTTCATTTTAAGTATATTATTCGTTAATATATATGAAAATAAATATATAATTTGATTTATTTGTATGTATGCGTGTATTTATATATGTCTCTCTCTCTCTCTATATATATATGGGTGTGTAGTATATATATATATACATACATATATATATATATACACATGTATATATATATATATATATATATATATATATATATATATATATATATATATATATATATATATATATATAAATGTATATATATATATATATACATACATATATTTTATTAACCATTGTCCGATTGTTCTCCCTACTATAGAAATGTTTACTTTTTATGGTTGAAAACATTACGTTTGAAGTTATAGGAATGTAACACTATTATTTCGTTGCGATTTGTTCTTCCTCACAATTTTTCTTCCATTTGATATTAGATGTTAGTACGGTGCCTGACGAAGATCAATGTGTTACGCTGTTTTCATATTTGTTTTGTTGTCGATGTTTTCCACTAATGGCCTTCCGACGTTTGTTTAGTTAGTTTATCCTATGTCTTTTTATAAATATATTCCAACATGACTTCTCTTCTGTGATTAATCAACCTTCTGGAGTTCATTAATGGGGAAAAAAGGATACTAACATGATGTGTTGTCTGTCGAGACTTTTGACATAAGTTACTGTAAGGATTCTAGTGCCCTTTAGGCATTATTTACCAAACTTGTGGATTCTGTCTTCTATCACGAAAAACTGATTTCATCCACTATTGTTTTATCACAAAAATTTTTTTATATCAACATATAAATGTATCATGTAACCTTGTATTCATAGTATTATGACTCCAACGAAAGGTTAACTTTGCCTTTCATCCTTACGGGCTCGATAAAATAAAGTACCAGTAATTCACTGGGTATTTGCTGGCCTTGTGTCAAAAGTAGAAACAATTATGACTCCAACGAAAGAAAATTTTGTAGATGCACATATATAATTCTGTACTTAGATATATGTTGCTCAAATTACACACTAAAATCGTTAAGGAGTCACACATGAGATAATGTAGTCCTGTATTAACTATATATGAAAAATAAAAAAGGACAGAGCTACACAACTTCTAATGATATAGTTACCAGGCAGTAACAATGCGGTGCTTCATAATGGCCACTGACTAATAACTGAATGATGAAGTAAAACGAACTAAGAATATGGGTGAAATAACAACAAAAAACAACAGGAAAAACAATATATTCATGATATTATTCGAGAATATAATAGAAACTGAATAATTTCATTGGAAGCTCATTGTAGGTAGCCGAAACCCCTGTAGTCAAACAACAGAGTGTAAGCTTACAGCGAGACAATATATATGTGCATATAAACATATTTACGACTCTGCATAAATATTTATTCATAAGTCAATTTGTATTAATAAATATTATGCCGTAAACCTGGTAAAAATAGATAAATGTACCTTCGTCAGTTTCGACGATGAGTGTTCCAAATTATTCTGTCAACGGAACGGCTTACTTATCAATTCAACGTATAAGTGGGTAGGTATTCCACATTTATGTGCACATTTACCCTATTATTCGGGGAAACAATGTGTGACAAGGCTAGCCCTTTGTATTACATATACAACCCTTCCTACCGGCTTCGAAATAATTTTTTTCTGTCCGATTTTACACTTGTATATTCCATGTGGTGGTAAGAAACTCTCAAGAGAGCTGAACAGCAGAAGTTCTTCAGAGAAGAAAGTGTTTCGGCTCTTATTGGCTTAGGTTTCAGCCATTAGACTGTGTCCATACTGCAGGACAGTCTTAAAATTATTTAGACCAACTAATCGAAACAATAGGTTTTTCCTTTTCCAAGTCTTGTACGTAATTTAGCGATCACTTTGTCGGACCACTATACTACCGGACATAATTGAATGATAAACGAAAGCGCAGACATGTCTACATACACACATACACATACACACATACACATACATATGCACATATATGTATGTAAGTGTGTATATATATATACGGATGCTTTTTATGTATGTATTATGTATCATATACATATATATGTATATATAGGTGTATGTATGCGTGCATGAATGTGAGTGTGCGTGCATGTGAGTATGTTTATCCAATGACATGGTTATGTTTTTTGCTTTTTTAAGATTCGTATCCTAATGGTTTGACGAAATGAGATCTTTAAAATATGCATTAAACTTCAACAAATATGTACAGTGATCGATATAATCGGCTAAATCCAATAATGCAGGGTTCCAGAATGTCCGCAGCCCAATTGCTGAAACGAATATAAGAATATGCATTCTCTCTCTCTCTCTCTCTCTCTCTCTCTCTCTCTCTCTCTCTCTCTCTCTCTCTCTCTCTCTCTCTGTCCCTCTCTCTCTCCCTCTCTCTCTCTCTCTATCTCTCTCTCTCTCAATATATATATAAATATATATTTACACATGTATATGTATATATATATATATATATACAAACATATATATATGTATACATATATATATATGTATACATATATATATATATGTATACATATATATATATATATATATATATATATATATATATATATATATATATATATATATATATCTATATATATATATCTATATATATATGTATATATATATGTATATATATATATATATATATATATACATATATATATATATATATATATATATATATACATATATATATATATATATATACATATATATATATATATGTATATATATCTATATATATATATGTATATATATATGTATATATATATGTATATATATATATATATATATATATATATATATATACATATATATATATATATACAAACATATATATATGTATACATATATATATATGTATACATATATATACATATATACATATATATATATATATATATATATATATATATATATATATATATATATATATATGTATATATATATATATATATATATGTATATATATATATATATATATGTATATATATATATATATATGTATATATATATATATGTATATATATATATATATATATATATATATATATATATGTATACATATATATATATGTATACATATATATATATGTTTGTATATATATATATATATATGTATATATATATATATATATATATATATATATATATATATATATATATATATATATATATATATATATATATATATAAATAAATATAACGAACCGGTAAGACCCCGACGGCTGAGCTCAAGCCGTTTTGACGGCTAATTCCTATATATATATATATATATTTGAAAGACGTAAAATAAGAAAATTATAAAAATTAACTTACTTACTAAAATTTCACTCCAACTAATTAGTTTCTGAAAGGGAAGAAACATGGTCTCCGAATGGAACAACATGGTGAAAATCCTTTCGTCATCAGGGAAGTCTTTTCTCCGCTAAGTTCCCAGGCAATGCGTGCACATGTGATTGATTCTTTTGAATTTGCCACCGACCAAGTAGGCAGTGATTTTTTCAATGTCTTGGAACTTAGTCCACGCTTTGCTTTTTTCCATCCACTGAATTATTTTTGTATAAGTTCCCTGTGTCCACTCATTGCCTGGGAACTTAGCTGAGAATAGACTTCCCTGATGACGAAAGGATTTTCCCCATGTTGTTAGATTCGGAAACCATGTTTATTCCCTTTCAGAAACTAATTAGTTGGAGTGAAATTTTAGTAAGTTAACTTTTATAATTTTCTTATTTTACGTCTTTCATATTATTGTTCTGCATCCCCTTGCATTGAACCACAAAGTTACTAAGACAAAACCTATATATTTGCTAGCATAGCTATGCATCTGTATATATATGTTGGTAGATATACTAATTCTTTATATATATATATATAAAAATATATATATATATATATATATATATATATATATATATGCACACAGACATATGTTCGTGTCTTAAAATTCTTAGCAAAATTTTCATTTATCCTTTTCTAAGATCTTTCCAGCTCGTGCGAAGTCATGATTGTTGGCAGCACATGTTTGCACACACACATACACACACACACACACACACACACACACACACACATATATATATATATATATATATATATATATATATATATATGAACGCATGTATGTGTGTACCTATGCATGTATGTTTGTATATAATTAATATGTATGCACGTACGTATGTATGTATTTATGTATGTATGCATGTTTGTTTCTTTCTTCAAACATGCGCTCACGTAGAGACATATACATACATATATAATATATAAAACTGTTTTCTCAGCGAACGGGTTGTTCTAACGGAATATATTGAACCACAGCAGTCTTAATAATTCTAAAGTTTAGCTGGAGTTACATGTTGCTGATATAACAAAATCTACTATTGAGCATTGGCATATACGCAAGTATATGCGCATTGTATGACGTCTGCTGGAAAGCAGCAGCTTTTGTATTAGCATCGACTAATATGTTTCTTTTACTTTATTGGATTCTATAATTAGGACATAGCGGTTATCAAATTGCTTTTAGTAATTTTTCCTGTACGTTCTACTTTCAAACTAATCGGATTACGTTTGTTGTCTGTAATTATTATTATCATTATTATTTTTGGAGTCTCAGTCATTGATGTTATTTAACAGGAAAGTTTGTCCAAATGAAGATCAAGCCGTTACCTGCAGCCTCAGATATTCAGAACGTATCGGAGGGTTCTTGCAGATCCCAGCAAGCATGCTTTTGAAGTGTTCCAAAAAAGGAGGCTGGACTAATGTTGTTTAACCATTCTTGAAAGCTCTTCGAGATAGTACCTAGTGCACCTATGACAATCGAGACAACCTTGATCTCATGATAATCCCAAATCATTTTTAATTCCCAATTTAAATCCTGGTATCGGTTAATTTCTCATCTTTTCATGCACTCTTGTGTTAAAAAGGCAGGCTACATCTACAATCAGGCACGATAATTTTTCCTTGTCAAAAACCACCAGGTCAACCCTGTTGTGTTATAATTTCTTGCCTGACAGTATTCTGAAATCCTATAGCACATTCAATTGATCGTTTTCTATCACCGACTCCGGTTTATGTTCATACCACTTGTCAGAATGTGGTAAGTTATTTAGTTTGCATAAATGCCAATGAGTCTTCCTCATCATCATCATCATCATTATTATTATTATTATTGATCTGTTCGGACGTCCTTTTTGCTCGCTCCCAGTAAGTCGCTTTATTTGCCTGTTAAAATTATTTGTTGTTAAATATTTCTTGTTGTGTAATGGATATAAGCCCTTAGACTTTGCCCTGTGAAGGGGAAAGTATAATATTTGGGTCTCTTGGCCCGAATATTTGAATATTTTACTTTAAAAAAAAAAAGTTATTAAAAAGAAAAAACATGGCTGAGCCACGCCCCCCCCCCCCCAGCAATATGTCTGCTGTCGTGTGACAACGGCGTAAAATTTGACAGGAGGGTTAGTGAAATTCATATGACACCACCACAAACAACGTGATTAACACTGAGAACAATAAGTTTGAAAAAATTACCACACCAACTACAACAATAACAGCGACAACCAAAATACAGACAACAGAAAAAAATGACAACAAATGCAACAACGCTTTTAACACCACTAACAAGAAAATAAACAACGACAACACCAACAGAAACAATACAAATTGCACCGAAAACATCAACAACGGTGGCACCAAAAACACAACCAACTACAATAGTGATAAAAGCAACAACACCAACAACACCGTTTGTAGCTGTAGCAACAGCAACAGCACCAAAAACAAGACGAGTAGCAGCAGTAGCGGCAGCAATAATGGTGACGCTGAAAAAGGGGCCACTTCTTTCGCAGGTGTGGCCCGAAATATAGAGAGAGTGCTAGTCATGGAGGAGGAGATGCCTGTCGCAAGAGCCATGGTATCGAGAAACAACAATAGAGTTTCCCTGAAACCTCCACCGGATTTCTTCAAAGACAAGCATCTGCGCGCGGTGACTTACCGCACCGTAAGCAAAATGTCACATCGGGTGGAGAGAGCCACAGAGGCTCAAATCCAAAAGACCATGGGGTGCGTCTGGGCGCGCAAAACCCACATCACTCCATGCAAAAAGTACGCCACAGAAGACGTACTTTTCGCCATCCACCAAGAGGCGAAGTCTCACACTTTGGAAACCCTAAAGAGTGAGGAGATAGTCTTAGTACCCTCCTACTGCGGGCAGAAAATTGTGAGGGTCAAAGTGACCTTGGCTGGCGGCGTCTGTACTGGTGGAATCGAGGAGAAGACCACCATACTGCAAATACAGAGAATGGGAAGAGAGAATTGGTCAGGAATAGGCATGCAAATGCTAATACAGACTGACCAGGAGTGCATCGAGGCCATCCCAGACATCATAGACCTCGAAGAAGGGCTCCAACTCCCTATAAGCATCTCTGTGGGGAGAAGGGTCACCTCAGGGCCTTCTGCCTGCAGAAGGCAGCCAAGAAGAGCCCCCCCCCCCTCCTTCCGACGCCTGATCCGCTGCTACCAAGAGCAGAGCAGGCAACAGAGGCAGAAGACCCTTCCATGGTGAGTAGGAGGGCAACGTTCGTGGCACCCATACCAAGGCCACGGACAACTAAAGCAGCGGCAATCAGTGGCGGCAACACCAACAGTCGCAGTAGCTACACCGGCGGTAAAATCGCCGGAGTGGGCTCCACTACCACCACCAACAGTAGTGGAGCTCATGCCCATCCCGGACTCCGCGTGGTCCGACATGGAGTGTGAGGTAGGAGGGAAGTGGCAAACGGTCTGCCACAAAAAATAAAAAATAAAAAAACCCTTAGCTTCACCCTCCAAAAGCGAAGGCAGATAAATAGGGTTAAAGGCTGCAAGGAGACTTGCAGCAACACCACCACCACCATCACCACCACAAGCATCACCACCAACAACAACCACACCACCAGCATCACCAAAAATACCAACATCGCAAACACAACAAAACACACACACTCAAAAGCAACAACAAGAAAACAGCAACGAAATCGCCCTCCCCTAAAAATGTACACATCCATAAACATGGCAAATAAAGAACTCTTACAACATATAAAGCAGCACACAGACATCACAGAAAAAAAACTACTACACCCCACCAACACCAAGAACTCTCACGACAAATATAAGCATCATTGAAGTCAAAATAGAACATTACAAACTTTTAAAACAAAAATTCTCCAACGCAGTTGGAGACTTCAGAGTGTTGGTGACCAAGAGGATATACACCGACATCCTCTTTGAAACACCTATGATCAACCAAAGGGACGATTTTACTGTCCCTTCACCACACGATCAATGTAAGTGATCCTTTCTCACTTACTCCGTTTCTCATCCAACATGGCCGTACTTAGAATAGGCAGTATAAATGTACGTGGCCTGGGGTGATCTCTGAAGCTGGTCACCTGCTCAACGACCTCAGGTCACTAAACATAGATGTGGCGGCCATCAGCGAGAACAGAATCTCCGAAGCACGATCCTTCGCACCGATATTCGGCGGCTACGATGTATAAGTATCTCCCAGCCGTCTAGGATCGAGGGGAGGGAGGGTTGTCGTGTTTTTTCGGAGAGACTTGGATTTCGCCATACGGGCCATCTTCCTGGACCCAGAAGGTAAGTCGGTGGTGCTGGACGTGACAGGCAGCGAAGGCAATGCTTTCAGGCTAGTAGCCGTCTACACCCCAGCAGGGGCAGGACGGCCAGAATTATTCAGACGTCTAGAGACCTTTCTTGGAACGTCCCGCTCGTTAGAGTTAGTGGGCGAGTGGAACGGTATCTTAGATGCACGTTGGGATTATGTGGGGCTAGTAGACAGGGCAGGAGGGTGTAAAACCCTAGAACAACCATCTGAGACGTTTTGAACTGTCTGACAGGTATAGGCTGGATTATCCGAATGTGCCAATATGGACATGAGGAAACCGCATCGAGTCATCCAGATCGTATTTATATAGGATATGTTATAGGGAAACAGATAAGGCTAGTGTAGGTTGTCCACAATTTAAAGTAGTCGACTACACAATTTAAAGTAGTCGACTACAAATTTGTGATCTGTGAAGTTGACTTAGATAGACTTCATAAGCAAGGGCCCGGCTTCTGGAAGCTGAAAGCGTCGTTCCCGGCGCGCAAATTTTATAGAAACGGGTGCAATCGTCAACAACAGGTGGTGGTTTATCCGGAAAAGGGCCATTAGAGTAGAATAGATCAGGTTTAGCAAAGGAGTAGTGCTAGAGGAAAATAGAGGGAGAGTTAGTTAGAAAGCGAAAAGAGCCGTTTAGGACAGGCATCGTAACCGACGTGCTTGCGGCGAGATTGACACACGACCAAAGCATGAAGGCTGCGTTGTAACAGAGCTAGAGTGCGTGCTCTAAGACACGAGGGGACGAAAGCCGTTCAATGGGCCCGGGTGGTGGAGGTGTGACGTGTGAACAAGTCCACTATTCGGTCTTTTCCTGATCAAAACGGGCGCATGTTGCTCGAGCCCGAGTATTATATGTACGGCTTTTCAACAGCACTTTGCTCAATTGTTCGGGAGCGGCGACGGCTGGATCGGGGTATGGACTTCGGTGCATACCTCGACGGACCGCCTCTCGATGACCGCAGCGCAGTGCTGCGAAAAGCCGACAACAGCCGGTGAAAGCCGGGAAGCGATGTCTGACTGCACGAGGGGTAAATCGCCAGGTTTGGATGGTCTGCCCTACGAGCTTTATGAGTATATGTCAGACTTGTTCGGTGACCTCTTGGCAGATGTCTACTGAAACTGGCAGCAGAACGAGAGCATTCCCAATTTTGTGAGCTGGGGAACGGTGGGGCTGCTGAGAAAAGACCCGAACAAGGGGGACATTATAGACAACTTCAGGCCCATAACTCTGCTAAACGCAGAGTTTAAGATTTTGGCCAAGGTGTTAGCAAAGAGATTGGCGCCTGTCGTCGGTGATCTGGTGGGAGGGGCGTAGATATGCGCCATTCCGGACAGATCCATCCACGACAACCTCCATCTCATGCGATACATCATAGAGAGGGTGGTTAAGGAACCTGGCACGGGTGGGGCCTGATCAACTTGGATCAATCTAAAGCATTTGATAGGGTCGACCATCGGTACCTAGCTACGGTCCTCGAGGCGCCCCGCTTCTGGCCCGTTTTTAGCGGCTGGATCGCTGCGAAGTACAGCGACATCTGCTCGATTGTGAGGGTGAATGGTCACATGTCACAGCCTTTCAGCATCATGCGCTTGGTCCTCCAGGGCTGCCCCCTTTCGTCCCTCTTGTACATACTGGCCCTCGAGCCGTAACTGCACAAATTAAGACGATGAGGGGGTACTACGCGAACTGGGATGCGGGATATCCGTGTCAGATTACGCGGACTACGTCACCGTGGTGGTGTCGAGCACCAAACACGTCTAGATGCTCGGTACTGCTCTCAAGGAACACGAAGCGGTGACAGGAGCAACGATAAACCAAACCAGGAAAAGTCGGTGGGCTTACAACTCAGCACCTGGAGAGGCAAGTTCATGCCGTTTGACAGAATCTTGGGGCGCTGGACGGAAGGACAACTTAAATTGCTCGGGGTCTGATTCGGTCCGGACCTCCAGATGGAGAAAATCTGGAACGAGGTGACGAGCAGGGTGGTCTCTCTCACCCAGAAATGGGCCGAGAGGAGGCTGTCTCTGAAAGGTCTGGCGGAGGTGGCGAATGCGTACATAGCGTCCGTCATCTGCTACCACCTGACCGTCGTACCTTGCCCCATCCCAACTCTGACCAAATTGGAGCGCCTTATCTTCCGCTTTTTTTGGAAGGGACGTGCTCCCGTGGTCAGGTGATCCATTTGTTGTCAACACCCGTTGCGTGGAGGACTAGGCATGCAGTGGCAGATGATGCGCAAACATGCACTGAGGCTGCGACATCTCTGGTGCTTCCTTGACGGTGAACAGGTGTGGTCGCCGTTTGCCAGACGCGCTTTTCCCCAGCTCGTCTGCTTCACGGAGCTGCATTCCTGGATCAGGAAAAGACCGAGGGTTAACGCTTGGAAGCTGGAATCTCTCCAAGCGCTCACCGCCATCTACCAGCTGGGCACTAGTATCGGTGGAACATCCACCTCGACGTTCTCTAGAGGGCTAGTGGAGGTAAAGAGCGACTGTGTTCCCGGGGAGACCCTGGGCGTCGAAGACGATCATCTGTTCGTTCTTTTCAAGAGAACTTTCAGACTGGGGCCTATGGACAACTTCCAGAAATCCCTGGCAGTGCTACCGGGGAGCGGTGCCGGTTCGGGATAAGCTCTACAGGCACGGAGGTGCTGTCAGCCGAACCTGTCCGAGATGCGCGCAGGGCGACGAAACCGTCCTGCACGCACTTATTCAGTGCACGAGGATTTCTGACTTGTGGAGCTATGTCAAACAGCTGCTGTCGCGTGTAGGACAGATCCAGTTATCGACTGAGTCCATTGTGCAGATAGCCCCGCCATCCTCCTTTAAAGAGGAGGAAGGGTAGGCAGTTTTCATTTGCCTGGTGGCCTTGGTGAAAGAGATTCTGAGGTGGACAAGGCTGAAAGGGTTGAAGACGGACACTTTCCTCTTCGGCCAATCCCTGATTAACTTTTTCAAGTTTCACTTGAAGAGAAAAATCAGGATAGAGAGGCAAGTGCTGTCTTCTAGTAAGTTTGTTGAAAGGTGGGTGAAAATAGCGAGTCTGGTCCGAATGAACGGGCCCGCTCTGAGTATGCGCCTGTAGACTGAGGAGTCGGAAAAGTGAGAGAGGGCGCTTGCCCTGGTGGTCAGGGTGGCCGTGGCCCTTTTGTGTGGTTTTCGCCACGAGTGACCCTCGGAGGTTTCCTCCTTTTTGGGGAATTTTTGTTGTTTGAATTTTTTTGATTTCTAGCCCAATTTTGTTAGAACCTGTTTACACGACCAAAACCCACTTTGTATCGTCCTGTACTTTTCTGTGCCGTCTCTAATGTTTTTCTTCGTGTTAGCCCTTGTGGCCAATAAAGAAACCATTATTATTATTATTATTATTATTATTATTATTATTAGGGTGGTGGATTGGTAGTATCAGTGGAGCGTCGGAAACAATGGCGCTTTATGTTCTAAGTTGAAATCCCGCCGGATTTAACTTTGCCTTTCATCCTTACGGGGTCGATAAAATAAATACCAGTCACGCACTGGTGTTGATTTAATCGACTTTCTATTCCCCCTAATTGTTGGCCTTTTGCCTATATAAGAAGCCATTATTATCATTGTTGGAATGACAATGGCGGGGGCGGGCAAACTTGGTAGACCGAGGCATAAAATGCTTTGTGGTATAAAGTATAAATACTTACAGTATTGGCAGAATTGTATCGGTTGAAATATATTGCTGTATTTTGTTACCTTTCTCTGCGATTTTGTTCCAAATTACGCCGAGGCCAACTTTGAAACTGGATCGATGTGATTGATCTTCCGTCCCCTCAAATTGTTGGCCTTATATCTAAATTAGAAGTAGAAATGGTGCTGGAGTGGCAGAATCGTTAGCGTATTTAACAAAATGCTTTGTGGTGTCTGTTCAGGTTCTTTACGTTCACATCTAGCCGAGGTTAGGTTTACCTTTCATCATTACGGGGTGTATAAAACAAAGTAACAGTAACGCAATGGTGTCGATTTAATTGATTAATCATCTCCCATTAAATTACTGGCTTTGGGCCAATGTTAGGAGAAATTATTAGCTATATTTTCATCGTGTACATTATCGAACAAGGTTCTATACGCTTTCTGTATGTACAGTGTTGGTTTTGGTGTTGTTTCTGTTGTATTAAAAGTACCCTTCGTATAATGTGTTCGGTGACTAGTAGTGCTATTTCATGTA
Organism: Eledone cirrhosa; assembly: GCA_964016885.1. NCBI lineage: Eukaryota > Metazoa > Mollusca > Cephalopoda > Octopoda > Eledonidae > Eledone > Eledone cirrhosa. Next base: position 221,945,756 of record OZ024740.1, read on the forward strand.
TGCCGTGTATATTTATAGATCTAGGAGTTTTGGTATTGTATCTGCCTGTGTCTTTTTTTTATCATTCCCTGAGCACTCATAATAGGGATTGTTTCTGATTTGTTTATCCACATTTGGTGATTTCTATTTTCAGATATTTCTATTTGGATAATATAGCCATTGCGTTGAACTACTACGTCAGTTAGGAAGCATTTCTTTGTGATTTTATCTAGTCGATTAATGTTGTTATCCCTGCCGGTGTGCATTGTCATAACAATAGTATGGTTGCTTTGTTATTCTCTGACACTTTTCTTTCCGATGAATGCCTTGGGAAAAAGAATATGTGTGTATGTGTGTGTAACTGGATGGCTTAAGTAGCCCTAGGAGCATTTGAATTTCGAAATGTAGTCGTTCCAAGAGACCAAAATAATAATCGATCACATAATAGTTGAGAAAATCAAGTAAAGTACGCCTGGAGATGAAAAACAGTAGGATGACGGTGCCTGCAAAGAATCACGCCCCGTACGTATCTCACAGACACCGCGTGAGTGCGTTAAACACTATGTCAAAGGGACGCCGGTCAATAATTGTTTCTATTTTTGGCACAAGGCCAACAATTATCCCAGAGCATTACTGGTGCTTTATTTTTGTCGACCTTGTAGGGAGGAAAGGCAAAGTTAACCTCGGCGGGATTTGAACTGAGACCGTAAAGGGACGTAACTCTATGTTGCAAGGCAAGGCGTCCGACCCTCTACTGATACTGCCAATCAACCGACGCTGGTCAATAATACCGTCCTTTTAGAAGTGTTTAAGCCTGTAGTTTATTCTACACTGTTATTGATAGGGTTCACCCCTATTATAATTGGAATTTTTGTTGCGATCACTAGAGATACGCAGATCAGCGATTATAATGTTGTACATGGATATTTCAAGCGAATGTTCAGCCATATTTACAAGGACATACTTTACTTTGAGTTTCTTGATTTTAGCGTAAATAAGAATGCCATTGAATCTTAACTGTATGGTTTTATGATGGGTTGCAACAAGTAATATGCTAGGTTTCAGCTTTATGAACACTCTTAAAATATTTCGTGCCAATGAAATAAATACTAATTTAAACCTTAAACCAGAAATATACATATACATGTTTATTTTGGTTACCTGAGTAGAAGTAGAGAAATCTAATCATACTCTGCAACTAAAATTTACTTATTCATTTGATGGTCTGTACCAAGTGAATATTTGCTGTAATTGAATGTTTGTCTTCCAGATACAATGTCTGCCATTAAATATTTATTGAGGTAAGTTCTATTAACATTTAGAAAACACTAATATCTTAGGTTACAAATAAGAAATAACTTAAGAGATTACGTTGTTTGCTCATGATTAGAGAATTATAGGAGTTTTATGAAGTCCATGTTGTAGGAGCAGTTGGAAAGAAAATATAAAAGGACGCTTTAATATAACTATTTCCGAATTCCCATCTCGTGTATATACCAGTGAAATACTCTAGCCGATTTAATATTCCTATAAGGTATTGTAAATGTGAATAGAATCAAAATGGAAGAAAACACAGAATTTTATTTTATCTGCTGGTTGTTACAATAATCACGAGAAGCAGAAACATATTAGAACCGATTCATTTAATTCTGCCATCTCCTATAAACATTATTAGCAACTAGCAGAAAAACAGCACGTGGACGGTTTTCTGCTAGCATATGTAGTGTGCATATTGGTATTATACGCAAATATATATATATGTAAATTGAAAAGTAAATTGACAATATCTTCTTCTTCGCCCACTTATTTCTGAGAGGGTCGTGGGAGGCAGAGTCCTTCTCAAACACTCCTTCCAGTAGAGTCCTTCTCAAACACTCCAATCTGTCAGTAGCAAATATCTCTAACTGATCCAGCTGGATCCCAAAGCGTGACCAGCCAAGCTCATGGATGTTATCCAACTATCTTGCTCAGGGTCTACCTCTGGATCTCTTTCCGGTTGGTTTTGTCTGTAAAATGTGTCCAGCGATTCTTTACTGAAACATTCTAACCACATGCGCATAATATCGGAGTATTGATCTCTCAATTCGGAGAAGTAGCGGCTCTACCAGGACTCTCTGGTCTCTGAGTTATGCACTTTGTCGAGTAAAGTTATTCCAAAGACCCTTCCGAGGAACCCCATTTCTGCCGCTTTTATTTGCAATTGTATTCTTTTGGTCATTACTCAAGATTCATGATCCTCGGTAAGAGTTGGCAAGAATACCAGGAAGACAGCGAGTTTGGCTTTTACACCTACCCCACTTCATCCGATTGCTGAATGCTGAGGTTGGCGCATTACTGCATCAACTTTTGCAATTCTTGCACTTAATTCACCCTCCTGCATTCCATCACTCATGAATACGACTGCAAGATACTTGAACTTCTCTAACTGCTTGAGTAGAACACCATTCACATGTATATACATTTGAGGGACTTCTGTCCACCCGTTCAACACACAATGTACATGTGTATTTGTGTGAATGTATGTGCCTGTAAAAAGAAGGAGATGGATACATACATATATGTCTAACTTCAAAACAGTAACACACACACACACACACACACACACACACACACACACACACACACACACACACACACACACACACACACACACACACACACACACACACACACACACACACACACACACACACACATACACACACACATACACACACACGCACACGGACGTGTCTCTAATTTAAGAACGCCGACAAAATCACGCGCGCGCACATACACACACTGTCATATTATCACTTAAGAGCTTTGGCCCGGGAAAACATCCCCTCAATTTTGGAACCGTCATTGATGGGAAATGACTTGACGGTCTTACTCTGTGCTCCTGCTCAAGAGGCAGGTGCCTTACCTGGGACGTCACAGTTAGTGACTCTTTTGCTTCTTCCCACATCCTGGATGCAGCGGTAAGGGCGAGAGCTACAGCATCCGCAGCTGATCGGAACAAAATCCTAAAATACCGTGTTCTGTCAGCTAACTACATTATCCGGCCCGTGGCGTTCGAGACGTTTGGAGGAGCCGGGCTACTGACAGCGAGGTTCTTATCTTCACTGGCAGCTCGGCAAACAGAGGTAACTGGTGATGCTCGTGAGGGCACTTGGTTGTTCCAGCACCGCAGACTCGCCATCACCCCACGCTGCGAGCGTGCTGGCTTGCCTCAAACATTATTAGAGAGGTTTCCCAGTGCTCCTCGCTATATTGCTATCTTTTGCTCTGGTAATGTTTCGTTTCCCCACTCTTTGTCCTATGTGGTCTTAGATGTGGGTATTACGTGTTTGTGTGTTTTTTCTCTTTCTTTGTTCCTTTCCCTTTCCTTGGTATATATTATATATGTTTGTGTTTTCGTTATGTAACCATTATATTAAATTTTTATACAAATGAGTTTTAAAAAAAAGAGTTAAACTGTGTTGTTAATAAATAATTCATCGAACGCTGCTATGATGACTCTATGTGTGTGTTTGTGTAAATGTATATGTATGAATGTGTGTTAGTGTAAATGTATATGTGTGAAAGTATGTGTATTTGTGTGAATGTATGTCCGTGAGCGTGTATTTTTATAATTATGTGTTTGCGCGATTATAGTTATTTGCTCATAATAGTTACATACTCATATATATAGATGTATGCGCGTCAGCGGTAGAAAATCATAATGACTCTATCTGTATCTCTGTCGTTACACACTCTCTCTTTCTATATGTATGGTAGTTGAAGTGGTGCTGGTGGCGGAGATATACCGGAAGTGTAGAAATTTGAAATTTTGAAAAGATCTCAATTTTAAATAGGCAATAACAATTATATTAAATTTAATAAAAAATTATGAAATTTAGTACTTAAATTATGTAATATTCATTTATTATTTATTCAAAGTAATCCAACTTATTTATTAACTCGATTAAAATATATAAACCGTACGCAGTCCCGCACTCCTTACTTTATTATAGTTTAGATATCTTTTATTCAAAAGAAAACTGTATTCCATTTGAATAGTAGAACGTTGTAGAACAAGATGAAAATTCATGATTTCATACAACTATCATTTTTCGGTGTATAGTAAACCTATTTAATTTTTTAATAATGAGAATATTACGGGGAAAAATGGAAGCCACAAAATCTCGTCTCCAGGTTGTAAACTATATAAGATTTTGAGACTTTTTAAGATAAGTATTTCATTTAAATAGAAGCAATTTGCTGATGAGAGAAACATTAGCTGTAAACGTATTTTATATGATTTAATTGCAAAGGCGTGTTCCTCAGAGAGAAAGAGACACGGGAGAGAGAAAGAAAGAGAGAAATAGAGAGAGAGAGAGAGAGAGAGAGAGAGAGAGAGAGAGAGAGAGAGAGAGAGAGAGAGAGAGAGAGAGAGAGAGAAAGCAAGTGTATGTGTGTGTGTATGTGAGGAGAGGAGTGAGTGTGCATGAGAAAACGTCATGTGAAATTCTTTTCTTGACAAAAAAGTAAAAATATATTATCACGATAAAATCAAAAGTAACAGAAGCATCTAAAGATATCAAATAATAGCGAAGCTTGCTATTGTGAGGCTGTCTGTCATAATGACATTCATATCAAGGAAATAAAAAAGTTAATATTGGTTGTTGATGTTTCTTTGAAAACGGTTCTGATTATACAGATCTATCATTAAAAGCGTTCCAACTAGCACCATTCATCCTTTCTCCATTATCTATATCTACTTCTCCATTATCAAATGTGTCTCTTTTTTTATACGGGAGCGTCTGATATAGGGCGGATATTACCGCTATTTTCAGCATGTCACATATCCTCGTAAATGCACCCTCTGCTTGTGATTTTAGTGCGTAGACTAAGTTAAATACTATATATTTCGGTGTATGAGACCCGCATGTAATTTCAAAATCTGTTTGGCCTCTATATACTGAAGGTATGATAAAACAATAATAGGATATACAAAACACAAGGCATGTATAAGAAGAGCTGATTATTAAATTTTTGTTAAATTATTCAAACATTTTCCTCAAAATTTGTTTGCATGCTAAAATACGTATTTTTATGTCTTCGGTTAATGCATTAAAACCCCTATATTTCTTGGCGGCCCTGCCTGCAAAAGGCTAAATGCACTGCCTTTATCTCACTATCTATTTATCTATGTATCTATCTATTAATTCATATATATATATATATATATATATATATCAAAGGCTCCATTAATTCGTCGAGCTAATTCAAATGTCGTGTAAATTCGGCTGCTATCTTTAGTGGCGTGAGTGTGCGAGACACGCTAAGTTCGGGAACCATATGTTCGGCACATATACACACACTATCCAGTTTTTTTTATTAGATTTAGAAGTGATCAGGATACTAATTTCTTCACCCGCTGATGAGCTTAGGACTTTGTACTCCTTTTCACAAATAATATTGCGAAACAATTCTATCAAAACTGTCCGGGTGTTCGGTTGTTACCACAATTATGGTTTGTATTTATTTTTCTTGATTTATTGTTAAATTGAGCCTGGCAAACCCTTTTGTCTGTAGTTAGCGATTCTGGTCCATTACGATTTGAACACATATATGTACAGTGCCCCGCAAAAGTTTACAACACATTAGGAAAAATGCGGTTTTAGGTATTTTTAATAAAGTTAGGGTAATGAAAATGTGACTACTGATAGAACATATAGTGAGGCATTTAATGATACAATCATATTTTAAAAAAAAATAACAAGGAAATAACTCATGAAGAAAAATCAATATTTTTATAACGCAAAAGTTTACAACATATTATATTTATCGCTTTTTTTCAAGAAAATTCTTAAATTTTCAGATTTAAAATTCAGTAAAATGTTCTAGATTAGGTTTAAGGTAACTTCTAAGGACAATTAAAAACATTACGTCATTATTAGTCTGACAACCATCCTGTAAACATTGACAACCGTCCTGTAAACATTGACAATATGGGGAAAAATAAACTGATTGATCAAGACCTCCGTAAACGCATTGTAGACCTTCATACAAATAGTGTTGGTTATAGAAAGATATCTTGTCAGTTAAATGTGCCATTGAGTTCAGTTGGTACTATAATTCGTCACTGGAAATCTCATCATTCCATCTGTCCTCTAATTAGTTATGGTCGTCCTAGAAAGATAACGGAACGTGCAGCTCGGTTATTGACGAGAAAGGTTGGCAACGAACCCCGGTGTACTCATTAAAATCTTTAGGATGACCTAGAAGGAAGTGGAGTAAAAGTGAGCACAGATACAATTAGTCGTTCACTACATCGATATGATATCTTCTCGAGGTCTCCAAGGAAAACACCATTTCTTACAAGGAAACACGTTCTTCGTCGATTAAACTTTGCAAATGAGCAACGCATCAAACCTGCGTCATTTTGGGAAGATGTACTTTGGTCGGACGAAACAAAAAATGAACTTTTTGGTCGAAATGCTGTGACAAAAGTCTGGAGAAAGAAAGGCACTGAATATTCGCAGAAGAATACTATTCCAACTGTAAAATTTGGAGGTGGATCAGTCATGGTCTGGGCTTGCTTTAGTGCCACAAGTGTAGGAAATATTGAAATAATAGAAGGAAGAATGGATGGCGCTTATTATAGAGGTATTTTGCATAGGAATTTACATCAAAGTGCACATTCTCTCAGCTTAAAGCCAGTTTGGTTTTTTCAACAAGACAACGATCCAAAGCATACTGCAAAGCTAACACAATCTTGGTTAAGTACGAATGGAACAAATGTTCTAAAATGGCCATGTCAGTCTCCAGATCTTAGCCCGATCAAAAATTTGTGGAGAGAACTGAAACTCAGAATTCAAAAAAGGAAACCCCAAAATATCCCTGAACTACAGAAAATTTGTTGTGAAGAATGGAAAAATATTAGCCAAGAAGTTTGTAGGAGGCTACTCCAAATGCCTACAGGCTATAATTAGCAACAAAGGTTACGCTACAAAATATTAAGAGATGATTTAATAAATGTGTTGTAAACTTTTGCGTTATAAAAATATTGTTTTTTCTTCATGAGTTATTTCCTTGTTATTTTTTTAAAAATATAATTGTATCATTAAATGCCTCATTATATGTTCTATCAGTAGTTAAATTTTCATTACCCTAACTTTATTAAAAATACCTAAAACCGCATTTTTCCTAATGTGTTGTAAACTTTTGCGGGGCACTGTATATGTCTGTGTTCGTTTTTCTTTTTTGTTCAGTTATACAATATATACATATGTGTGTCTGTGTGTGGAGTTAATTCACAATGGGCTAGTTTGTGGTTTAAGAAGGAAGTTAACCACAAACTAGTCCATGGTGAATTATCTCCACTAAAGTCACACACACATATGAATGAATTGATAGATAGATACATAGATAAATACATAGATAGCTAGATAGAAAGATATATAAATAGATGGATAGACAGATAGATAAGTAAATATATATATATATATATATATATATATATATATATATATATATATATATATATATATATATAGATAGATAGATAGATAGATATATTTCTTTATTTGCCACAAGGGCGCACAAGAAAAAAGGACAATACAAAGACACATGCCGGGGATTTTACATACAGTCGTGTAAAAATATTGAAACAAACAATTATAACAATCGAAATCCCCAGAAATGGGTTGTTTAATACCCTGTCAATAGAACAACCCTCAACTTCAGGAGCCTGTTGTGCAAGTGCTCCCTTCTTCCTTTTGCTCTCTTCTTTAACCTACAGGCTTATAAACAGAGAAGGCCCAATCACTCGGGCTATTTTTGCTTCATTCACCCACCTTTCAGTAAATTTACTGATTCTCCTTCTAAAAAGATACTTAAAGAAGGGAATCAATTGTTGTCCGGAGAGAAAGGCATCTGACCTCAGTCCTCTCAATCTCGTCCACCATATAACCTCTTTCATCATAGATGCACCCTCGCAAGCACTCAAAATAGTAACTTACGTTTAGTTTTACCGGTTACAAACGAATGCAATAATTTCATACCTGCACAACACTGTACATATGTTAGAAAATTATTTTATTTATTTGTGTTCTTAATGATTAGATATTTCCTGCTATCGATAAATTTCACCATTCGTACTAAAATAACACCACGGACATTTTGATCTTAGTCTATATGTATTTATATATATATATATATATATATATATATATATATATATATATATATATATATATATATATATAAATATATATGTGTCTATGTATGAATGTATGTGTACATATATGATTAATCTATGCACACCCACATACACGCATATACATAGGTATATATGTGTGTGTGTACATATACATAGACACATACATACATATATATATATATATATATATATATATAAACACAAACACAAATAAACATATACGTTCCTTGTCTTGTTTTCCGGTACATGTAACTTTATTCAGTAGTCTGACTGAAAATTTTCCATCCTTCAATTATTTTTCCCTAGTTTGCTTTCCACTTCATTCTCGTATTTCCTGTTCTGGGAACAATTCATTATATTGTAATCATCCAGGCTGCTTTGTTGTGGCATGAACTTATTCTGTTGATCCTAGCAATGAACCATGATATTGAATTTACTTTTACTTTACTATTGGCTTGGCTCCTCACCAAATCGTTACATACATAGGATTTTATAGATAATACCGTCAGTTCTGAACCTAACTGTCAGTAAATCTGAAGGAGCGTGATGTTTCTCAATAATATACTAACTTATTCTGAAAATGCGGGGCTTTGTAGTTGGGGTATTCGCCACACGATCGTAACGATATAAGTTCGATTCCCGGCGGCGTGGTGTGTCCTTGAGGAAGAGATTTTATTTCATGTTACTCCAGTTCACTCAGCTGGCAAACATGAGTCGTACCTGTAATTCGAAAGGCCAGCCTTCTCATATTCTGTGTCAAGCTAAATCTTCCTGAGAACTACGTTAACGGTACGCATGTTTTTGGAATGCTTAGACACTTACACGTTAATTTTATGAACAGGATGTTCCGTTGATTGTATCAACTAGAACACTCATCGTTGTAAACCGACGAAGTGCCACTTCAAACTTATTACTGAATTAGTTTTTCTGGTTTTAAATTTATAGATTTACATTCTCGTTCCCTAGATACCTTAAATTAATTTCATTCCTATCATTCATAAAATAAACCATTATTTATTAGATAACTTTGCTGGAAATATTTCTGTTTCATACAGACTATATGTTTGTAAGACAATTTGTTCACCTTTTCTTTACCATATTTCTCATGAAATACACTGGTTATGATTTTCAAATAATTTTGAAACTAATTATGATTTTTTAAGGATTTAATAAAATATGAATATATGTATGTATATATGACTATGATTATATTATATATATATATATATATATATATTTTATATATATATATATATTATATATATATATTTTATATATATATATATATTATATATATATATTTTATATATATATATATATATATATATATATATATATATATATATATATATATATATATATATTTTATATATATATATATATATATATATATATATATATATATATATATATATATATATATATTATATATATATGAATAAAATGGCGAGCTGTGTGGTTACAATTAAGTATAATGAAAATAAAAGTTACCGGCGAAAGAGGGCAATATCCATCGCCGGTCGTCTGCTAGGAACCATAGGTATCTCTTCGAGTTAGAGACAAGATACCTCAGCCTAGGGCGAACAATAACTAAAATAAGTTATTGGGATATAAAAGGGGATTTGACGAGAAAAAAAAACACGTCTTCCCTGTAGCAGTGTGAACGAGAGAAGAGACTGCTTACAGTGGGTGACGTGGGAGGAAGTGAGCTATCGGAGCGAGGGTGACTATCAGAGAGGGAGTGAGTGAAAGTAAGAGGAAGCGTGAAAGAGATAGTTATAGTGGCAGGCTAGCCGAGAGCAGAACTCTAACGCGAAGAAATACCTATGATTGCTAGCAGACAACTGACGATAGATATTGCCCTCTTTCGCCCGTAACTTTTATTTTCATTATACTTAAATGCAACCACACAGCTCGCCATTTTATTCATATAAGCTTCTTTCTCCGCTGTAACCAGTCTCTTTTCTCTCTCCTTGTTGCTATCCTCTCTCTCCCCCTTCTCTCTCCTCTCCCTCTTACTTTCGCTCATCCCCTCTGCTAGTCACCTTCTCTCGGCTAGCCTGCCACTATAACAATCTCTTTCTCGCTTCCTCTTACTTTCACTCCGTTCCTCTCTGCTAGTCACTCTCTCTCCGCTAGCTCGCTTCCTCCCTAGTCCGCCATTGTAAGCAGTCTTTTCTCTCGCTAACACGGCTACAGTGAAGACGTCAAACTCACCAGTTCTTACGTTCGAAATGAGTTGTTGACTTCATATTTTTCCTATTTTTACTCTATTTACGTTGCTTCACCCTTCGTGTTTGTTTACACCCCTCCTCTTTTTCATCCCAATAACTTATTTTAGTTATTGTTCGCCCTAGGCTGAGGTATCTTGTCTCTAACGCGAAGAAATACCTATGATTCCTAGCAGACAACTGATGATGGATATTGTCCTCTTTCTCCCGTAACTTTTATTTTCATTATATATATGTAGATATAAACACAGTAAATTTTGTGTCTAAAAATTACGAGGGTAGAAAATACCACAAATGTTTTATATATTTAACCTGAAACATACAGTAAGATATAGAATTTCATATAGAGACCGTATCAGACCGTATTTAATAACCATTTCATCTCTGTGACAGATTAGAGATTTAATGTTTCGCCCTGAAAATTGTGTTTGTAACAGATAATCCTTAGGCATTTCGTCAACGAAAGATAAGATCAAATGAAACAAAACACATTTAACAAGAACTCACAAGAGTAAATACACCTTGTGGGTTTAAGCTATACGTGGTGTTAGTGGTTGTGCTAGAAATAATAGCCTTATTACACTCAACTTATGAGCTAACCTAGTTAGGGAGCCGAAATACAAATAAAATACAGAGTTATTAACTCATATTGATACCCTGCAATTAACAGGCTCAAAGTATAAATACTGAGCATTAACTTTGGTTACCGAGGTTAACTTTGCCTTTCATCCTTACGGGGTCGATAACATAAAGTACCAGTAATACATTGGGATAATTGCTGGCCTTGTGCCAAAAGTAGAAACAATTATAATAATAATATATTTGTGGTATTTTCTACCCTAGTAATTTTAGACACAAAATTTACTGTGTTTATTTCTACATATATTATTATTATAATTGTTTCTACTTTTGGCACAATGCCAGCAATTATCCCAGTGCATTACTGGTACTTTATTTTATCGACCCCGTAAGGATGAAAGGCAAAGTTAACCTAGGCGCGATTTGAACTCAGAATTGCAAGGGCCGTAACTCTAATGCTCAGTATTTATACTTTGAGCTTGTTAATTGCAGGGTATCTATATGAGTTAATAACTCTGTATTTTATTTGTGTATATATATATATATATATAATGGAAAAATTTGAACAGGGACAAAACAGAGAGGCAGTACAAACGTTTATTAATTTCACGCTCTGGAGAGTGGGGTGTAGGTGGGGGACGACGTTTCGGGCATAAGCCCTTCCTCAGGTGAGAAGTGTGTGGGAACAGAGTTCAAAGGGTGTGTAGGGGAGTGGTGGAGAGACATATAGCGAAAGGAAACGGTGCGAATGAAAAAATAACAAGTAAAGATAAAAATAAAAATAAAAATAAGCATGATCAAAATACAAGGAATGAGATAAATTTAAAAATAAAGGCATGATCAAAATAAACTGAAATTAAAAGGGGGGTAAACAGGTGGTGGAAGGGTGTGGGGTGTGTAGGGGTGGTGGCGGGTGGAGTGGGGAGAGGGAGACGGGGTGTCCGAGCGGGGAGGGCTGAAGGTCGTGTGTGTGTGTAGGTGTGCGTGTGTGTGTATGTGAAAGTAAGGGTTGGGGGAAGAACGGGGTTGCATGTTCAGGAAGAGGTGTG
>OZ024740.1:221962781-221980281 GCA_964016885.1 Eledone cirrhosa
CCACACATAACAGTTCCCCAAAACGTACCCCTCCCCAACAACACGGATGAGGCCTCATCATCGTCACCCAGTGACGATGAGGGAGAGCCTTTCCGACCAGTAAAAAGAAAAAAGAAAAGACATAACACAAACAAAAATGCAACAAACACACAAACACCAACACAAGTGACGCAAACAGCACAAACAAAAACACCCCCTCCTGAAAACAAAAGACCTACTACAAAACGTAAACACACACAAGAACCACAGACAAAAAGCATCCCAACACAACAAAAATGTTACACCTACATAAATACTAACAATAAAACTTTAACAGACACCATATGTAAAAACCCTTCAGTGGAGACCGAAGGGAAAACTTTTACACACTCTTCGAAGAATCCTAATCTTAAAATGATTAGGACCTCCATGGACACACATAAACAGTTGAAAGAAAAATTTACTAACGACGTAGGTAACCCCTGCGTCAAACCCTACAATCGAGTCCTGTTAAAATGTTTCCCCAGCCCACCCCCATCCCACCAGACACCCCCTCCCCACAAAACATCTCTGTCCCCACCCCTCCAGAGTACACCACCCCACCAAACAACCCCTCCAACACCCCCATGGAAATTATGCAGCATGGTCTCCAGGAGACGAAGAGGTAAGTGATTTTTTTTCCTCTTCTGTTAACTTTTCAGCACCAACATGGCCAATATAAGAGTCGGCCACTGAGATAGGGGACGCGCTGAGCCAATGCGGCAAACGCAAATCTCCAGGTCTCGACGGTCTGCCCTACGAATTTTACGTAGCAATGCCGGACTTGGTCTCCGGCTCCTGGAAGCGGTCTACTGCAACTGACAGCAGAACGGGAGAATTCCCAGTTCTGTGACCAAGGGTGTAATTACGTTCGTCAGGAAGGATGAGAACAAGGGGGATGGCCTAGGCAACTTCCGGCCCATAACTCTGCTCAACACAGAATTACAGATTTTGGCCAAGGTGTTGGCAAAGAGGCTGGCGCTTGTCGTCGAAAACCTGGTGGGAGAAGCGCAATCCCGACCAGGTCCATACACGACAACCTCCACCTCATGTGATACATCATAGAGAGGGTAGGGTGTAAACCCGGCTTCGGTGGGGCCCTGATCAACTTGGATCAGTCTAAGGCTTTCGATAGGGTTTACCATCGTTACCTGGATGCGGTGCTCGAGGCGGCAGGCTTCGGTCCCGTGTTCAGGGGCTGGATTACTGCAATGCACAACAGCAACAACTGCTCAAGGGTCAAGGTGAACGGCTACCTCTCGGAGTCGTTTAATATCACGCGATCCATCCGACAGGGATGCCCTCTCACCTCCCTTCTGACGTACTGACTCTCGAGCCACTACTGCGGAAGTTGGAGCTATTGCAGGGCATCCCTTTGGAACCGGGACTGCGAAAAGCGGCGTCGGCCTACGCCGACGACTTGACAGTAATGGTGTCGAGCACCTCGCAAATCGGGGAAGTCGGCACCTTACTGGAGGAATACGAAAGTTTCACAGGAGCGAAGCTGAACCGGGACAAATCCGTCGGTTTGCAACTCGCAACGTGGAGAGGCAAACTGATGCCTTCCGATGACGTTGTCGGACGCTGGACGGAAGGACTGGTAAAGCTGCTCGGGGTCTGATTTGGTCCTGACCTCCAGGTGGAGAAGAACTGGAACGAGGTGACGGCCAAGGTGTTTGCGCTCACCCAGAAGTGGGCCGAATGCAAACTATCCTTGAAAGGTCGAGCGGAGGTGGCGAACACTTTTATAGCGTCCGTCATCTACTACCGCTTGACCATTGTGTCTTGTCCAGCCAAAACGCTCACCAAAATGAAGCGCGCGCTCTTTCAATTCCTTTAGAAGAAACGGGCTCCTTTGGTGAGAAGATCCATCTGCTGCCTACACCCCTCAAACGGAGGGCTGGGGATGCCATGGCTGACGATGCGCAAACACGCGCTCAGGCTGTGGCACCTCCACGTATTCCTCACCAGACAACCGGTGTGGGCCCCGTTCGTGAGGCGAGCCTTCCCACGACTCGTCTCGCTGACTGAGCTGCAGACCTCGGTCAAGCAAAGACCGAGGAAAATGGGCGACTGGCATATCGAATGTGCTCAAGCGCTCACAGTCCCCTGGCAAACGGACCCGGCGATCAGTGGAGACTCCACTTCGACATTCTATAGAGGGTTGGTCCGCAGCAAGTGCGACGACACGGTCGGAGAAACTCTAGGCGTAGAGGAGGACGAACTGGCCAGTCTGTTCGGTAGGACCTTCCTCCCGGGACCAATGGACAACTTCCAAAAGTCTCTGGCCTGGCAGTGCTACCGAGGAGTTCTACCAGTTCGAGACAAGCTCTACAGACACGGGCGCCCCGGTAGGGACCCTTCGAAAAAGATCTGTCCGAGATGCGTGCGCGACGAGGAAACCGTCGCACACGCATTTGTACACTGCCCAGGCGTTACCGACCTGTGGGGCTATGTAGAACGACTATTGTCGCGGGTGGGACCAATCCAGTTGGCCACCGAGTCCATTGTCATGATCAAACCGCCACCCTACTTCAAAAACGAGGGAGAGGCGGTTTTCCTATGTGTTATGGCTATTGTGAAAGAGGTTATATGGTGGACGAGGTTAAAAGGGCTGAGGTTAGACATCTTTCTCTCCGGCGAAAGAATCTCCGGAAGAAGAATCAGGATGGAGAGAGAGGTACTGTACCCCAGCAAATTTTATAAAAGGTGGGTGAATGTGGCAAGAATGGCCCGAGTGGTTGGGCCTTCTCTCTATATAAGCCTGTAGGTTGAGGAAAAAGAGGAAGAGAGGAAGGGAGTACTCACTCTTGGTGCTCCTGGAGATGAGGGTTGTACATTTTTTCGGGGTGTGTACAACCCCTGTGTAACACATCCCTCCTATTGGGGATTTCAATTGTTATTTGTTGTTTTATTAATAGTTTTATTTTCATATACCTGTATGTAAACTCCCCATTTGTATTTGTCCCCTTCTTTTTTGCTCTTGTGGCTAATAAAAAAATTTATCTCTCTCTCTCTCTCTATATATATATATATACTATAAAATATGTCCATAGAATCATTTGATAATATATATACACCATTTCCTCTCCCAATTAGCATAAGCAACCACACAAAAAAACAATTAAACCAGGCTATAAGATTAAAAGGCACCTATGAAGAAATAGTAGATAAATAAACGACATCCATTTAGTCGCGATCAACCGCTATAGAATATTTATCCAAGATTTCAACAGGTCCATTCAACATGAATGGACCTGTTATTTTTCTCTAAAAAGATTTTTTTCCAATTGCACCCGGCCCGTCCCTTCAATCTTTCTAATTTCTCATTCTTTCTTCTGATGAAGGACTAGCGTCTGAAACGTTAAGACCCTCTTCCGGCTATTTCAAGTGTTAACCTAATAAATTCCTTCCATATAATGCACCGATTACGTTGTTATTTCTGTTTATCTTTTTCACACACACACAAACACACATAATATATACAATATATATAATACTTAGGTTAATAGGAGTTAGGTATTGTATACCCGTGTCCCATTAAGGTATTGGCAGCATAATAATTAGCTCTATGCTTTGGAGCAGAGCCGTATATATGATAAAGAACACAAGAGCGTCTACAACATCAACAGATTTTTATTGGCTTACAATGTTTCTTCCTTACGTAACCGTAGGATCCGTCAGAGCTATAAAAGGGGTTTGATTGGTGTTATGGACTCTACCAACCAAACATTCAAGAACAAAGAGTAAAGAGAGTAAAGAGCAAAAGTAGGGGACGATAAGTCTAATTTTGGTGCGGGAGGGTGGGGTGTGGGTCCTTGTTTACTAGCTGCGGTCATATTCATTCCCGGGAGTCGAGTGGTTAGCTGAACCATAGATGGGGTGGCGTCGATAGTAGGGTGCAGATGGTGTGCAGAGGCTACACACACACAAAGGGCATACAATATATATATAACGGAGGAGAAAGTACATGAGGTAATTAGAAATGGAAAAAGAGTAATAATAATAATCTATAATTAATAATGTATAATAAGGCATGGGGAAGATTACACTATAATAAGGTATAAAAGTAAGAATAAGGTAAAATATAAAGGAGGATAAAAGTGAAAATAAGAATAAAGATAAAAAATATATATATAAAAAAATATAGAGAGAATATATAAAGAAATATAATCAAGTATTTGAAGGGGAAAACACAATGTAAAAAAACCGATTTTTTCAAATAAAAATATTATAATTATGGGGGGAGAAAACGGGATAGAGAAATATGATCAAATGTGATTAGTTGAGAGAATATAAGATGATAATAGTTTTGTCAAGTTTATACATCTTAATAATAAATAATCTGTATATCAGAGTTACAGAACCTTCAATTCACTTACAGGTTCAAGCCACGTGGCATAGTCCATTGTTTATCTGTGCGGTCATGTGCGTTTGTTTTTGACACCACAGCAGATGCACAAGTTCGTAAATTCCAATGCAGATAGAAATCTATTTTTGCTCACCCAGACATTGACGGAAGATCCAATATTCCTAGTTCAATATGTGTGTGGTGTTATTTTGGTCGCACAAATCAATCACTTGGTTCAATATTATGGAGTATGGTTTTCTGGTCTTCGTAACAGTGTCAGTGGTTGTATATCTCGAAATCACAAGGATTACAGTACTCCGGTTTGGTGTGATTATCGGTCATCCAACTATGTTGTCGGTGGTTGGATTCAATTCTATTGCCCCGAACGTAGAACTTTGGTGTCGATTGAACATTAACGAGGCAGAGTGAGATCGCATCTGTGGTACAAAACGGTACGCAAGGACATTCTTCGTCTTCGTTTCATCCGGGTCCAGCAGTCACGTGCAAGAACCGCTACGTAGTAATTGTGATGGTAATCGGTCAAGATAGTAACTGACCGAAAATTCTCTTAGGAATTCAGACAGGCATGACAGGTATATTTAGGTCAGCAGTTTCTTTATGTGTACGTGTGTCCGATACACACAGACACATATTTATATGTATTTCAACTCAAAAAATTCAATTGATTCGTTTATTGATATTATATCTCTGTTGCTCCGATGTGCACGTTGTGGTGTTCTGGTCGTGTTTAGCATTCCCTGTGTTTTGCCATTACCTTGGAATGTGATGTTATGGTCATCAATAGTCCGGCAAGCGCATTCCTCTCTTATATTGCGGAGAATGGTGTTCTGGTCCTCAGTAAACGTTTGGGTCAGCAGGAGGGGTGGTGGTTCTCAGTTTCAACTTCGACAATACATATGTGTTACTCTACATATCGTGCTCCTCTCAAAGAAGAGTATTATAGGAGGAATTCATGCCAAACACCACATATAGAGAAGACTTCTAGAGAAAAAATATACATACATATACACATATATAACCACATCATACACACACACATACACATACACACATACACATACATACATATATACACATACATATCATATATACACATACACACAATATAATACACATGCATACAATATACATATATATATATATACACAATATACATGTATACAATGCACGCACATATGCATGCATGCATGCATGCACACACGTACGCACACACATATATATATATGTTTGTGTGTGTGTGTGTGTGAGAGAGAGAAAAGGAGAATACACACACACACATACACACACATACACACACACACAAAAACACCAACCTTGTAGGGGACTGTTCCACCCTTTAGCTACCTATCTATCTAGGTTACGGATTGGGGGGAGGGGTGAAGCTATAGTCAAGGAGGGGTATGTCTAGGTGGGGGTTGCGTAATATATGTTACGTCTATGTGCTAGGTTTAAAATAGAAGAAGGAACTCAGGATTTTGTGTTGGCAAGAGGAGAAAATTTCCGATTTCCTGTTAAGCAGGTTCAGTTTAGAGTGTATGATGGCATGGAATTCCAGTAAACACAGGTCACAACTCCCGCTCTGCGGTCGGTATGGCGTGGATCTAGTAAGCTTCCTCCAAAAAAGTTTGTATGGGGTATTATTATTTTTTAAAAAGGAGATGTATACCGCCAGTGAGGTGGCATTCTTATGTCTATCGTGTCTGAATGTGTACATATGCGCGTTAAATCTAGTTTTAAATGTATTGGACGTTGCTCCTATATATGTTTTGGTAGAGTTGTGTGTGGTTACGTCACATGCATATACGATGTTTTTCATGAGGCAATCCCCCCCCCCCTTAGGGGACAATTACTACTCCGCCTACAATTGCAACTGCAGGTTCGATTAGTTAGCGTACCTCCCGAACTTTGGTTACTAGCATTATCACTAGGTGCCTCTATATCATTAGATGGCTCATTGATGCTATTATGTTGCCCATTTTCCAGTGTAGTCGGTTGCTGGTGGTTAACTGCCATTTTAATTGCTTCGAAACCTTCCCTAGTTTTCCTAATGTTCGTGCGTGCTAGGTGTGATGCGAGATTAGGTGTGGTCGAATAGGATAATTTAATCACGTTTTTGTTAATTATGTTGCGATATCTATTGCCTGGTGGGAAGTTTTTTTCTAATAATGAGAAGAATACTCTGGGGAGGTTAGTGAGAACTCAGAGTTAAAAGGTGGGTTAAAATACATGTTTTTCCTTCTTCTATTTTTCTTATCTGTGGGGTGAGTCTCGCTACTGTGCGTACTATTTTGTAGGGTTCCGTTATTAGTGGCGTTGTCTGTTTTGCTTAAGCCCGGATGGTTTATATTCATGGCGTGATCATTTGCTGTTTTAGAGTTGTGGTGAGGGACTCTAGTATTGTCTTTACGTGGTTTACATTTAGCTGGGTTACCGCCATTAGGGTTCTTACTATTATTCTTGCCTCTAAGTTGGTTAGGCTTTGTGGCCATACTATGTGTGATTATGTTGGTAGGTTTCACACTCATGGTTTGGGAGTCCTTATGTATATATGATAATCTACTCCCGTAACCAGATTCTGCTAGGGCCTTGTCATAATACTCTGCATTGGAGTTGAAGATACTCTCATTACAGGACAGTCTGCTAATTCTATTAGAGACCCCTTTGGGAATAGTGTTTAGGACTGATTTGGGGTGGTTGGAGCTGGCGTTTAGATATGTTAGTCTATCGTTAGGTTTATGGTAGGGTGCACATTTTTTAGTTTCTAGGTCAAGGGTGGCGTCTAGGAAGTTTACTGTTTTGTCATTTGCATCTATGGTAATACTTAGATTAAAGTTTTTAAAGAACCTACGTAACTGTTTCCCAGTTCTTTCTATATTGCACTTTTTATACTCGAGAGTGAGGAGGGCGTCATCACGGTATAAGCCGCCCTTCAAGTGCGGTAATGTCTCATGTAACTCCTTTAAGAGGTACAATCCTACCAGGTCCGTTACTTGTGCGGAGTCACTAGATTCCATTGTGATGTCGAAGTTATTGGGCGTATTCTTGCGGGTCCACAATTCGTCCTCAAATGTGATTATCGTTTTCCGGGCCGCAAGAATGACATCAATTTGAGACCTAGTGAGGTCACTTTTCTGCATGGCCATGATTAGGGCCTTATTAAGGAGTATGGGGGAGATTGAGGTGTAGTACGCATCGATGTCGAATTGTATAAATTTAAGGGATTTATGGTTGCTAAGGATTGAGAACCATTTCAAAATCTCTTCCGTATTCTCCCATAGCTCTAGATTTATTTTCCTCCTGATGGTGGGTATAACGCCGTCTAAAATTTTCTTACTGATAATTCCTATATCTGACTTCGATGGGCTAATTAATCTAACAGAGGGTTTACTAATGAAGTCAGCCTTATGGTCTTTAAGGGTGAACCTGGGTTGCCTAGGGGTATATGGTTGGGTATACTTTTACAGGCCTAGTTTATCCACTATGGCGCATGCTTCCTTATTAATTTCATAAATTATATATATATATATATATATATACACGCCCCCCCCCACACATATATATATATACACACACATATATAACACATGCGACAGTATGAAACTTACTGGTTATAGTGTTGAGTTTACAATTGTGAGGTTTAGAATTCGATTCCTTTGCTCAATATGTGTTATGTTCTTGAGCAAAACATTTTATGTGACGTTGCTCAAGTTGCAACGTTACTGAACAACATCGGAGGTGTGGAGAGGGAAGTCTGTTAAGCATGGGCAAATGCAGGTCTTCCACAAAAGCATTGACCAAACAGGCTTGTACTTCGAAGAAAAACCTTTTTAGTGCAAGCCCATATTCATTCATGACTGAAAGATGTCTACCATATCACGCATTCAGAAACATGCCTATTTGATTAATACGCATCACCAACTAATGCATGTCTAATTTGCATCGTATTTTGATACTTATTTGTACCATACTGTTTCTGTCCCTTTTTATGTCTGCCTGTCTCTCTCCCTCTCTGTCTCTATTTATTTGGCTTTTATGTTTCTCAAACGGATAACATAACGCTTATGATGAGCCGGTTATGCCTAGACGAAACCAGTCGAATAGTTCTTCATTTCACTCTGCAGAGAACATAAAAATGTTAAGTTAAGTATCCGGTCTATTTGAATGGTAAGTCATTAAGGCTAAATGTATGCTTGTTAGACGAAGTATGTAAATTTATTTACAACCTATTCCCAAACACGGTGGCACTGTTATTTACTGTATTAATACAGGTCACGAACGGATTTACTTATATAGAAATGGTAAATGCAACTGTTCGTCGCTTTTTTATAAGTTTATTTAGCATATTCTTTCTTTCCTTTTCTTTCTTCCTTTCTATCTCTAGGTAGAACGGAAGAGTTAAACCCTCCAGAGAAGTCGATAACGAAAGGAGAAACTAGTCACGTTGTTCTCCAGTGAATTCTGCAGAGAGAGAGAGAGAGAGAGAGAGAGAGAGAGAGAGAGAGAGAGAGAGAGAGGAGTATTGTGATATAATCATGGTCTCTATTTGGATTGATGGTTCAAAACAATATTCGGTACACTATTAACATTTTCACCGTAATTTTCTTTCAGTCCGATAAATCCTTATTGCAATCGTTTTTCACATTTTGAGCTTTTATTTTATCACATTTAATTTCGTCATGAAACCTATAATTGTTTGATTACGGTCTCGTAGAGAGGTATTTAGGTAATCTAATTCGGAAAAAAGAAGAGATAAGTTAATTGAAGCATCTACTTGGAATCTGAAAATCTCGAAGCTAAAGGAGAATTCCCTTTTCTCTTTTTGTAGAAAAATAACATATTTCTTGGCTTCTTAGTGACATAATACACTGCAGAACGTTTTCACGAGACAGTTATCTGATCTCCGAGTAATATAGTAAATGTTCTTATTCAGATCGGATTGAAGGACAAAAATCCTTGAGAAATCTGAGAGTGGAAGAGTTTGACTTTATAAAGTTTACAGTGCGAACAATGTTATTCGTTATTAAACCAAGTTTGAAGACATAGGATTTTGTAGAATTTTCAGAGTGTTGAACAAAATACCTTGATGTATTTTTCTGCCTCTTTATATTCTGTAATACTATCATGGTCAATTTTACCACTCATCCTGTATCGATAAAATAAAGTACTACTTAGGCCCTTCCCTCAACGTTTCTGGCCTTGTATTTAATATAAAAACAATTATTAAACCCAATCCAAGTGATAAACTTTATGAAGCAATACTTTTCTATCTAAAAAAAAAATCGACAATAAAAAGAGTGGAAAAGTTTATGAAAATATATTCCTCGTACGAATGCACAAAACCTTTGAATATCTTTAAGCATTGCTACTGTACTGTCGGTGAATTCAGAGAATCAACCATTTCATTTTAATCCATCTTTATTGTACAAGGAATCTACCATTTCAAAAATATCATTTGCAGTAGATTAAATAGAAGATTGCTTGCAAAATGAAATGTTATCATCCAAATGTTATCATTCGTCACGTGGGTATCACAGATAAAGAAAATGTTCTTCATCTTTACCTACATCAATTCATTTCTATAACTGAATGATGAATATTCAATTTAGTTTTAACTTTGGAATTAATTGTCCTCTAAGACGTCTCGAAATACTACTAATATGACAAGAGACGGAGTCGTTTGACAATGGAATAGGCTTCAACATCTTATCCACACTATCGTCACATGTGATACAAATCATATAAAGAACTGTTAGCTCAACAACGTCTTCTTAAATTTGAGAAGTTGGCAAGCAACACTGGGTCACTTATTCCGATACGGCACAGATCTGTGAGGTTTGGTGTAATCTGCGTTAAAACGTTTATACGTTTTGCCATCTACAAAGATTGGTGTTTAAATACAAAAGTATGTTTTAATGAGTTTAATGGCTTAAACTATGAAAACAACGGTTGTCTTTATGGTCTCTCTATACTATTTTCATCATTTTATAAGTTTATTTTAAATATACAAATTTAAAGAAATCAATCTTATGATGTATGTAAAAAATAAAGGAGTAACAAAGATATATAGTGTGGATATTAAAAGAAGAAATACATACCTCGGGCAAACGTTTGGTGAATCTTTAACTTAATGTTCACTTCAATATCTGACCCCCCCCCCGAAAACCAACACCAACAACAAAAGAAAACAAAAACAAGCAAATCGTACATGCATTCTAAATTTTGTAGCCACATACTTCGATAAACTTTAATGAATATAGCCATATACAATAGTCCGATGAATAGATTGTGGTTCTTTCAAACAAACATTACGCCACGAACCATTAAAAAAAACAAAGAATTTCGATCACAACCGTGAGTTGTTCCATACTTATGCTTTGATGATTCTTCAGAGACAATTAAATACTTGTTCATATATGAATTCTCTCTCACTCTCTCTCTTTCTCTCTCTCTCTCTCTATATATATATATACATATATATGTAAGTGTGGTAAGCCACAAACACACACACACACACACACAAATATATATATATATATATATATATATATATATATATATATATATATATATATATATATATATATATATATATATGTTACACTCTATTTAGCTCTACACCTCGCAACTAACGTGAGCCTAAACATCGAGTGCCTACAGCAACTTCACGCCTCACTCCCTGGATATATATATATAAGGAAAACCTCATTTTCTTATATATATATATATATATATATATATATATATATATATATATATATATATATATATATATATATAATTCATATAAAAAGGAGAAAACTCATCGTTAGAACAGCCGTTAAAGTAGCCAAATGCTGTCAATGACAGCGAGGGGAAAAAATGCCTCCGAAGACAGAAACCAGCGACTAGTGGTCGGCAGAGACAATCTACGAGGTGTGTGATAGGCAGGTGAAATATAGTAAACATTGGAAGACGAAGAGGACAAGGAGAAGAGTGTTGGCACACAGAAATGATTGGAAGAAGGAAATAAAGAAAGGTGATGTAGAAGTGAAGTTCATAACACCATTTTCACTTGCATCAGCTCTTAAACTTGCAAAATAGTTTCGCACCTTTAATGTGAGTGTACCATTTTAAAATGCTGGATCGTGCATCAGAAATATAAATATTTCTGCTAGTATGATGTCTGTGTGATAAAACAAACAACACAAATAGAAGGACGAAAGAAGGCAAAGAAAAGACAATAACGGGATAGTGGACCTCAAGATGTGGTGTCTGTCCTAAATATAAAGTTAATCATAGCTATGATAAAGTTGAATGAATAAATATTGATGTTGATGCATCTGATTGAGACGAAGCGAGAGTGTATTTGAATTCATATAACAATGAGAAAATGCATCACTAGAACAGCCAACACACTTCTCCTTGTCCTATTAGCCATATTATTAATGATATATTTAAACTCGTCTAAGCACCTGGCAA
Source organism: Eledone cirrhosa (assembly GCA_964016885.1). NCBI lineage: Eukaryota > Metazoa > Mollusca > Cephalopoda > Octopoda > Eledonidae > Eledone > Eledone cirrhosa. The sequence continues at coordinate 221,974,630 of OZ024740.1, forward strand.
CTATGTTACAGATTTGATCCCTCTTACAATCTGGAGATATACTCAATATTGGGTCTTGAAACATCTTGTTTCGTGCATGAAAATAAATTATATATATATATATATTTCGTTTCTGAATTTGTTTAGCAAGATTCTTTATCTGAAAACGTGTGTTGAAACCGATATTGTTATACTTTGGGAGAGTCATGTTGCCAATAAGAAACACACGCACCAGTTGCTTTAACTTCTATTTATTATAAATTAAATTTATAAATTTAGGAATTTATAAATTTTCGGTTGGTTGGTTGGTTCCACAACCAGATGATTGTTCATATATTGTCAAAGTTCTTTCGTCAGACATTATGTGACCTCTTCAGTGAAAGCATCCAGCAAATAGCTAACTCCATCGACCAGAGTATTAGAGTTACTATAGACTACCCAAGCAAACACCCCAACCATCGATTACCTGTACTAGACACAGAGCTCTGGTTAGATACCATTAATAACAAAAAATAAATCCTCCATTCCCATTATGCCAAACCCATGACTTCCAAATATCTGATCCACCGAAACTCAGCTGTTTCGGACCATACCAAAATCAACATACTGATTGCGGATTTTGTACGGGTGATGAGAAACGTGTCCCGCATGTGCAACCCCAAAGAACTAGAGAGACACATACAACACTTCATCCACTGTATGCAGTTCTCTGGTTACAATCAGAGAGATAAAATCAGAGTATATAGAGGAGCCAGAACCCAATGGGAAAAAAATGGTAAATAATGATACAAATGGGACCTGTCCTTGTATAGGAGCAAATTTTGGAATAGAATAGAAAGAACTAGGAATAAGGTTAATAGAATAAACTCATGGTATGATAGCAATAAATACTAGAGTGTAATGTTCATCGATACAACCCCTAGAGGTGAATTAGCTTACAAATTTAGAAGGGCCCTAGATAAACATAAACTCAATATTAAGATAGTAGAAAGACCAGGTACCTCCATAAAAACACTTATTAGCAATACGTACCCTTTTCAAAGACCTCCCTGTATAGATAAGAAATGTATAATCTGTAAATTAAGCCCCCATATTAACTGTAAAACTAGAAATGTAGTATATAACATAAGATGTATTGAAGGACAATGTAGAGATAAGAATATAGTGTACATAGGTGAGACAGCTCGTAGTATAGGGGAACGGATAAATGAACACTGGCGAGAGCTTCAAGATAGTAAAGAATCATCTGTACTCCACCAACATGCTAAAATAGAACATAAGGGTAAATTAGAGAACATAGAACTAAAAATAGAATCTACACTCGGAAAAGACGCAATGTTTAGACAAATCACAGAGGCAATAAACATAAATGAACTCCAACCAAAATTAAATAGAAAACATGAATGGAACAGCAACATCACAACTTACAATTAAGGACAAAATGAAAACACACACACACATAGAACAAACAACCAACCAGTAACATGTAAATAAACAAATAAATAAACAAATATAAACACACACAGACACCCGGATGTAACACATGCGCAAACTAAGCACACAACACACACAAAAACAAGATGGCATAGGACAGAACAAAGGAGAGGCACAAAAACAAAGAAAAGAATCCCCAGGCACTGAAGAGGTCACAGAATGTGTGACGAAAGAACTTTGACAATATGTGAACAATCATCTGGTTGTGGAACCAACCACCCAACCGGAAATTTATAAATTCCTAAATTTATAAATTTAATTTAATCGGTGGTAGAAAAGCCAGGAACTACCATAAAATCCCTGATCAGCAAAACATACCCTTTTAAGAAAACCCACTGTATTAATAGAAAATGTATTATATGTAAAGTAAACCCCCAGATAAACTGTAAAAAGGAAACGTAGTCTATAGCATGAGATGTACAGAGGGTACTGGCAGAAACATGACAACAACATACATAGGCTAGACAGCTCGTAGCATAGGTGAAAGGATAGATCAACACTGGAGGGAACTAAAAGGACGAAAAAACGGTTCAGTACTATACGAACACGTCAGACAACAACATGACGGTAACATAGACAACATAGAATTTAAAATGACCCAGCAGATAGGCAAATCAGAGAGGCAAGTGAAATAGAACTTAAAGGGCCAAAGCTAAACAGAAAAAATGGATGGAATAACAACACCCAAACAAACAATACTCACCTAAGAGAAATGTAAATATATAATAATTATATACACAAGCACAATAACAACAAACACATATAAACACACACTAGTAAACTAAGATAGAATACAATAACCAAAGTACAGTCATCCAAACGCGACCACACACCAAACACTATACACACACGCAAGCGCATGCGCAGAGAAGACATAATAAATAAATAAATAAATAAATAAATAAATAAACAGAATAAATAAAGATGGCGTAGATATACAATACAACAAGAGGAACATAATAATAACACCCATGACGATGCTGCAGATGTGCAACGAAAGAACTTTGTTAGATTATATATATGTGTTTATGTCTATATTATATCTGTATTTTTTACCGTTGGTCAGTCAATGGTAAACATTGAGGACCGAATAAATTAACTGATATAAAAGATACAGAAGCGAAAACCAACCAAACAGTGAGTGTGTTCTGTTATTAATTCTGGGAATATTATTACAACATTATGACCCTCCCCAAGTATGACAATATTTGTTTCGACACACGATCTCATATCAAAAACCTGGCAAAACAAACAAATATATATATATATATATATATATATATATATATATATATATATATGTGTGTGTGTGTGTGTGTGTGTGTATATATATGTATGTATATATATATATATATATATATATATATATATATATATATATATATATATATATATATATATATATATATAGGAACCAGTAAGACCCCGACAGCTGAGCTCAAGCCGTTTCGACGGCTAATTCTGGACTAAATGAAAATTTATCCTGGTATTTAAATAGCCGATCTTCTCAAGGAGTAATTCCATATATGGTCAAAGTGATTGTCAAAAATCAGTAGTAATTCTGTGGTTGCAAATTAGTAGGGGAGATGGTGGCTAAACCTGCCAGTAGGAGAAAGAGGGGAGGGGGTGGAGTAGACCCAATCAAGCGTTGGTAGTGCCAGCTACAGCTGGGCATGAGGTCAAAGAAGATACAGGGGAGGGGGAGGGGGAGGAAGTCGGAACGGTAGGTAGAACAATGGGGGTAGAAATAGGAAAGAAAAAAAAATACTGAGAGTGAAGAAAGGCAAATAAGTGTAAAGAAAAGTAAAGTAAATTAAATTCTACGACCTAGGTGTCAGGCTATTGTTAGGCGAGAATAAAATAAAGAAAGAAAGAAAGAAGTAAATAAATAAATAAATAAATAAATAAGGAAATAAGTAAGAGAACTAGGTGGGACGAATAAGGCAAGGACCCTTTTAAGAGGTATAAGTACGTAAATGATACGGTGACGGGTCAACAAAAGGGGCCAAAATACTAAAGAGACTACCACGAAATAAACAATAAAGGTTTCCATCCCGGGCCAGCATCGACCCAGTGCAGCAAAGTGAACTTGTACGAGATAATAATTCTGAGTCCCGAGAAAAATATATACTAATGCTAACTCTAAAAGATCTAAAACAAGCTACATGAAAGTTCGTACGAAATAAAGGTAGAATACGGAGAAATAAATTCAGAATCCACCCCGCCCAGAAGAAAAGCGAAGCAAGAAATACTGAAACGAAAAAATAAGGCATGTGCCACTAAGAAATATAGAGGGCACAGAGAATAGTGGGAGCGGTCGGAAAAGGGGGAAAGTATCACGGGTCTAAGCCAACTGCTATAAAGGGCGGAGTCCGCCAAATCTATCAAAGACAAGGGGAGGGTGGGTGGGGGTACTAAGGCTACATGGGGCCAAAGGGCAGCCTCGGGTGGGCGAGAAAAGACGCCGACAAAGGAGAAGAGCTGGGGTAGAAGGACAAAGGGGAGATGGGGGAAGGAAATAAAGGAAGCGATAAAAGAATACAAAGAAGATCTTACGTCTTCCTTGGCAAGCAGGGGTTACCCATTGCAAAATCAGCAACTGGGGTGTTATAGCCCTAGTCTACCCCCCCGGGTCATTATGGGGTTTGAGGGCGAGGTAAGTCCTACGCAATCTATGTTTACATGCAGTAACCAGTTCATCTTTCTTGTTTAGGAGTTGGTCCGTCGAAAACAGCATTTGTAAAGTTTCCTCCGAGCATAAATTGCACGGACGGCGTCCTCCCGTGTAAGAATTGGCTCTGGACAGTAATCTCCAAGTGAGATCATAGGTGATGTTGTTGTCCTTGAGGTCCCATATGTGGCCCGAAAGTGTAGTGGCGTGACGCCGGGCCGGGTTTCGGAAGGTATGTCTATGTTGGTATAGCCGGGTCTTGAAGTCACATGCGGTAAGTCCTATATAGGCTTTGTTGGAGGTATCCGTCCTCACGTTGCACTGGTAGATCACATTACGGTCTCTGCATCTATTGTCGAGTGGGCAAATAGATCTATCCGGGCAGTTACACCTCCTGGTCGGTTCTCCACTGCTAATTAGGTTATTTCTGCCATCGGGGTTGAGTTTTTTGTTGTTAGAGGAGACGATGTTTTGTGCGAAGTTTGGTGTAGTGCTGTAAGAGAGTTTGATGGTATTTTTGTTAATTATGTTGTGGTAGCGGTGTTGTAATGGGAAGTGTTTTTCGATGACGCCGTCCGTGCAATTTATGCTCGGAGGAAACTTTACAAATGTTGTTTTCGACGGACCAACTCCTAAACAAGAAAGATGAACTGGTTACTGCATGTAAACATAGATTGCGTAGGACTTACCTCGCCCTCAAACCCCATAATGACCCCGGGGGGGGGGGGGGGGGGGGGGGGGTAGACTAGGGCTATAACACCCCAGTTGCTGATTTTGCAATGGGTAACCCCTGCTTGCCAAGGAAGACGTAAGATCTTCTTTGTATTCTTTTATCGCTTCCTTTATTTCCTTCCCCCCTCTCCCCTTTGTCCTTCTACCCCAGCTCTTCTCCTTTGTCGGCGTCTTTTCTCGCCCACCCGAGGCTGCCCTTTGGCCCCATGTAGCCTTAGTACCCCCACCCCCCCTCCTCTTGTCTTTGATAGATTTGGCGGACTCCGCCCTTTATAGCAGTTGGCTTAGACCCCGGATACATTCCCCCTTTTCCGACCGCTCCCACTATTCTCTGTGCCCTCTATATTTCTTAGTGGCACATGCCTTATTTTTTCGTTTCAGTATTTCTTGCTTCGCTTTTCTTCTGGGCGGGGTGGATTCTGAATTTATTTCTCCGTATTCTACCTTTATTTCGTACGAACTTTCATGTAGCTTGTTTTAGATCTTTTAGAGTTAGCATTAGTATATATTTTTCTCGGGACTCAGAATTATTATCTCGTACAAGTTCACTTTGCTGCACTGGGTCGATGCTGGCCCGGAATGGAAACCTTTATTGTTTATTTCGTGGTAGTCTCTTTAGTATTTTGGCCCCTTTTGTTGACCCGTCACCGTATCATTTACGTACTTATACCTCTTAAAAGGGTCCTTGCCTTATCCGTCCCACCTAGTTCTCTTACTTATTTCCTTATTTATTTATTTATTTATTTATTTACTTCTTTCTTTCTTTCTTTATTTTA
>OZ024740.1:221987781-221990281 GCA_964016885.1 Eledone cirrhosa
GTGAATGCGTCCGTGTATTATATATATATATATATATATATATATATATATACATATATACATAATTATATGCTCTTACGATTTTAAGATTTGCGCTTAAAAGCACGATTTAGATTGTCGTCCCTAGGCGTGAATTGAAGGTGATTTAATAAACTATATTTTCTTTAAATATATGGACGCATGCCAATATAAACCTTATTATTCTGTTCTTGGCGACAGTAGTCTTTCAGAAACAGAAATTCTGATTTTCTAAGAGAAAACATGTAACGCCTGAAATTGCCTTATATTCATCCAACCTATGGATGAGAACAATTCAATTGACTCCCCATACACTTATAAGTATGTGATATTGTTCTAATATAAGAAATCCTTATTTGATCTATGGAGATGATTAGAGTGGACAGTATTGGATTATATCCGCAAGAGATTATATTTTCATCGATTTGGGTTTCGATATCAAATCATGTCAATGTCGAGTTTGTATTTCATATTTCCGTGGTTAATGAAATAACATAAAAAAATAATGAATTAGCTTAAATAGAATATGGATCTTACTAACTAAAAACTAACCGTGTCCATACACATTATTTAGATTTCGTATGAACATGGATTCCAAGGTTATAGCTGCAGTAATGGAAACTCTAGTGATTTCAAATATAGAAGTTCTAAACGAAAGTTGTAACTCAGCAACCGGAAAGAAGGCGAAACAGTTGCCAATAATTGAGTAATCGTTTCGACAAATTTAAAGTGGTATAGTATGATTATTTGTAAAAAAGTTTCATAAAATAGTATTCTAATATAGAATTATATTCCGTTGAGATTTATTGAAAAATAGATATAAAAAATAAGTATTATGACAGTAATTATTAAGAAAGCATAAAAAATGTCTACAATATTTGTTATTAGAAACACGAGAGGTTAATATTATGTTGGAAAATAAACGAGTAATAAGGAAGGAAGAATAAGATAAAAAAGAAAAGAAACAGTAGTTTATACATTCACAATATATTTAAGGATATTTCAGGCTTAGGACCCGTTTCTTAAAATGAAAATGTTCAACCTGCTCTCACCATCATATTTTCCTTCTTTTGAATGAGGGTCACGAAATACAAGGTAAAACGTGTACACTGTTTTGTTTGTCTTACCGTACCCTTGGTTGCGCCTTTTTATTTCTACCTTACAGTTTTTTGGCTTTCCCAAACCAATCCAGCCTATTCCACAATGAGCCTTAAAAATAAAATATTTCATCAATGCTAGTTCTTACTTTCTTATTTTCTTACTTTCGTCGATTTGTAATAGTTATGCTTAAATGATAAATTGAATTACATAGAAATAAATTTCAGAAAGAATCAGAAACCATCAGCGACGTCAGTTTACCAGTTTTGTTGTAAGTATTAATTATTCTCTTTGCATCCATCATTGTTAAAACAACAATAAGTTCATATCACTTGAATAAGAAGCATGTGACAATATAAACGAAAGGAACTATACATTAGATCATATCATATTGTATCTCGTATTTATGTCTATGCTACACACTTTATATGTATTAGTATAATAAGAAATTATGACCATATTACATGACAACTGTTTGAACTGCGAAGCAGATAACCACAGAGTGCCAAACTAAAATATCTTCAAGCTTCGACCTTCTACATTTAAATTTTAAATGCCGCCATAGAATAATTTACCTTTCATTTATCCGGGGGTTAAGAGAATAACTTCCATTAACACACTTGACTAGGATTCAATAGAAAGTACTTTCATGCGTTAAAAACAGATGAAATCTATATTAATGTAAGACTATCTGGTTTGTGAGTTTAAACCCATTGGGATAAAATAATCGTCACATTCATTCGAAGAAATAACTGCTAATTATGAACTGAAGTCCGGTAAGGGTGGCTATAAAATTTACATTCAGGTTCATAGATTTGCGTGAATGCAAAATTCTATTTAAAAACTCCTTTCCATGAAAATCACAGCAATGAAATAAATTGTAGCTTAAATTATATTTCTAGAGAGGTTTCTTATCAGTAGAAGAAGGTACAAGTTTAAATCTATATTATAGAAATAATAGTAATAACAGAATCCTTATTGATTTACTATCATTTCCTTGGTGATGGCATATTCTTTTGTTGAAATATTGATAGCGTTTAAAGAGTGAGGACATTAAAGACGATCAATAGTGAATTTTATTAAAGACAGCCGGAAGGAAATATCCCTTAAGGAAAGTATATCCATAGCAATTGATCGGGCGTTCATGCTTACAGCAGTTAGAATTCATTTGCATTTCTAAGTCATAAACTAATACAAACACAGAATCGACGTTCGAGGTTTTCTAATGTTGATAGAAATCTTTCCAGCAATGTGGCGTTAAAACAGATAGTTTATCAACCGAATGATGTCATGCTGAAAATGTTCTTATTTCGAACAAGAATTGATTAGAAATACATCTCTCTGTATAACTTCTTTTATTCTTTTACTGGTTGCAGTTATTAGA
>OZ024740.1:221997781-222060281 GCA_964016885.1 Eledone cirrhosa
ATGATAAACGACGAAATACTGGAGGAAGATTCGAAAGCGAAACGATAAATAAACGTGCAAACAACGTGGCGGATGCTTTTGAGCAACAATTACTCTCGTTGGTTGATTAGCCAATAAGACGATGAAATTAGCCAATAAGACGATTCATTACAAAAGATGTTTGGGAGGGATCACCACGTCCAGCGATACCCCTTGATTTTTTTATTCACAAGCTACGCATTTATGTCAATACACACATCACACAGACACGCAGACTTAAAACATTCTGTTGTTAGTTACTGCGTGGTTAGAATGCTGTTGAAGTATGTATACATTTTTTGGGAAACCCTGAATATATATATATATATATATATATATATATATATATATATATATATATATATATTAAAATAACAGATTAAAGTTTAATCAAAGAATCGCTGCTTTCACCCTTAACGGGATCTTCTGAAACTAACAAAGTCAATCTGTGAACGCAGAAGTGAATATTTCAAAAAACTTTGCAACCGTAAGACGACAGGAAGACGATACTTTGGTTTGTGGAAACGTTCCCTGGCAAAGAAAGGGAAAAAACGAATATACTACGTCATTATTTGGAGCGGTCAAAAACAATTACACGCAAAGACAAAACCACGTTTATGGTATAAAAGAAGTCGTAGACTAATATTCTATTAGGTGGTCATTGAGACGTTCTCTGGCAATGAACGGAAAAAACGAAGATAATACGCCATATGTAGATCTTGGAGAACAATTGCTCGCAAAGACAAAACCACGTAAATGGTATAACTGTAGTCGTAGACTAAAATTCTAACAGGAAACCGAATGATTCTCGGCTTCAGAGTTAAGAATAAAGTAAATAAAATACAGAGGCAATTGAAATTAAATAAATACATACAGGCATCCATATACGTACATACACAAGCATACGCGAAACACTCGCAATAGGTATACAAATACACGAACATATAAATATGTGTGTGTGTGCGTGTATAAAAATAATTAAATAAACGTATATAAATAAATAAATAAATACGTATATAACAAGCGCACACACATACCTACATGTAAATACACATATGTTCGGAGACGTACAGCAACCAAAACACGAAGTACACATATACACACACCCTACATACGCACGAACCCGCATACTCACACAGAAACAAAACTCACTTATACACATAACCAAAAGCATATGTACCAGAATAAATGAAATATATGCCATAACATATACAATCAAATATACGTACGAGAATGTATACGTGCCTTCACAAAACATACAGGTAATATATACTTACCTATACAAATAAGTAATGGTATAAACATATCATATACTTAGCTACCACATCAAGACGTAAAATATCCGCGTTTCGATCGTACTATCCGTTAGGGTATAATATGGGGCTCTAATACAGGAAAGTTTTGTGCAATTTATGTTTACAAGCCGAAATTGCCTCAGATTTTTTGTTTAAGATGTATGTGGCGTAGAATATTTCCAGGGCCTCAGCGGCGCAGAGGTCACATGGTCTTTTATTTCCGTTATACGATCTAGCCCTAACTAGAATATCCCAGTGTAACTTATATTGGGGGTAGTTGTCTTTTAGTCTCCAGATATAAGATGAAAGTGATGTCATAATCCTTCTTAGAGGGTAACGAAAAGAATGGGTATGCATGTAAAGACGCTGCTTGAATCTATTGGCGGTTAACCCTATGTAGGCCCTACGGGACGTGGGTGTTTCAACCTTACATTTGTAGACAATGTTACTAGAGAGGCATTTCCCAGATAGGGGGCAGTCAACCCGATTCCTACAATTACAGTTAGTACTAAATACAGGGTTGCACGTGTTCCTACGGCTAGGTAGTTTAGCTAAATTTGAAGCTGTGGTGTTATGTGCAAGGTTAGGAGTCGTAGAGTAAGACATTTTAATAGTATTTCTATTAAAAATGTTTATGTGTAGGGGGAAAATGCTTCGTAATAAGGGAGAGAAAGATCTTAGCTAATGGTGTGGCCACCTCCATATTATATGGTGGGTTATACCATATAATGCGTCGGGATCTATTTCTTCTAGGTCTATTCTCGTACTCTGTATAAGCTACCTTATCGACAAATCCATTCCGAGCAAGAGCTTCATTGTATTATGTGGAATGGTCGTTGAAAATATGCTCGTTAGTAGATAGACGGGAGAGCCTCAAAGAAACGTTTCTTACTAGGTTCTTGGTTATGCTGGCAGGATGGTTAGAATGCTTACTTATGTAATTAAGTGTATCATTCGGCTTTCTATACGGGTAATACAAGCCATTCGATAAATTGAGAGTAACGTTGAGGTAATTAACGACCGAGAGGTTGGCTTCAACCTGAATAGAGAGGTTGAAGCCTTTAAAGAAGGCCGTGAGTTCTTTTCTGAACCTGTCGCAAGCACGTGGGCCGCACTTCGACATGGTCAAAAGACCATCATCACGGTACAACCACCGCCCACGTTGGGGAATTCGTCCTTGATAGAGAAAAGAAAGAAAAGGCCGATAAGATCAGTAACCTCCGCAGAATCGCTGGCGCTCATACTCACGTCGAATGGGGTACTATTAGATTTTTTAATCCAAATAGAATTGTCGAAATTAATCACCGACTTACGGGCATTGAGGATGACATCAACTTCGAAATCCTTAACCACTGTGAGTGTTTTAGCGAAATTGATAGCTCTAAGGAGAAGTGGTAAAGTGATGGAGTAGGAGTAATTATTGATGTCGAATTGGATAAAACGGCAATGTTCCTTGTTGCATATGCCGTTGAACCAATCAATCACCGCGAAAGAATTTTTCCACAGTACGAGAAGGGTCAAACTTCTAATTTCAGGTATAATTCTATCAAGAATCCTTTTACTAGGTCTACCTAAATCGGACTTCGTAGGGTTAATAAGCCGAATAGAGGGGTTGTTCGGATAATTGGATTTGTAATCCTTCAGGATAAAGTGGGGAGAAATAGGGTCCAGAGGTTCGGTCCAGTCCAGGATGTTGAGATCAGAGGTGATTTTAAACCCAGCATCGTTGATTTCATTAATGACGCACCGATTAGTTTTACGGTAATCCTTAGTTACAGCATTATGTAGTAGTTGATGGTAAGTACTGCGCTTCACTTGATATAGGTTGCCAGTTTTGTCGGAATGGACGTGCACGGCATTAGAATCCTTAATAGAACGAATTCTATTCTTCAGGTCGTGCTGGAAGGAATTGCCCCTATTGCGAAATTTGATACTCCGTATGAGTTGCAGGACATCATTTTCGAAGGGTAGCAATGCTGGGTTACACGGAGGGTTATTATAGGTTTTAAACCCAAATTTATCCTGTTTGTTGTCTGCTTTTCGCTGATTATCGAAATAAAAGGTACGCCAACGCAACCTTTTAATGAACGCGTCTGTTTTCTGTATCAGGAGTTTTAGGTATGTTTTCCTGCTTGGTACGGGTATGTTCTTTGTAGAAATATTCAGATTTTGTTTCTGCATGATGAATAAAAGTTAATAGATTGCTCAACCGAGGGAACGTCTCTATGAACCACCTAATAGAATATTAGTCTACGACTTCTTTTACACCATAAACGTGGTTTTGTCTTTGCGTGTAATTGTTTTTTACCGCTCCAAATAATGACGTATTATATTCGTGTTTCCCTTTCTTTGCCAGGGGGGAACGTTTCCACGAACCAAAGTATCGTCTTCCTGTCTTCCTCCGGTTGCAACGTTTTTTGAAATATTCACTTCTGCGTTCACATATTGACTTTGTTAGTTTCAGAAGATCCCGTTAAGGGTGAAAGCAGCGATTCTTTGCTTAAACTTTAATCTGTTATTTTAATAAATATTTGCTCTACGGTTCTTATATCTTTGATATATATTTATCCTTATCGAGCTCTCTTTGGATTTTAGTCTTCAAATTTATTATTATTACTATATATATATATATATATATATATATATATATATATATAGCTCCTGATATATAGAATTTTTTGATATCTATTAGTTTATCAGTCTCTCTTATTGAATTTGGTTTTACGTCCAAATACATTTTACACCCAATTGTTTTCTTGCTGAAGTAATTTATTTCAATTCCCCTGGGCTCAATGCATTCCAGATTTCTGTATCAAGTATATGAACGTATTTTGTATTAATTTGCCTTGTGAATATACTATTGGTGTCACTGATAAAATATATCCGCGAAAGTGTATGGTTCTAAATGTAGTGCAAAATATACTTATAACAGCTAACACTTTTATATTCGCTGTTATACAAAGTATTCTTTAAATCAGTCATTGTATTCACAGATACTATTGTCTTTATTTGTAATAAGAAAATTCTTATTCGTTCAAACATTTGATTACTGTATTAATCTTAGGAATAGATTATAGTGAAGCCCACGAAAAACTGTGATATCAAATTTAAAAATTTACTTTCAAATACAAGTATAATAAAAGTTTTATCTATTTATTTATTTATTTGTCTATTTATTTGTTCCGTAAATATTTTATATTAAAAGTACATTATGTTATGTTTTTACAATTCACAATTTTATCTGAATTCAGATTTCACCGCCTATCGGTGTCAACTACTACTTTCTCAGGTACTAAAGAGTAAAAACGTACTGCTACAGGTCATGCATATGTGTGTATTTGAATCGACTAGTTCCTTATTTGTAAAGCTGATCTTGTGGCTGATCTGAAAAATAAATCAATATTCACATTCAATATTGCAAACTCAGTAAAGAAAGATTCAACATCCAGTAAATACTGTCTTAATTACCGTTCAAATACCATTTGGAACTATTACATTTACGCCACTCATTTCACAGGAAATATATTAGAGTCTAAACAGTCATTCCATTAAAAAAATTGAATTTATGCCGTGTCAGGCAAATAAACCATTTAAAGAACAGGTAAATGAAACGAAGAACCCAAGGAACTTAATCTTGATTTCGGTCAGTAAAACTATTTCATATTGGTAAAGTATAAAGGCACAAAAGAGCACTATCATCACACTTCGATAGACAAACGACACAGAAATTATTCTTGTCAACAACAAAGGGTTTGGTCTGACGTCAGAAAATCTAGAGAATGCGAATTAAAAATACATTATACTTTACGAATATTCAAAGAAGCCTGGATGCTTCGTAGTTAAGTCGATTTCATTCGCGTTATGTGAGTGGTGCTTCTTTTTTATTGTCATTCCAAGCAAAGCAATAAATCCATTAAAATGCAAGGGGTTACTGAGATTGGAAAAGGACAAGATAGAGAGAACACATTCAAGGAGAGAGAAGATGACGATTGGTGTTTCTTTTGAATTTCTGATAAAGATATTAAGGCACAAAATAGTCTGTTCAAAAAGAGTGAAACAGACAGAGAAACATAGATGATTGGCTGCTGGGCTAACGATCGTAAGGTCGTTGGCTCGAGGCATTGTGTTCTTGAGCAGTACTCTTTGTCCCACGTTGCTTTCTGTTCACTCAGTTGAAGGTGAGTATCAAGTGCAACTAAGAAGTACGCCCTACGCCTCATCTGGGGATGAAGACGTATAACTCAGTCGATAACATCCATAAAACTTGTTGTTAAATCCATAACTCTTGTTGTAGCCCATTTAATAGTTCCACTTGATTCAATGCTTGCGCTTGCTTCTCACAATTTTTAAATTTCAAATAATTTGATACTACCCATGCTGTTACTTAACCTTTGGTCTGCTAGATAAGAAAGATAATCAATATTTCAATTCAAATGTAAATAATCTGCCAATTGCTTTAGAAGATATTTTTTAGATAGTTGAGATAACTTGCAATTTCAGCACAAAAGGAAGAGAGAGAGAGAGAGAGAGAGAGAGAGAGAGAGAGAGAGAGAGAGAGAGAGAGAGAGAGAGAGAGAGAGAGAGAGAGAGAGAGAGAGAGAGAGAGAGAGAGATGTAGGGGTTGGAGAAATGGGAGCGAGTGGTTTGAAGAATACAGATAGCTTAATCAAAATGTCTCTTCCTTTTTCTACTCTATTTCCCTAATAATTTCCTTTAAGAAATACAAGGGTATTTACATTTTAACCATTCTGCTCTGAGGAAACGGTAGAAGCAGCATTTGAAAATTGAGTTTCTGCAAACAAATAATTACCAATTTGCACATAGCATCACTAGGCCGTATAACTACTGTTGAAACATTTGTAAGCACTCGGAATAAATTACCTTTTTATGATGTCTACCTGTTATTATTCATTCTTTATCTACACTCCGGAATGCAGAAGGATCAGAAGCTGAGTTTCTTCAACTAATATTCCATAACTCGTCGAGTAACCATTCACCGTACGTCAACTCTATCTAGTATAGTAATTAACCATTACTGCATTCAGGATAATCCTAAGCATTTCTTGCATAACCTAATATATATATATATATATATATATATATATATATATATATATATATATATACACACACATTATACATACATATATACACACACACACACACACACACCGAGTCATAATGACGTAATGCAAACAGCCAGGCATACATACAGATATTATAAGGCGCAACGTTATATCTATGTATCTATCTAAAAAGAGAAAGATTAAGAATTATAGAGAGAGATCGCTAAATCGCGTAATGCGGTCCCTAGGGCATTGAACATTTGAAATTTGTTCTGCTCAAAACACCCACGGGACCATAAGCATTACCTGTGTAAAGTTTGAAAAAACTCGGTTGGGTGTTTCTCGAGTTTTAGTGATTGGACAGACAGACAAACATACATTCTCTGTGTTAGTAATATAGATTTTCTGACGTCGGACATAGACTTTTGTCATTGACATAGAAAAATTACAACTGAGGTATTAATACATTTCCGACGGATTCAGTCACATAAATGTATTAGCCACAAAAAGTAATCGAACTGGAATGAAGAATACATTTCCCGCGTGTTTCCCCTTTGTCATAAATGATGATTTGTCTGATTAGACCACAAAGAAAGGAACTAAAGTCGATTAAAATATACTAAGTAAACATGATTGATTCTTCTATTTTTAATCACGTTCATAGCTATGAAAGTCATACTTGACAACGATAGGAGGTGAACTTTAAACTTAAGTAATAAAAAAGTTGAATTGTAAAAAATATCATTCAATGAAATGTATACGAATAAATATATAGGATATATTTTAAAGAAGTGAGATCGTTTCAGTTAACATGAAATGTCGATATACTTTTGTGATATACTTTTGTTTGGAGCAATAATTTATAAGTAATTTAACATGGCATCCCAAAGTTATCAAATGGTTAGAGTCATGGGAACATTTCCCGGAATATCGAAATCTAGTGAAATCCTTAAAAACAATAATTGTCTAATTCAAAGAATATGTTGTACGGATGGCTGAATGGCCCCTTAACACCCGAGGAAATAGTAAAAGCACTTTATTGACATGGCTAGGATATTTTTACATCTCGCGGATACCATCGCTTTCCAGGTCTGAATATAGCATATTTCTTCTAGAGAAGGATAGAGAATTAGAGAACGAAAGTGAGAAAGTGACATAGAGGAAATATCTGACCCAGTACTAGACTGGCAGTTTGGACGGTAATGGATGAAAGGAAAAGATGACCTCAGTGGGATTGGAACTCAGAGAACAGAGACCCGAAACGAATAACGTAAAGCATTCTATCCGACCTTCTAACGATTTTACCCATTCGCCGCCTCATTGTGTAGCAATGGGAAAATGTATCCTGTAATATAAGTTTCTACTACATATAAAGGCAAAGACTTGCATGTATATATATCATCAATGAAACGTATCGTAAATCTACAAAACATTTCCACATCCCTCGTACTGTGAGACGGAATATATTGAACGCAGGGAAATTGAAATATATTGCTTAGTAGAAACATAATGGAGTGTAAAGTGGTTGGTAAAACTAAACACATTTTTCGACGCAAAAACGATATTCAGTAATGAAGTTAGATGAATTTTAAATCTCGGAAACACGAACACGGTGAGGGACACATATACGAAAAAGCACACCTTACACGACTTGAACCGATATACATATATGTGTATATATATATATATATATATATATATATATATATATATATATATATATGGTGGCTGCCAACTCGTTTTCGAGTACGGCCACTACTTTATATCCATGTAGGAGAACCCCTACCGATGCGCTGAACGAGTGTGACTTTTTAGTCCAGCCAGCCACTTGAAAACTCTGGTACAAACACTACACTTGTGACAATTATTGACACATAGTGCTGGGCCCATGGTACCATGTGACGACAAGTGCAGAGAGATCTCCAGATATAAAGCAATGCCTGTGCCGTGAAGCTTTTATAGTGAGCAAAGGCACTGCACAAAGCCAGTCCCACTCTCTTAACCAAGATGATATTTACCAAAAAGAAAAACAAGTGAACATCATTGGATACCATCAGGGTTGTAGGTCTTATATCAGAGTTTTCCTTCTCCTAGAATTCTGCCTTGACAAAGGCTAAGGGGTCATCTCTCCCGGTGATTTTGGATGGCCATTGACTCTTAAGAGCTCCTTTGCCTTTTGACAGGTTTTGTTTTTAGTCCTGCAGGATGTCCAAAGTCACCCTCCTCACCAAGAAACCTTGGTGGGGTTGCCAGTTTAGTCACCAACGACCCGACCATGGGACAGGTTGTACTGCAATACATATTACACGAGCACCATATATATATATATATGTGTGTGTGTGTGTGTGTGTGTGTGTGTGTGTGTGTGTGTGTGTGTGTGTGTGTGTGTGTATGTGAGTGTGTGTGTGTGTATGTGTGTGTTAGTGTCTTTTTGTGTGAAGGTAGGGGTGGGTGTAGAAAGTAAACAGAAATAACAAAGAAAACGACACAGTAGAATATATATTAGTTTTACGTTTGATTTAATACGAAAGATGTCTTATCGTTTCGGGCGCTAGTCCTTCATAAAAAAATAGGAGAAATTAAAGAAGAAATAGAAGGATAGAGAAGAGTGGGCAGTAGCAGAAAAGAAAAGAAATTTCTTGGAGAAAAGGCATATCTGTTCAGTTCACCATATATAATAATATATATATATTTACACATACACACACGTATATACGTATATAGTTGTCAAGCACCTTTGATCACACAAACTACTATGTTCTTATCGATAATTCTTTTTGCCTTTTGTGATTTCTCTCCACTTTCAGCTCAGTTTTACTCCATCACATTTCTTATCTTTGTCGGTCTTTCTGTACGGGTGCGTGTTGTTTTCATTTGTGTTCCCTCTCTCTCTCTCTCTCTCTCTCTCTCTCTCTCTCTCTCTCTCTCTCTCTATATATATATATATATATATATATATATATATATATATATATATATATATATATATATATAAAAGAAAAAAAGATGAAATCGAAAATTCAACGGGAGTCTTATTTAAAAAAAATATATATATATTTATTTGGTTCCTTTACCGGTTTCGCAGTTCTTCTGCTTTTCAAAAGTAGAGTTGAGATGGAGGGTCTGTGGTTTTTGAAAAACCACAGACCCTCCATCTCACTCGTGTAGGACACGTCGGTTATTTTTCATTTTGTAAAAAAAATATCACTTTCTAATATATATATATATATATATATATATATACCTTTATCTTTTTCATTTGGTTATTATGGCTCTAGATAATATCTATTGAGTTTGCTTAGTGAAAAAAACAAAATTCTAAACATATTTGATATGTTTTGATTCATTATTTGTGTATATAAAGTACCAGTAATACACTGGGATAATTGCTGGCCTTGTGCCAAAAGTAGAAACAATTATTTGTGTATATATATATACCTTTGTTTGTACTGCCTCTCTGTTTTGTTCCCGTTCCATTTTTCACTATATATATATATATATATATATATATATATATATATAAAAGAAAGTGACGTTGTTTTTACAAAATGAAAAATAACCGAGGTGTCCTACACGAGTGAAATATAAGGAAAAAAATGAAATCGAAAATGCAACTGGGGTCTTTTTTTAAAAAAAGACTCCAGTTGCATTTTCAATTTCATCTTTTTTTCCTATATATATATATATATATATATATATATATATATATATATATATATATATATGATAAAAAATAGTCCTTCGTCAGTGATTTTCCAACCATCATTGGTATTTCATCACATTAAAAATCAGATACCTCAGGTTGGTGCGAGCAATAACTAAATAAAGTTATTGGGACCAGAATTCGCGTAAGGCCAGGGGGACAAGTAAACAACATAGAAGGATAAAAGCAAACCGAAGATAGGAAAATAAACAAGCAACATGGTTGTCCGCCAGCATAATCTGGGTGGATTTCATGAGCGAGAGAGGTACAGACCGTGTTGATGTGTGTGAGATGTGAGCAAGAAAATACCCACACAAGCCAAATGTGAGGAAGTGAGAAGTGGAGAAACAGAGAGTGAGTGAGTGGAAGTGTGAGGAAGAGGTCAGTCGAGAGAAAGTGTAACTGACAGAGGAGGCGAAAGAAGGTGAGAGAAACAGAGAGAGTGGGGAAGCAGTAAGAGAGAAACAGACAAACGCAGCCGAGAAGAAACAAGTATACTGCGTGGTTTGCACATGGGTTACATATAATAAAAAATAGTCCTTCCAACCATCATTGGTATATAATCGCATTAAAAATCATATATATATATATATATATATATATATATATATATATATATATATATATATATATATATATATATATAATATATTGAGTTATAAACACAAAATAGTCTTTTACCATTAAATAGCTCAAAGAAGGGAATCTTTCCGAGCCATGTAATACAATGAGGGATGAACACCAATACAAATATATATGTGTTCGAATTGTAAATGACCAAGTTAGCTAGATTTAGATCTCTCCGGGTATCAAACGGTGATTGCCCAATATAGGTTTGTTATTTTTATTGATTTATTACTTTAAATCGAGACAGGCAAACTATATTATTTTAAATTAGTATTTTTCAACCTAGCTAACTTGGTCATTTACAATTCTAACTCATGTGTACTTGTATTGGTGTTCCATCCCTCTCATATATTCAATTGTATAAATATATATATGAATATATATATTCTCTCAAGCATTGCCAAGCAACATTGAGGCTACTAGGAAAAGACAGTAATCAGATTTTAGCACACTGTGTCCTTTTGTTAACCATGCACCTCAGCAGGATGTGAGCTGCTGTAACCACTCCAATCTTTTTGGAATTATTCTATTAACTGCCATCTGAGCATTTTCCCCTTTGCTAGCGTTGAGCTTTCCCTCAAACGCCCAAACATATCTTATAAAGAATACAACTGGTATCTAACAACATTTTTTCCCTTTTAAATATCATCCACATAGTGAAGCATTTCTATACTATATTAACAATAATATTAATCCATTTTGATCATATTTAACGGCATTATATAAATCCCGCCGAGGTCAACTTTGCCTTTCATCCTTACGGGGTCGATAAAATAAAGTACCAGTAATGTACTGGGTAATTGCTGGCCTTGTGCCAAAAGTAGAAACAATTATATAATAAAAAAGAACACTTCTTTCTTTTATTCTAAAATGTCAACAGATTGAAATTCAAAATTTCATTAATAATATCATATTATTAAATGAACTTTTCACCCAATAAGTAATTATTTTATTTTCATATTTATGTATTCCCTTCATTTTTGTTCTGTCGCTGTATGTTATTTTATCTCGATAAATCAATATGATTAATATAAATACCAAATAATCTATTTTTGGTTATTTGGAGAACTTTACCAAACAACAATGTACCAAAGAGTATTGAAGAAAACGTTGGTGCAATGTCAATGATTATAAATGAAACTAAGTACATTGAGTGAAATAGATTCTACCTGAAATAAAATACAAATACATAGTTAGATTTATAAATATCTTATACACAAAAATTGATGCTGAAGGTGAAATTGTTTTCATGGTTTCATCAATGTTCAGGAAACCATTATGTATAAATGAATTTCTTGCGGCAAGCTTTGTTTCATTGTTTGAAATATTCTGGTGACATTACAGCTACTGGCATCAGTTTGTTATTCTCATCTTGTTATCAATAAATACAATCAGGAGATCTATTTTTTCTCTGTCACTCCTTTGCTACTTTCCTCTTATATATATATATATATATATATATATATATATATATATATATATATATATATATATATGTACGTATATATATATATATATATGTATATATATACATATATATATATATATATATATATATATATATATATATATATATATATATATATATATATATATATATATATATATATATATATAAATATATATATATATATAAATATATATATATATAAATGTATTTCCATATAAATATATATATATTTTTGTATGTGGGGTGTGTGTATATAATTACTTCATATGTATATGAGTTTCCTTCTTGTGATTGTTTGTGGCAAAACTATATTCGTATCTTAGTATTATTGTCTTGAAAGATGTACAGTCGCAGAAATTTTGCACGGAAATGTACGACGATCAAGATGTTTTTTAATAATGTGATTGACCGTATAAACTTAATGGAATATATATATTCGGTCACCTACCTCTTCACTCTCAATCTCCAAGTCACAGTTTCTCACACATACAAACGCTTACACACACACAAACCCTCCACCCCCACACATACACACACACACACACACACACACACACACACACACACACACACACACCTATATATATATATGTGTGTGAGTGTGTGTGTAGAACAATGATACGTAGTGGATTATATATACGGTCATCAACCTCTATGCTCTCAATTCCCTATTCGCAGTGTCTCACAGATATAATCGCATATATATACATATATATATAGTTCAAAAGGGCAAACAAAAAAACGCAGGACACAAGAGTACATAGTTGTATTAGCTTTACGCTTGGTGAGGTTTCGGGCATAAGTCTTTCATCAGGAAAGTAGAGAGGAACTCTGAGTGTGAGTGGGGAGGGTAGTGAGGAAGGAAGTTAACTGGAAGAACACTAAAGCAAGGGAAAAATAAAAATAAAAATAAAGATAAATAAAAACAGAATAAAAAAAAGTGAAAATGAAACACATGGCATTGTGTACCAATGCGATGTGTTACACCCTCCAGTATTCCGATGATTTGATCAGAGACACACACTGTATTTAAGGTCGAATGACGCAACTTCAAGTGATTAGCGGCCTTTAGACTCACCTAATCAATGAAACAATTGTTAATTCTTGATATAAAACCCTTTTTGTACATCCGACCATGTTATTCTTCGCTCTTTCACTACTATTAGTCCAAGAATAACCTGCATGGCATTTCTCGCAAACTCGCTACGAAACTAAGGAAACCTCTTGTTGAGTCAAACAACGCCATACGTTAAAACTATCAATAGTACAGAGTACTCACAACCTTTAACTGGATTACCTAAAACAATAACTTATATCCCATATATATATATATATATATATATATATATATATATATATATATATATATATATATATAATGTATAATAAACAATACAATATAATTACCTCATTACCAGAGGTTTCCCGAATAAGACGAATACAAGAAACGTCCTCATTCGTTCGTCAGACAAGGAAATTTAAAACAGTTAAATATTTGAAAAATCTCCTCAATAAAGGCAAAAGTTTAACGGGCAAAAAAAATATATAAATAAAAGTAATGCAAGAGATATATAAACATAAAATAAGGAAATATAAGGGTATGTGTATAAATGTGTGTATATGCACCTACAAATGTACATATGTGTGTATGTACAAATGCATGTGTATAGTAAAAAGATGTGTGCGTAAGTACATACATGAGGGCAAGCATATCAGTGTATGTGTGACCACAAATACGTATATAATATATGTTGAAAAAAGAAATTGTAAGATAATAGAGTTAACGTACATACAGACTCAGGGACTAAGGATTGAACTATATACACATACAAGTATGAAAGCACGCGTATAAACACACACACACACGCAACCACATACATGCAATTGATATATACAGGGAAGGGAGTGTATCAGTCAAAGCAGTGTCAGGCTGAAGGACGATTCATATATAAAAAATATAAAATATGAAAATGGAAAAATGAAAAAATATATGAGAATAAAAAAATTAAATCAAAGAGAAAGTAAGAAGGAGGGGTTATAAATTATAAAGTAATTCACTTTTGTCTCTACAGAAGCAATTTTGATGTTCTCTAGGTATTTTCTTATTGAGGATATAAGATTTAATAGGAGTACCACAGGAGTAGCTGATATTGACACAGTTTCTATTGAAGATCTTATAGTATCTATGTGTTCTAGGGAAATGTTTATCTAAGGGCTCTAGGAATTGTTTGCCTATATTAGTTTTAACTGCTAAAGAGTAGAGTCAAAAGTGAATGCCCATTACAAGGTAAATGCAACACCAAAGTCATTGTATATGCGGCTAAAGTGACAACCACCAGCAACAACATACCAGCCACCAGCGAACGATATGTGGGTATGACACGACAAATTCAAAACGCGTTATTACTCACATGTCGCATCTTTCCGACATCCTGAAAAAAGATTTACAACAGCTCTGGCTAGCAGAATATGGGATTTGAAAGACCAAGGTATCCAAGATAAATTAGATTGGTCAATTTTGAACCAATCTAAAGAATATGCAAGAGGAACTAGAAGATGCGCACTCTGCATAAGTGAAAATTATTAGATTTTACAGAACCTTAAATCACCAAAAACCTGCCTAAATGCAATAACAGAAATGTTCACCAGTTGCCCACACATGAAATCACACTTGCCTTCCATCTCATATAAACTTAACTCACTTTCAGATACTTATCCTCCACAAACTCTTGTTCTTAACTTTCCTTAAATTACCCTCTTTACAGACTTCTCTTTCTGATTTACTTTTATTTTTAACTTTATTTTTACTTCACATACACCAGTGACCCCTCCCCCTGCTTTTTGATTCACTTACTTTATATCTTCACAATTTTACATATTTGACTTCCCCCTTTTCTTTCACTACCTGATATCACAGTCACTTGCGTTTTCATCTCCAGATATATTCTCAGCCGCTTTTATGTATGTTTACTTGCGTATAATTTGTACTCATTTATTCATACGGCTCGTTTTTATATTGTATGTATGCGTGTAAGTGTGCATGTGTGTGTATACGTGTTTGTATATGTATACGAATGCATTCGTATGTGCGCGTGTATGTGCATATGTGTGTGTGTATGTTTGTTTTTATATCTATGTTTTTACATACTTATATATATGTGTGGGTGTGTATATATACACACACATATATATATATATATATATATATATATATATATATATATATATATATATGTGTGTATATATATGTATATGTATATATATGGTCGCGTGTGTGCGTGTGATTAGATGTACATGTATGTATATATATGTGCTTCGTGTGTATATATGCGCGCTTTTGTATGTATGTACGAATGTATGTGCTTTTGTCTGTACGAATTTATATATATATTTATATATATATATATATATGTGTGTGTCCGAACCTATGTATGTTTTCTATTTTTTCTAGTGTTACTTTATAATTGATAACCCCTCCCTCTTACTTTCTCTTTGATTTAATTTTTTATTCTCATATATTTTTTCATTTTTCAATTTTCATATTTAATATTTTTTATATATGAATCGACCTTCAGCCTGACACTGCTTTGACTGATACACTCCCTTCCTTGTATATATCACTTGCATGTATGTGGTTGCGCGTATGTGTGTGTTTATACGCGTGCTTTCATACTTGTATGTGTATATATTTCAATCCTTAGTCCCTGAGTCTGTATGTACGTTAACTCTATTATCTTACAATTTCTTTTTTCAACATATATTATATACGTATTTGTGGTCACACATACACTGATATGCTTGCCCTCATGTATGTACTTACGCACACATTTGTTCACTATACACATGCATTTCTACATACACACATGTACATTTGTATGTGCATATACACACATTTATACACATGCCCTTATATTTCCTTATTTTATTTTTATATATCTCTTGCATTACTTTTATTTATATATTTTTTTTGCCCGTTAAACATTTTGCCTTTCTTGAGATTTTTCAAATATTTCACTATGTTTTAAAATTCCTTGTCTGACGAACGAATGAGGACGTTTCTTTTATTCGACTTATTCAGGAAACCTCTGGTAATGACGTAATTATATTGTATTGTTTATTATCCATTAAATTTAGTTCTGTAACTTACATAGAGCACTCTTCACACCTACGAATTTTTCAATTTTCAACGGAAAGTTCAATACTTATATATATATATATATATATATGAGAGTATTGAAGTTTGCTTGAAGCATTGTGGAATAATAAGGTAAATTTCTTTAAGTCGTTTGGAAGCCTCGAGAATGCAGATGCGTAAATCTCCGGGTAACAAGATCCGGTGGTGGAGAGAGAGATGAAAGTGGGTGTATATTGAGATGCGTTGCGTGTAGAAGAATGTAGGAAAGAGCGTAAAGGATAAACATAAAAATAAAAACACGAGATAGTGTTACCTTGGAAGAGATCTAATTGTCCCTATATATTTCGGATTCACATCCATCAACTGGGGGTGTTTTCAGGGGGGGGGGGGGGTAGGTTGTCTGTCGGAAAAGTGCGAATCGTGTCCTCCGCTGTTCGTTGTTTTGAATATCTGAGGTATTCAGCAGAGCGCGCGTGCGCGTGAAATGGGGTCGGTCAAGCAGAGGTCAGCGGCCGAAATAGTTCTTTCAATTGTGGGAGTGGAGTGGCGCGAGCTGTCAGTCCATAGTATTCTCTGCCTGTTTGGTGAATGTTAATGTGTGTGTGTGTGTGTGCGTGTGTTGTTGTCTCGCTTGAGTGTGTGTGTGTGTGCGTGTGTTGTTGCTTTGTTCCTCTGTATTGGCATTTTAGTATGTTCGTATGGTGGAATGCTACTGTGTGTGTGTGTATGTGTACGTGTGTTGCTGTCTAGCTTGTGTGTGTGTGTGCGTGTGTTGCTGCATCGTTTGTTAACTTAAACCAACCACCTTATTTCGTTTCTCTCGGATCGGTTGTTTAATTGTGGACCTAGGCGTTTGATTCAAAGTGCTTCCTTGATACGTAATGTGCCGATGTTTCTTTCTGTCGCTAGAATTGTGACAATGGGCCTTCCGTCTTTGTTTCCTCATTTGGCTATGTCTTTCCGGAAAGACGAGGCCCTGGTGTTAATGTGCTCCTTGATCCGGATGTGCAGCGGTCGGATTGTGCTACCTATATAGTATTGGTTGCACTTGTTACATTCTATGTTATACACAGCGTATGTGCGTAGGCAACAGTTCGCATGGCGCATCGGGCAGTCTATGAAGGAGCACGCGTCAGTTGATTTCCCGGGTTTCCTGAAGAGGCATCTTCGCAGGGAGGGGCCCGAGTGGGCCAGGTGGATATCGAGGCCCCCCCCTCCGTATAGCCTTGCGGATAGCGTTGGTGGTATTCTCGCCCAGATGTGGTATTTTAAGGAAGCACTTGCCTTGGATGCCTCTCTGTCTCTTGTGTCTGGTGTCTCCTACTCTGTCTGTGAGCGAGGTAGGGTACCCCTTCGTCTCCAGTACCTCGAGGCATCGCTTGGTATGAGTGACACCACTCAGGGGATCGCTGCATCTGTTTTTGATTCGCGCGATGTCTTTCGTGATGTATCCTCTTTTGGCACTTCGGTAGAAGTTGCAGTGGATCCCTCCCTGTTCCGTGATGTTGATTCGGAAGTCGAGGAGGGCAAGTGACCCGTCGTCGTTGGGATGTTCAACATTGATTCAATGTTCTCGCCCGTGTTGTTGAACGTCTGATAGATTCTTGTCGCCATGTCTTGGGAAGATGTGAGGATGAGGATATCGTCCACGTACCTCGAGAAAAAGGCGACGGCGTTGGGGTGGCAGGTGTTGAGTGCCTTGCGCTCGAGGCTGTCCATGTAAGAGATCGCTAGCACACCCGACAGGTGTATACATATATATATATATATATATATAAAAGACGTAAAATAAGAAAATTAAAGTAATTAACTTACTTAAATTTCACTCCAACTAATTAGTTTCTGAAAGGGGATATACATAGTCTCAAAAGGAGACCATGGAGAATCCTTTCTTCATCAGGGACTCATTCTCGGTTAAGATTCCTGGCAATACGCGGACACAGGGAACTTATGCAAAAATAATTCAGTGGATGGAAAAAGCAAGCACGGACTAAATTCTAAGACATTGAAAATTTCACTGCCTTCTTGGTCAGTGGCAAATTGAAAAGAATCAATCACGTGACATCGAGGTTAATCAGTGAGGAGTGGGGTTTTAAAAAGACAGTAGCCAAACTAATACCATAGTAGTAATTTAGGCAACTTTTTGCTCAACAAAATAATTTGGAGATAATTATAAAGAATTAGTATATCTACCAACATATTTATACAGATGTATACTTACGCTAGCAAAGATATAGTCTTTATATATGTCTTAGTAACCTTGTGGTTCAATACAAAGAGATGTAGAACAATTATATAAAAGAGGTAAAATAAGAAAATTATAGTAATTAATTTACTTACTTAAATTTCACTCCAACTATTTAGTTTCTGAAAGGGGATATACATAGTCTTCAAATAGAGACCATGGCGAATCCTTTCTTCATCAGGGAGTCATTCTCGGCTAAGATTCCTGGCAATACGCGGACACAGGGAACTTATACAAAAATAATTCAGTGGATGGAAAAAAGCAAGCGCGGACTAAATTCGAAGATATTGAAAATTTCACTGCTTTCCTGGTCAGTGGCAAATTCAAAATAATCAATCACGTGACATCGAGGTTAATCAGTGAGGAGTGGGGTGTTAAAAAAACAGTAGCCAAACTAATACTATGAATAATAGTAGTAATTTAGGCAAACTTTTGCTCAACAAAATAATTTGGAGTTAATTATAAAGAATTAGTATATCTACCAACATATTTATACAGATGTATACTTACGCTAGCAAAGTGATACAGAGGAAACTGAGGTTAGCTGGACATGCTCACCGACATCCAGAGTTGACATTGCACTCAGTGCTCCTGTGGGAGCCCTTACATGGACACACTGGAAGAAGAAGACCAAGGCTAACGTATGTTGATACCCTAAGGACAGACACTGGTCTGTTGGAGACGCAGGACATGGCAGCGATAATGAGGGACAAAGACCGCTGGAGAGAACTCGTCCATGGATCTCGGGAATTTTACCCGCCCTAAATATATATATATATATATATATATATATATATATATAACATATATATATATAACATTATTGTCTGCCGTTCTGTTTATATGCCAACACAAGAGCAAGAATGGGGCATCACTTTAAAGGGGCTGTTTGCATGATTGCAAACAAATCGAATATTATTATTGATATTCGAAAAACTCAGATTACATTTATGTTATTCAGGCATTTAGAGCGATAAATCTATTTGTTAGACGAGTGGTTACTCTGAGGAGACGGGCGTTTCGCTACTGAGATCCGACGAGCTTTTGAATTTCAGAGTCGAGCCAGATCGATACAGATCGAACCTTGAGCTGATCAGTAGCGAAATGCGCCTCAGCAACCAATAAACGTAATGAAAGAGTAACCATTCGTCCTTGTATTATTATTATTATTATTAATATTGGTCTGATCGGACTTCTTTTTGCTCGCTCTAGTAAGTCTCTCTATTTACCTGTCATAAATTGTTTATTGTTAAATTGTTGTTGTTGTGTAAGGGATATACGCCCTTGGACTTTGCCCTGTGAAGGGGAAAGTATAATATTTGGGCCTTTTGGCCCAAATATTTGAACTTTTTACATTTTCAAAAATTATCGAAAAAAAATAAAACATGGCTGAGCCCCCAAGTGATATGTCTGCTGTCGTGTGACAACGACGTAAAAGTTGAGAGGAGGGTTACGGCGAACCCAGAAATTTATACAACAGACAACACCACAAACAACGTGAACACAGACAGCAATGACAACAACACTGAGAACACTAATTTTGAAAAGAAATGACCACACCAACCACAACAGTAACAGTGACAACCAAAATACAGACAACGGAAAAAATGACAACAAACGCAACAACAATATTAACACGACTAACATGAAAACAAATAGCGACAACACCAACAGCAACAATACAAATTGCACCGAGAACAACAACAACAACAACAACGGCAGCACCAAAGACACAACCAACTGCAACAGTGATAAGAGCAACAACAGCAACAACACCATTTGTACAGTAGCAACAGCAACAGCACCAACAACAAGACCAGTAGCAGCAGTAGTGGTGGCAACAATGATGCCACTGAAAAAGGGACCATCTCTTTTACAAAGGTGGCTCGCAACGTAGAAACAGTCATGATCACATAGGAGGAGATGGCGGTCGCACGACACATGGTAACCAGAACTGAATTTTCAGTGTCCTTGAAACCACCAACCGACTTCCTGGAGGAACAAGAGCGACGCACAGTGTCGTACCGCACGATTGCCACGAAATCGCGTCGTGTGGAGAAAGCTTCGGAGGCACAAATCCAGAAGTCCTTGGGAACTGTGTGGGCACGGAAAACCCACATCACCCGTGGCAAGAAATATGCTACTGTGGACGTCCTTTTTGCTACCACCCAGGAAGCAAAATCGCACTCACTGAGGACCCTAAGGAGTGATGACATAAAGTTAGTCCAGTTTTACTGCAGGAAAAAAATTGCAAAGATCAGGGTAACCCAGGTCCAACCCTATGTACCCGTGCCTTGGCTCGTCGTGTCTGTTCTTGCGGACATCGAGAATAGTACAACCATTCTGCAGGTACAGAAGTTGGGAGAGAGAACTGGTCCGGTATTGGAATCGAGATGGTAAAGCAAACTGACCAGCACTGCATCAGCGCTATTCCCGATGTAATAGACCTCTGGAATGGCTCCCAACTTCCTCTATCTGTGGAAGGAAGGCACTCAAAGTGCTTCAACTGCGGATAAAATAACAAAGGCGAAGGTCCCCCTCCTTCCAACGCCGAAACTGCTGCCATCAGAAACAGAGCAGTCAGCGAAAAAGTTGGAAAAATCTACAGAGAGTAGGAGGACAACGTCCATGGCACCCACACCAAAGCCACGGACAACAAAAACAGCGGCGGCAACTGCAGCAACAGAAAGAGTTGCACTAGCTGCACCTGTGCCAATACCGGCAGACCAGGCTCCACCACCACCACCACCACCAACAACAACAACAACAAAGACGAATGAGAGGGTAGTGCTCAAACCCCTCCTCGACCTCTCACAGTCGGACATGGAGTATGAGGCGGCTGTGGAGTAGAAAACGGTTGTCAACAAAAAGAACTAACGCAAAAACATCGCAGCTTCATCCTCGAAAAGCGAAGGCAATGAAAGAGGGTTAAAGGCTGCAAGGATATTTGCAGCAACACCACCACCATCACCATTACCACCACAAGCATCACCACCAACAACAAGCACACCACCACCAGTATCACCAAAAAAACAAACATCGCAAACACAACAAAGCATACATACCCAAGAGCAACAATAAGAAAACAGCAACAATATCACCCCCCGCCTAAAAAAGGTACACGGCCATAACTATCACACACAAAGGATTAATGGAACATATAAAACAACACACAGACATTACAGACTTAAATAATCACACCTCACCAACACCAAGAACATTACCCACAACATTACAATTGCCGAAATTAAACTGGAAGACTATAAACATCTAAAGCAAAAATTCCCCAACGCAGTTGGGGATTTCAGGGAGTCACTCTCCAAAAGAATATATACAGATATCATCTTGGAGACACCCATGACCAGCCGAAGGCATGGTTCTACTGTTCCTTCCGCACACGATCAAGGTAAGTGATCCTTTCTTACATACCACGTTTCCTCATCCAGCATGGCCGTACTTAGAATAGACAGTATAAATGTACGTGGCCGGGGGTCATCATAGAAGCAGGGTCACCTGCTGAATGACCTTAGGTCACTAAACATAGATGTGGTGGCCATCAGCGAGACCAGAATCTCCTAAGCACGAGACTTCGCACCGATTTTCGGCGGCTACGATGTGTACGCATCTCCCAGTCGTTCGGGATCGGGAGGAGGAGTTGCTGTGCTTCTTCGGAAAGGCTTGGATCTCGCCATACTGGCCATCTTCCTGGACCCAGAAGGTAAGTCGGTGGTGCTGGACGTGACTGGCAGCGAAGGCAATGCTTTCACACTAGTAGTCGTCTACGCCCCAACAGGGGTAGGACGGCCAGATTTCTTCAGACGTCTAGAAACCTTTCTTGGAACGTCCCACTCTTTAGTGTTTGTGGGCGACTGGAACGGTATCTTAGATGCACGCTGGGATTATGTGGGATTAGTAGACAGAGGAGGAGGGTGTAAAAGCCTTAAAAACCTGCTCAGACGTTTTGAACTGTCTGACAGGTACAGACTGGATTATCCGAATGTGCCAATGTGGACATGGTCAAACCGCATCGGGTCATCCAGATCGTATTTAGATAGGATATTCTGTAAGGAAACAGATAAGGCTAGTGTAGGTTGTCCCCAATTTAAAGTAGTCGACTACACAATTTAAAGTAGTCGACTACAAATTTGTGATCTGTGAAGTTGACTTAGATAAACTCCATAGGCAAGGGCCCGGTTACTGGAAGCTGAACGCCTGTTCCCGGCTGGCAAAGCTTAAAGAAACCGGATTAGAGAATTAGTTAAGCGTGCGTTGACGGGTGCGGTCGTCAACAACAGGTGGTGGTTTACTCTGAAAAGGGCTATTAGAATAGAATGGATAAGGTTTAGCAAAGGAGTAGTGATTGAGGAAAATAGAGTCGAAAATAGAGTTAGAAAGCTAGAAGAGCCGTTTAGGAGGGGCATCGCAACCGACGTGCTTGCGGCGAGATTGGCACTCGACCAATTTTGCAACGCAAAGCATGAAGGATGCGTTGTTAGAGCATGCTCTGAGACAGGAGGGTACGAAAGCCGTTCAATGGGCCTGGGTGGTGGCGGCGCATCTACGCGAACTGGGATGCGGGAGATCCAAGTCCGCTTACGCCCACAACGTTACGCTGGTGGTGTCGAGCACCAAACACGTCCAGATGCTCGGCACTGCTCTCAAAGAATACGAAGCGGTGACAGGAGCAAAGATAAACCAGTAAAAATCGGTGGGCTTGCAACTCGGCACCTGGAGAGGCAAGTCCATGTCGTACGACAGCGTAGTAGGGCGCTGAACGGAAGGACTGGTTAAATTGCTCGGGGTCTGGTTCAGTCTGGACCTCCGGATGGAGAAAAACTGTTGCGCTTTGACGGACAGGGTGGCTTCTCTAACCCAGAAATGGGCCGAGAAGAGGCTGTCTCTGAAAGGTCGGACGGAGGTGGCGAATGCGTACATCGCGTCCGTCATCTGCTACCACATGACCGTCGTACCTTGCCCCCGACCAAATATGACCAAAATGGAGCGCCTTCTCTTCCGCTTTTTGAGGAAGGGACGAGGTGCCATGGTCAGTACCCGTTGCGTGGAGGCCTTGGAATGCCGTGGCTGATGATTCGCAAACATGCGCTGAGGCTGCGACATATCTGGTGCTTCCTTGACGGTGAACAGGTATGGTCGCCGCTTGCCAGACACGCTTTTCCCCAGCTCGTCTCCTTGACGGAGGTGCAGTCCTGGGTCAGGACTCACACACACACACACACACATATATATATATATATACATATATATATGTGTGTGTGTGTGTGTCCTGACCCAGGACATATATATATATATATTTGTGTGTGTATGTATATAAAGGAATTAAATTGAAAAGGCAACTGGAGCCTTTATATATATATATATATATATATATATATATATATACATATACATATATATATATATATATATATATATATATATATATATATATATATATATATGCATTTGTGCGTGTGTGTGTGTTAGTATGTATGTGGGTTTGTATGCAAAATGCAAACAGGAATTAAAACGCTTTATATAGTAGGAAAATAGTATTAACGTTTATATATATATATATATGTATATATATATGGGATAACAAGTTATCGTTATAGGTAATCCAGTAAGAGTTTGTGAGTACTCTCTGTCGCGGATAATTTTAACGTACAGCTTTGTTTGACTCAACAAGAGGTTTCCATAGTTAGGCAGCGACTTCGCGAGAATTCCTATGCCGGTTCTACTTGGAATAATAATAGTGAAAGATTGAAGAGTAACATGGTCAGCTGTAAAACAAGGAGCTTTATTTCACGTATTAACAATTGTTTCATTGATATTGATCAGGTAAGTCTAGAGGCCACTAATCGCTCGAAGTTGCGTCACTCGATTTCCAATACATCATTTACCTCTGCTCAAATCCTCAGAATACAAAGAATTCATACATGGCATGGTATACATAGAGAAATAGCGTAGAATCAAAACAATAACAGCAATAATTAAATATAATGATAAATAGGTAAAGAAGTTACAGATGTAAATAGTAAAAAGTAACAAAAAAGATACAATAAAAATGTAAGTAAATAAAAAAATATAATAAAAAAAATATAAAGGAATAAAGATAAGTGAGAGCATATGAGTACAGAATGCTGAGTAAGTATCTGTATAAGGATGATGGGGTGGATGTAGTGCTAACATGAAAAGCCATATTCGAAACATACATAGATACGTGTAGAGAATCTGAGATAATAACAAATGACAGATAAAAGAAAAAGCAATACATTAGAAATTAAGTGTGAGATACTAGTATGAGACCCAAGGGCTAAGGATGGAAGGTGAAGGACGGTTTTGATATGTGTGTGTGGTAAATGTTTTGCTGATTGTCTTGTCTTAATGGGGTTGATGTGGTTTCAGGGAGAGTGGGTGAAGAGATGTTAAGAGATTTATGATCTAGTGACCAATCAGTTATTGACAGCTAATAGCGGTTTGATTGTATGTATTCCGTACGTTAAAATCCAGGTGGTTCAGTTCTAATTTTGGGATTGCTGGGTCGAATCACGGCGGTTTGAAATTCGTGAACTTGGTAGCTATTTTGTCCCTACAGGAAATTGATGTTTCTATTTTGCTGTTAAGCAGCATCTTATCATACCTTAAAATATGGAATAGCTCCATATGCAAAGTCTGCAGTGGGACATCCCATTGTCGTAGGCCCTTGCTCCCGATAATTTTGACCATCGTCGGCCTTTCGTTCAACACTGACACAGGAACGATGTACTAGTTTCAAGCTTATTAGCCATCGTCAGCATCGTATACCTTTCAGACAGATGATTGAACGTTTGAAAGTATATACTTTCCTTATGCATATCGAGTGTGTTAGTCGGCCGGGCGCACAAAAATCGATAAATGGAAAATAAATATGAATGAATGAAGTAATTCCGTCGGAAAGGTACAGAAAAAAAAAAATATATATAAATATAAATTCAGCGAGAATCGCATTTCGGCGGGTAGAAAAAGCGAAACGAAACGCAAAAATCAGAATTATGCTGGCAAGCGCTCCATAGTTAAAAAACCAGAGCTAAACAATATGTTAAAACGCCATACAAAACTGAAAAAGTGGTCAAGAAAGCATCAACCACCTAAGCCAAAAAGCAAATCAAGCTAAACAGGTCAAAACAAAATAAATGATAAAAAAACAGACTGGACCCATTGGAATTGATGATAAAATCCAAGTGCAGGGTTTCTATGACCTAAATGAATAATACTGTCTGCTTAAAACTATAAGCTTTAGGTATAATGATCGAACAAGGAATATCACGTTATCAAAAGGTATTTTGCTCTGTACCACACACACACACACACACACACACATATATATATATATATATATATATATATATATATATATATATATTAGGGTAAACATTGATGCAATTCAATTCAAGCACTCATTGATGCAATTCGCTATATATATATATATATATATATATATATGTATGTATGTGTGTATCCCGGGTTAATCGGGGGGTAACCACAGTAAGTAAGGTACTCAATACATTGCAAATTATAAATATTTAGTATAGAGATGGCTTCTACAGGACTAGAACTGTTTCATTCGAAGGAAATCATCATATAGATTATGGTAAGGTATTGGCTATAACATATAAAGTATAGAATTTAGATCGCGAGAGTCCAATATTATCTCCTTATATATATAACCACTAATTTCTGTCTGTCTGTCCGACGCGTAGAGAGAGAGTGATAGTGAAAAAAAGAAACAGACTACAAGAGGAGGATAGCGGGAGGGAGAGAGAGAGACGCTGGAAGAGGGGAAGGAAAGCTATGTCTTGCTGTCTGCATTACGATACATATATATACACACACACACTGAGCGCGTCATAATGACGTAATGCAGACAGCCAGACATACAGACAGATATTATAAGGGCGCAACGTTATATCTATGTATCTATCTAAAAAGAAAGACTAAGAATTATATAGAGAGAACGCTAAATCGCCTAATGCGGTCCCTAGGGCATTGAAAATTTGAAATAATTTTTGCTCAAAACACTCACAGGATCATACGTATTACATGTCTAAAGTTTGAAAACAATCGGTTGGATGGTTCTCAAGTTTTAGTGAGCTGACAGACAGACAGACATTCTCTGTTTTAGATATATAGACTATCAGAAATCCGCCCAAAGGGTGGTTTTCTGCTAGTCTCCTTATAATATATAACCAGCAATTTCTCTGTCTGTCTGTCCGACAGTGGAAACACGTGCGCGCGTGGTTGCTATCTCTCTCTCTCTCTCCAGCTATCCCTCTCTTTTAGTCTGTCTGTTTCTCTCACTCTCACTCTTTCTCTTTGTAACACACTCACATTCCTCCCCTCTATCGCTGTGACGAATGGGGAGATGGAGGAGGAGGAGGAGGAGGAGGACAGAGTCACTTCGTCACTTCACCTCTGCCTTTCTTTCTCTCCCCTCTCACTCTCTCATTACGTACAGACATTAGGGCGGTGGATTGGCAGAAT
Organism: Eledone cirrhosa; assembly: GCA_964016885.1. Lineage (NCBI taxonomy): Eukaryota > Metazoa > Mollusca > Cephalopoda > Octopoda > Eledonidae > Eledone > Eledone cirrhosa. Next base: position 222,024,841 of record OZ024740.1, read on the forward strand.
CTGTAGAGAGTCGGACACCATGCTTCATAGCATGGAGTTACGTCCCTTTACAGTCTGAGTTCAAATACCGCCGAGGTTAACTTTGCCTTTCATCCTCACGGGGTCGATAAAATAAAGTACCAGTAATGTACTGGGTATTTTGCTGGCCTTGTGCCAAAAATAGAAACAATTATTAGAAACATTGCTTCATTTTTACATATCTAAGCATTAGTAAAATAACTAATAATTTCAAAAGTAATTTTTCAATTCCAATTGTTATGAACAGCAAAACATTAATAATAATTTTGTTCTAAGAAATATATATACATTTCTGTGTGTGTAATATATATATATATACACCACAGAAATATATATACATTTCTGTGTGTGTAATATATATATATACACACCAAAATATATATACATTATTGTGTGTGTAATATATATATATATACACACACAGAAATATATATATATACACACAGAAATATATATACATTTCTGTGTGTGTAATATATATATATATATTCACACACAGAAATATATATACATTTCTGTTTGTGTAATATATATATATACACACACAGAAATATATATACATTTCTGTGTGTGTAATATATATATATATATATACACACACAGAAATATATGGACATTTCTCTGTTTGTCTGTCTGTCTGTCTGTCTGTCTGTCTGTCCTTCCCTAAAACTCAAATGTAGGTGCTACAGAAATATTACCTTCCCCTTCCTTTCTCCACTTTGGTACTACCAAGAGAAACACTGTCGCTATAGAAACATTACCTTCCCCTCTTCACTGACTTTGGTCACTGAGGCCGAGGGAATCGCTGGTTGCTATAGAGACACCTTGCACAAGCCAGAAGTAACCAGTTCGAGGCGGTTCTGACTTGACACCATGCCAAGGACCATTTGAAGATATATTTCCATCGTTATATCATAACGTTTATGTATCATAACGTTTATATTTCCGTCACTAATCTCTTTTTCTCCTTTTTCGTTTTAATATATATTTATTTCAAAGATTTCACCGTATAGATAACATATATATTCATACATGCATAAAAGACACACCGAGAGACAGTGAAAATGTGGTGCCGAAAACATTTCTCATCCTAATCTCAACAATATCAGTATATACACTAGATTTGCTAGCAGAAAACCGCCCACCGGGTGGTTTTCTGCTAGTCTATATATATAAAACTAAGGATGTCTGTCTGTGTGTGTGTGAGTTCGAATCCCTAACGCTCGAGAACCACCCAACCGACTGTTTTCAAACTCTACACATGTAAAACTTATATTTCGGGGAGTGTTCTGAGCAAAAATAATTTTAAATTTTCAATGCCCTAGAGACCACATTAGGAGATTTAGCGATCTCTCTCTATAATTCTTAGTCTTTCTCATTTTAGATAGATACATACATATAACGTCGCGCCCTTATAATATCTGTCTGTATGTCTGACTGTCTGCATTACGTCACTTCCCTGAGCATGTATGTCTGTCTGTGTTTGTGTGTGTGTGTGCCTGTGAGTTTGAATCCCTAAAATTCGAGAAGTACCCAACCGAATTTTTTCAAACTTTACATGTGTATACATGTTTCAGGGAGTGTTATTCACATTTCAACTTTTTTATCTCCTAGAGCCCGCATTAAGTGAAAAACTGCGTTTTTTAACATTTTTAGGGGTTTTTTGAGGCGTTACGTCAGACCGATTTCCTTAAAATTGTAACTATGTATTAGTCAGACTCTTCTTCATACCGTAAGCAAAGAAAATCCAACTTCCTTATGGCCTAGGGTCCGCATTAGGTGAAAAACCTCATTTTTTCAGCTTCTTAGGGCTTTTTAGAGGCGTTACGTCTAGCCGACTTTCCCGAAATTTCAAGGCATATTAAGCACATAAAAAAAATTTAATTTTTTGATCCCCTAGGTGAAAACCTGCATTTTTCCTGCTTCATCGAGGACAATCTTAAAGATTATCCAGCCATCAGAGTATTCGATTTATTTTCTTTACATATTGTCCAGGCATGCAGTTTCTCCACGATTAGGTCTATTGGCGGCTCGCGTTCCAAAATACCTTATCCCGTGCAACGCCGGGTACCACTGCTAGTATAGACTAATACCCACAAGAGTACTCGAACCAAACGAAAATAGCAAAACCAAAAAGTGGAATTAATTTCTAATTCCTATGGTACGCGCCTGGTGGGAGTTACAAAGAAAGAGACATGTCTTTTTAAGGGTGTTAAACTATATAAACACCACTTAAATGGATCAACAAAATTAAATTATGTAACTCTTGAGCAGTGTGATATATTTACATGTATAAACGAGTTAGATTTTGTTTAACAACTTGGTAAGTTAAGGCCTAAATATTTTCGAAGCTCTTGGCAGTGAATCGGTGGCTAGACATTTCATTTTTGGACTATGATATTGCTTTAAATAAACAATTTCTTTTTAAATAGTATTGCTCATTTTCGGTTTGAAATTGTTTATGTAATTGGAAAGTGGATTGTGTCTGTTTCTCAGTGGGCTTTGTCTGTTTCTCATATATGCTGTGTGCAACAGAATTTATATGGATTACAGGTGAGGTTGATACATGTCTTAGATGTGTTATAATATTGGTCTGTGGTATATTTAGTTAGTTAATTTGATTCTCCTTAGACAGTGAAGGGGTTAATCCCATTGCAATAATTAGTGGTTTGTTGATTTGGTTTGGTTTGTGGTAACTGATTTCAATTTGCATAGGTTGGATGAGGTGAATATTTGAGGAAATTCATGTGTAACAGAGTAAAGGTTCTAACGATAGCTTTATTAATAAATTTAGGGAATTTATCCTGTTGAATGTATTTCTTAAGTAATATCTAGAATATTGTTGTTGTTGGAGTGGCTGATGTTAAATTAGAAGAAGGATAATGCTAATTAATGTTGTTTTATATGCTCCTGTTTCACTGGAATATAGTTTTCGAGGTGTCTTCAATATATTTTATTTTGTCGGTGAAACCATTTATAGAATGAGTTTAACTATGATAGAGTATTTTAGGAAATTTTAGTTTAAATTAAGTTTCTTGAAATGATTATATTTAAGATACAAAGCTTTTTCAGCTTTTGTTTTCAAACAGCTGAGAATTTCAAATTAGATAGTGAAAATAGTGCCACCGTTGTATCTTTGACTAAGTAAATTAGCCTAATAATTTGGAGTTATGAAAACCCACAGAAATGGAAAATGAATGAGCATTGACCTACATGGGACACGAACCGCTGTTTGTAAAGACAAGCTGAATAAGCTTTGTATCTTATATATATATATATATTCATACACTATGATTATATAGCTTCAAATTTAATCGGAATTTATGTGAGTGGTGTATTGGTGTAATTGTAACACAATGGCCATGATAGCATGCTCATTCATTTTTTCATTTCTCTGGGTTTTTATAACTCCAAATTATTAGGCTAGTTAATTTAGTCAAATATACAATGATTATCTTGTTTGTTAGTAATGATTAAGGTGTCATCGGGTTTGCTACATGGGTTGTAGAAAGCGTTAGGTAGGTTTTATGTAACACCTTGGAAATTTAAATACCTAGAGCATGTCATTTGTCTGTACGGAATCATATACGACTTCATTGTTAGTTAAGGACACATGGATGGCAAATTAATCTGTATTCAAAGAGAGAGAGAGAAATATCAGGATAATATCAGTTTTAAAATAGTAAGACCATTATTCAAAATACTGACTCTTATATATATATATATATATATATATATATATATATATATATATATATATATATATATATATGGCCGGAGTCAGCCGTCAGGGTCCTGAATCTTTATATGTATATGTATACAGAGAAAAAAGTGAAAATGGAAACAGCACGGGGGTATAATTAAAGAAACTCTTTTCTTTTTTTCTTCTATGATCCGTCAATGTGACATTATAGAAAAAAAGGAGAAGTACAATTTTCTTTTTAAATGAATTTTATAAAGTATATAAAATATATAAAATATTACTGGTTTCGATGTAATCTATTTTATATCAATATTAAATATTTCAATTAAAAAAGAATTAAAAATTAAAAATTAAGTGTTGAAGAAGGACTGTTCATCTTTCGTGCTGGGAATAAGACTGGGTCGAAGTAAAAGAACCTTATATATATATATATATATATAGAGAGAGAGAGAGAGGTAGTAGTAGTAGTAGTAGTAGTAGTAGTAGTAGTCTTATTTTTTCACAGAACAAAAATGTTTTAAGGGAGAGGAATTTTTCTGTATATATGTGTGTATCTCAATTATGTTAAAAAACTGGTCAAGAGTTCAGTTGGGGGTGACGAAGAGGGAAAATTTAAGCTAGGGACAATTGCTTTAGGGGATAGTGGTATATAGAATTGTCAAATGTATAAGATTGTAAAAGAAATTCTACTTTAGCAATGTTTTGAGAGCGTAAGAGTGTGTTGTGTGTGTGTGTACATACACACACACAGACACACACGCACACGCACACGCACATATATATATATATATGTGTGTGTGTGTGTGTGTGTGTATGTGTGTGTATATGTGTGTGTGTCTTATTGTGTGATGGGATCAAAACTTAGTCAGAGAAATATTTTAGGAATAATTTTTTTATATGTATATATATATATATATATATATATATATATATAGTAATAATAATAAATTTGAAGACTAAAATCCAAAGATAAGGATAAATATATATCAAATATATAAGAACCGTAGAGCAAAATATTACTATTAAAATTTCTTACTCTACGACTCCTAACCTTGCACATAACATCACAGCTTCAAATTTAGCTAAACTACCTAGCCGTAGGAACACGTGCAACCCTGTAGTTAGTACTAACTGTAATTGTAGGAATCGGGTTGATTGCCCCCTATCCGGGAAATGCCTCTCTAGTAACATTGTCTACAAATGTAAGGTTGAAACACCCACGTCCCGTATGGCCTACATAGGGTTAACCGCCAATAGATTCAAGCAGCGTCTTTACATGCATACCCATTCTTTTCGTTACCCTCTAAGAAGGAATTTGACGTCACTTTCAGCTTATATCTGGAGTCTAAAAGACAACCACACCCAATATAAGTTACACTGGGAGATCCTAGCTAGGGCTAGATCGTATAACGGAAATAAAAGACCGTGTGACCTCTGCGTCGCTGAGGTCCTGGAAATACTCTACGCCACAGACAACGAGACAATTTCGGCTTGTAAACATAAATTGCACAAAACTTTCCTGTATTACAGACCCACATTATACCTTAACGGATAGTACGATCTATACGTGGATATTTTACATCTTGATGTGGTAGCTAAGTATATGTTATGTTTATACCATTACTTATTTGCATAGGGAACGTTTCCACGAACCAAAGTATCGTCTCCCTCTCTTCCTCCGGTTGCAACGTTTTTTGAAATATCCACTTCTGCGTTTACAGAGTGACTTTGTTAGTTTCAGAAGATCCCGTTAAGGGTGAAAGCAGCGATTCTTTGCTTAATCTTTAATCTGTTATTTTAATAAATATATATATATATATATGAATGTAAAAGGTAAACAGAAATAACAACACAATCGGTACAGTATATGGAAGGGATATATTAGGTTAACGCTTGATATAGCAGGAAGAGGGTCTTAACGTTTCGGACGCTAGTCCTTCATCAGAAGAAAGAATGAGAACTAAGATAGATTGAGGGGACGGGCGGGATGGAATTGGAAAAAATATCTTTAGATAAAAATAACAGGGCCATTCGTGTTGACATCTCTGGTGTGTGTGTTAGTAAGTGCTTTAGTTTGTTTGTTCTCTTTAAAAAAAAACACAGTATAGTATTAGTAATGGTTTTTGATCAGGAATTTGGAGAGGGTTATCTTTGGAAAATATGTGTATAATTTCTTTTTTATGTCGTTGTGTGTGTGTGTGTGTGAGTGTGTGAGAGAGAGAGAGAGAGAGAGAGAGAGAGAGAGAGAGAGAGAGAGTGAGAGAGAGAGAGATAGAGAGAGAGAGAGAGAGAGGAGAGAGAGAGAGAGAGAGAGAGAGAGAGAGAGAGATGTGTAAAATTTCGGCTGTGGCGTCAAACGGTTTCAACACAAGCCGAAACCGCTTGGCGGCGCAGTCGGGATTTTATACATTTCTATACCCACTCTACAACTCCCCATGCATCAAGTACTCACGTGATTAGTGGTCTTCTCTGTCTCAAGCCACAGACTCTATCTATCTATCTATCTATCTATCTATCTATCTATCTATCTATCTATCTATCTATCTATCTATCTATCTATCTATGAAGCCACAACTATACAAGAAACTGAAAACAACAACAACGACAACAACAGCAACAATATAGACAACAAAAACAACAACAACACCAACAACAATGATAACAACAACACCACCAACAACAACAGCAACACGAACAAGGAAATGTCTCCTTCGCCCAGACTGCAAGGAAAACCCTCGAGTACCTGCCAGTAGATATAAGCATAGCTAAGGAGCTACTGGCAGATGCCAAAACATACGTAGTGTTTAGGACAGTCTCAAACAAAACCAAAAAACCAGCTCAACCATCACAGATGAGATAGAGCTGGTTTTAAAAGATGTCATGAAAGTCATCATATTCATTCAGAAGGATAGACTCTACGGCAGTCTATCCATTCTCATGAAGGACAGGGACACGGCAGCGAAACTATCACATCCACCGCATACATCTTCTACCCTACGTACATGGGTAGAAGGACACCCAAAATAAAAATTCACACCATCCTTCCGATTATGGACATATGGTGGGTATTGACAGGTTTCCTGGACCTAGACGACGACACATTAATATCCATGGGAAAGGCATCGGGTGACGCGTTCCGTGGAACGGGCCTCGAACTTTTAGTTCAAATGAGGCCCGAAAAGATTGCCCAGATCCCTGAACGCGTCATACTGGATGACCAAACTTTTATTAACATTACCGTTGAGGGTAGGCGGCCCTCGTGTTCCCTCTGTGGAGCCAGAGGTCACTTGAGGGACGTCTGTCCTCAACTTAAAAAGAAAACTCCAATCCTGCCTACACCACCAACAACTGCACAACCAACACAACCACCACAACCACCACTACAAAAACAACAACCACCACTACAAAAACAACAACCAAAACAAAACACTGTCCAACCCATCCCCTCCCCCACTCAAAAAATACAATTTCCAAAACACCCGCACCGCAAACGCAACCCGAAAATCTACCCCTCCCCTCCAACACGGAAGATGACCCTCGTTCGTCGTCAGACGAGGAGGAGCACTTCCACACAATCAAAAGAAAAAAAAGAAAACACACCTCAGACACACAAATGAAAACAACCCCTCCCCAAAACATAACAGACACTAACACAAAAGAGCACACCACAACAGCAAACAAAAACACCACACAAAAACAAAAACATGCATACACATACATAAACACAAGAAATAAAAAACTGCTAAACATTGTATACAACAATTCAATCGTCTGGAGACTTTTCTAGGGACGTCCCGCTCCTTGCTATTAGTGGGGGACTGGAATGGTATCCTAGATGCACGTTGGGACTAGGTAGGGGCCAGTCCCGATAGAGAGGGTTGTAACAGCCTCAAAGGGTTAATCGGCCGATTTGACCTGGCCGATAGATATCGACTAGATTTTCCGTCTGCGGCAACCTGGACTTGGGCAAATCATCCGCAGCGGGTCATCTAGGTCGTACCTAGATAGGTTCTTAGTTAGAAATAAGGATAAGGACATTTTAAGTTGTCCAGAAATGCGCATGGTTGACTATTCAGACTACAAGATAGTGACCTGCATGGTCAACTTTGACAGAACGCGTAGACAGGGACCCGTTTACTGGAAGCTCAACTTGTCCTTACCGGCAAATAGAAATTATAGGGACCGGATTAGCACTTTCGTTAAGGAGCGGTTGACGGGCGCCATCGTCAACAGCAGGTGGTGGGGATCTCTCAAAAGAGAGATTAGAGTAGTCTCTATAGAATTTAGTAAGGAGTTAGCCTCAAATAGAAATAGGAAGGAAAGGGAGCTGGTAGATAGTGTAGAAGAGGCAATTAGAAGCGGCGACGTGGCCAGAGTGCTAGCGTCGAGAACGGCCCTGGGCCAGTCCTTCGGCCAGTTCATCGTCTGAAGCAAAATACGTGCTCTGGGAAACGAGGGGACCAAAGCTGTTAGCTGGACCCGCGTGACAGAAGCCAAAAGAGGGAGTAGATCCACTATCCGGTCTTTGCGAGACCAGGATGGACGGGTGATCCTTGAACCTAAGCAGATGTGCGAGGCTTTTCAAAAGCACTTTGCCAGATTGTTCGGAAGGGGCGGGGAGCCGGTTGGGGAAGTGGACTTCGGTCCATACCGCGACGGCCTGCCGCGTCTCTCGGACAAGGAGGCGAATTCCTGCGAGAAGCCGATTTCAGCCGCTGAGATAGAGAACGTGCTGAGCCAATGCGGCAAACGCAAATCCCCGGGTCTCGATGGTCTTCCATACGAACTATATCTAGCTATGCCGGACTTGTTCCCCGATCTCCTCGAGGCGGTCTACTGCAACTGGCAACAGGACGGGAGAATTCCCTGTGCTGTGACCAACGGCGTAGTCACGCTAGTGAGGAAGGACGATAACAAGGGGGACGATATAAGTAATTTCAGGCCCATAACTCTGCTAAATACAGAGTTACAGATTTTGGCCAAGGTGCTAGCAAAGAGGTTGGCGCTTGTCGTGGGCAACCTGGTGGGAGATGCACAGACATGTGCTATCCCGTCCAGGTACATCCACGACAATTTCCACCTCATGCGATACATCATAGAGAGGGTTGGGAACGAACCCGGCTTTGGTGGGGCCGTGATCAACTTGGATCAATCTAATGCATTCGATAGGGTCGACCATGGTTACCTGGATGCGGTGCTAGCGACGGCAGGCTTCGGACCCGTTTTCAGGGGCTGGATCACTGCCATGCACAGCAGCCGCATCTGCTCTAGAGTCAAGGTGAACGGCTACCTCTCGGAGCCGTTCGAAATCGCGCGGTCCATCCGATAAGGGTGCCCTCTCTCCTCCCTTCTGTATGTGATGACTCTAGAGCCACCGCTGTGGAAGTAGGAGTTGTTGCAGGGCATCCCGTTGGAACCGGGATTGCGGAAAGCGGTGTCGGCCTACGCCGATGACGTAACAATAATGGTGTCGACGGCCTCGGAAATCGGGGCGATCGGCACCTTACTGGAGGAGTACGAAAGGTTTATAGGGGCTAAGCTGAACCGGGACAAGTCGATCGGTTTGCAACTCGCCATGTGGAGGGGCAAATCGATGCCCTCCGATGGCGTCGTCGGGCGCTGGACGAAGGGCCCGGTGAAGTTGCTCGGGGTCTGGTTCGGACCAGACCTACAGGAGGAGAAGGACCGGGTGAGGTAACGAACAGGTTGTTTGCACTGACCCAGAAGTGGGCCGAGTGCAAACTGTCCCTGAAAGGTCGGGCGGAGGTGACGACACTATATAGCGTCCGTCATCTACTACCGCCTGACCGTTGTGCTTTGCCCAAGGGAAACGCTCGCCAAAATGGAGCGCGCACTCTTCCAATTCCTTTGGAAGAAGCGGGCTCCTATGGTGAGGAGATCCATCTGCTGTCAACACCCTTCGAAAGGAGGGCTGGAGATGCCGTGGCTGATAATGCGTAAACACGCATTAAGGCTACGGCACCTCCAGGTATTCCTCACCGGTCAACAGGTGTGGGCCCCGATTGTGAAGCGAGCCTTTCCCAGACTCGTCTCGCTCACCGAGCTGCAATCCTGGGTCAAGCAAAGACCGAAAAAACTGGGCGCCTGGCACACCGAGTGTGCCCAGGCGCTCACGGCTCTCTGGCAGACCTCGTCATTCTATAGAGGGCTGGTGATTAACAGGTGCGACGACGCCCTCGGAGGCATGGAGGAAAACGCCCTAGGTATGGAGGAAAACGAACTGGCCAACCTGTTCGGTAGGACATTCAGCCCGGGACCTATGGATAACTTCCAGAGGTCCCTGGCCTGGCAGTGCTACAGAGGGGCTCTGCCCGTTCGAGAAAGGCTCTACAGACATGGGTGCCCGGGTAGGGACCCCTCGAAACAGATATGTCCCAGATGCGTGGGCGACGAGGAAACCGTTGCACACGCATTTGTAGACTGCTCGGGCATTGCCGATCTGTGCGGCTATGTCGAACGACTGCTATCACGGGTGGGACCAATCCGGTTGACCACCGAGTCTATTGTAACGATCAAGCCGCCTCCCCTCTTCAAAAACGAAGGAGAGGCGGTGTTTCTGTGCGTAATAGCCATGGTGAAAGAGGTTGTATGGTGGACGCGTCTGAAAGGACTGAGGTCAGACACCTTTATCTCTGGCCAACAACTGGTCCGTTTCTTCCGATATCATTTCGGAAGAAGGATCAGGATGGAGAGAGAGGTGCTGCATGAAAGATGGGTGGAAGTGGCGAGAATGGCCCCTGTGAATGGGCCTTCACTCTACATCAGACTTTAGACGAGGAAGATGAAAAATCAAGGGAGCACCCTCTCTCTGTGCTCCTGAGGAGAAGGGTTGCACACTTTTTTCGGGCGTGTGTGCGACACCCCAAGGCGCCTCCTCCCTATTGAGGATTTTGTTATTCAATTTATTTTTGTTATATTTTATATTTTTGTATTTTGTTATTGCCTCCTCCTTATTGAGGACGCCTTCTTATGTAAACTCCCCCCCCATTGTACTTGTCCCACTCTTTGATGCCCTGGTGGCAAATAAAAAGAAAGTTAGCTATCTATCTATCTGTCTACTCCTAGAGATGAGGGTTGCACATTTTTTCGGGGGTATGTGTTACCCATATGAAATGTCTCCTCCTATTGGGGAAAATCGATTAACTTTTAAATTGCATTTGTGATAGTATTTTACACGTTTTTATTGTATGTAAATTTCCCCTTTGTATCTGTCCCCTTCTTTTGTTCCCCTGTGGCTAATAAAGAAACATATCTATCTATATATATCTTTTTTTCTTCTCTCTCACACTCTCTCTCTCTCTCTCTCTCTCTCTCTCTCTCTCTCTCTCTCTCTCTCTCTCTCTCTCTCTCTCTCTATATATATATATATATATATATATATATATATATAGATATATAATAATGTATAATGTATATATAATGTATATATTTATGTATACATATATATATATATATATATATATATATATATATATATATATATATATATATATATATATGTATGTATGTATGAGTAACTCTGCGTGTGTGAGTATGGATGACTACACCTATATATGTCTTTATGTATGCATTTATTTATGTATTTGTATATATATATATATATATATATATATATATATGTGTGTGTGTGTGTGTGTGTGTGTGTGTGTGTGTGTGTGTGTCTGTGTGTGTGTCTGTGTGTGCCATTGTGTGCGTATACAATCTCCTGCCTTATCTATACACTTTAACCTTGACATAGCTCAAAAGTCAATTTAATATTTCTCCATTCTTTTACACTAAATTAATGTATTTCATCACATTAATTTATTGATGTTTTTCTGACATTAATTTCATAACATCCGATTAATAACTTTTATGACTTTGATGATCAAGTTTTATGTTTTCTCATTAAACCTGAGCCTTTTAACATCACACATATATCCAACCCTTGATTTAACTTTATACCAAGTATTCAAAATTTAACCGCATAATTTTACCTACAGACGTCTCAAAGATTTTCATTTGAAAATATTTACATTAGTTACACAATCAAGTCTTATTTAATGAAATATATTTACTTGATAATACAATTGTTGTTTGAAATCCGCCACTATGCCGGTGAAGTATAACTAATAGCTGAATAAATCGGGTAAAGTACCTTTGGAATCAATCAGTCTTGTTCCCTTTTTTCCTTCTCCAGGAATTACTTTACATATGTTCGATTCCTGGATTGTACAGAAGTGCAAAACACTTCATTCATGTTGCCTCAATATATTCAGAATAAAATCAGTACTTTCAGTAGCTGGGAGGTAACCCATTGATATACAGGTATACTGTTTAGGAGAAAATCTTGTACCCTTAGTCATTTAACTCCGAGGAAACCTGGATAAGCACCGGCCTGATGAGTTTAGGAGAGAATTTAAATTTTCATATACATGTGTGTATGTATGTGTGATTGTCTTTATGCCTCTATGTTTCTATGTGTGTGTGCGTGTGCGTGTTTGTGTCTATGTATGTATGTGTTTAAGTGTGTATAGTTTCACTGCAAAATAATTATTCTAGCTATTTAAGAACGAAGAGATATTAAGCTCAACGCTATATTCTAATAATTGTTCCTACATTAGGAACAAGGCCAGCAATTACCCAGTACATTACTGGTACTTTTATTTTATCTACCCCGTAAGGATGAAAGGCAAAGTTAACCTTGGCGGGATTTGAACTCAGACCGTAAAGGGGCGTAACTATGCTAGAAAGCATGGTGTCCAATCCTCTAACGATACTGCCAATTCACGACACTATATTCTAATAATGCCCTATTGAGTGTCAAAATGTTTCCTCTTATTTCTGCGGCTTGCTTACTTATCGAATTCCACAGAATCTGATATTGTCGAGTTTTTATGAGCCTCAGGATTTCCTTTCTTTCCTATTCTTTTATCTTTTCCTCACTTTCTTCAGCTACAAGATTTACGCTATCAAACATTATATTATCGCTAAATGTTATAGCCTTAGCTCCTTCAATATTTTCTGTAGCCTCTATATTCCGAAATTTAGTAGGAAAATGAAATCACATTCCACCTGAATATATGGGGGAAAATATTACATGGAAATAATTCTAAAAAGAGCATTCATGTACTGCAGATGGAATATGTCCTCTATATAATGACTTACGTTGGAATATAAAAAGTTTGAGAAATTAATAAAATAACTATAGTCAGTTAGTGGTACAATAATACATATTCCGATAGTCTAATATTTGTAGATACCATACACAATAGTGAAATAGGTAATAGAAGAAAATCCTTCAAAAGCTAACCTTGATGTTACTGTCATGCAAATCACCCCATGGGGCATATCACGTCGGTACACCATTCTAGTATTCGGGATATTAGTACACCATTCTAGTATTCGGGATATTCTAGTATTCGGGAAGACTAGGGAGGCCCATACATAGTCACATGTTTAGATATCTCTGATACGTCGGAATTAAAGCACCATTGCTCTCTAGGTTAGTAGGCATAAGTCTACGGATTCTTCGGCTGCTCAACTGAGACTTTAGCTCCGTGGGTGAAGTAAATGTTTCGATGAGATGTATGTTATTGTACAATAGTAAGATATGAGATGAGAATTGTTGATAAAGCACACGTCAACTGTCCAAGATATTCAATTATAAAACGTGAAAAAGTGAAATAAATGATTAGGCGGTGCAGCCGACGAGACATTTGTTGTTTAAGTATTGCCGCGAATCTTTCAGCTGATCCTTGTGAATAGTACAAGTTGAAATCAGTGCACTAAAGCGTGTTTGTCCTGATTATATATACCCGAGAAGCACCGATTTCGATCTAGGAAACACACCATAGAAGTTTATGTAGATTTCATCAGTGCATGGTGTCAGGAGAATACTTACCATTGTCATATCATTCTCTATGTATATACACTGCATCGCGTCTTATTATTCAAATTATTGAAGATGGTTTGCGTTCAATGTTTTGGGCGTATTTATGTCATTGTTGGTAACACCCGACGCCGAAAGAAAATATATTAAATATTCATGCTACTGTCGTTGTTGTCATATTTAGTACTGATTAACGTATTGCAAGAAGAGAATATAAAACTCTCCAGCAATAAAACATGCATTTACTGAAATACTTCAAGTTTAGCCCATTGAATTTCTTAATTCCTACCCTTAGCACTGAGTAATATTACAGACTCAGTTTGATGTAAGGAATAATTATAGTTCACCAATAATCTACTTCACATAATTATAAACTTGCCGATGCAGGGCTTAAATTGATACCTCCTAGTGTATCTTCTACTCTTAAATGTTGTCATATGATTTATCCTTTATTCAGCAATTCAATAAAAGTTTCATAACATATTATTATCAGCCATATTTCATACGATATTAATCACGGTTGACTGAAAATATCTAATAGATTGGTGAATGGCTACTGATAATTTCATACTTTTAGAACAGTTTCTCTTCTCATGCTAATTCGTTTCTGTACCTATTCGACTATAAGTTAATGTTCATAATGATAGTGTATGTGTGCATGTATATGTATACGCACACACATACACGCGCGTACACACACAGGCACGCGTACACACACACATGTACATATATTCATATATAAACATATATGTATATATATATACATACATATATGTGTAGATGAACACACATGTGCATCAGTATATTTATATATATATGCACGAATATATATATATATATACACTCACACACACACATATATATATATGCATATATATATATATATATACTACGTACCGCCGTGTTCCATTCAGTTCATTATAAAAATAATTATTAATCCGACATGATAGTGGAAGAGGAAGATGTTTCTCTATTTTGAATATGCTCTATATTTCATTGCAAGTGCTACGTGTAACTAGAAGAATTAAAAGTACATTTATTTAATGGCTTAAATTCGTAATTTCTAGTTGAAGTACATATTAACTTGTATTGATACATTTTATCCATTGTAGTGCGATTTTGAGTATAACATAGGGATAAAATTATACGGAAAATGAAATTACTTCCCAGACAAAAGAAATTCTATTCATTTCATTGCATATTCCACTGGTACTAAATTTAATATCCTTTAGATATATTTTCGAAGTGAGAAACGTATGAACTATATAAAAGGGGCTATGTTCGAGTGGAATAAGTACCGGTTTTTGTATTCGTATAAAGGCAAAACAACGGAGTAGATTGGCTGTCGTATCCCTGGAGTCGATTTACTCGGCAAATAATTCATTCTGCTTTCAGGAAAGACAGTAAACTCTACATGCAACAGCTATTTATTCGTATATGAATTTCCATTGGAAAACCTCTTATATGAATCATTTGTATTGTTTTGCTTACCCCATAACCTCTATTCTAGGAGTGCGAAATTAGCCGAATCATATAAAAGGTAAAAGGTAGAACGATACGGATTTGAAACGACATATTAAAGTTTACTCACTTTAATCTTTCAGTAAAATACAAACATTTGCCGAGACCAAAAAGGCTGAATAAATCATGTACAAAAAAATGTTTCTGTCATTATAGATATATAAAGCAGATGTGTATAAGGCAGATGTATAGAACACAGAGAATAAATCCTCTCACAGGTAGCAAATAACATATCTGTTGCTTGCCGGGTGATTTCACTGCTTAATATACCAAACGGCTCTGTAAAACGTTATAAAATCAACGCGTGTAAAAGCATTTGTGAATAAGTTAACAGAATAATCTAACCTTACATCACATGTATTCAAGTGCCATTACAAAGCTCCCCCACTACGGTCTAACATGGTCTGGTATGACACTGAAATTCTTCTACGTTTATACATGAAAGTAAACCCAGGAATATGAATAACGATTACCTACTTAAATTTTATATATATATGTATATATATGATGGATGAAACTCGATTTCGAGCATGAGCATCTCGATGTGGTTCTTGAGTCCTGCCAGGGACTTTCCCATGGCCTTTCCTATGGCAAGTAACTTTCCCATGGCAAGGGACTTTCCCATGGCAAGTAATGGCATGCATTGCACAAAATGTCACAAATCAAGGTATATCGGTGCTTGAAGCTTTTTTAAGTAAGGAAAGGCCAATCCCACTCCCTGAACATCGAATGGATTCACCCCAAAAGTAGAAGTGATCTACATCATTGGATGCAAATGAAGTCTCAGGTTTTATATCAGAGTGACCTTCTAGAGAGATGTATTAATGAAAACTATGAGTTTCTACAAAAGAAAAAAATGATACTTTATTAGAGGGCCGTTGACTCTCCTGGGTTCCTCGACCCTTTGATGGGTTTTGCTTTTCACCAACTGGGTGTTCAAACTCGCCATCCTCACAAAGGAAATTTGGTGGGTTACGGGTTTAGTCGCCGACGACCCAACCATGTACCGGTTGTGCTGGGCTTCATGTTACAAGTAGCGCTGAAAAGCGATCTGACATATATATATATATATATATATATATATAACCCCCCCCCCACACACACACACTCACAGACACACACACACACACACAATTAAAGTTTTCCTTCCGACATAGTTGTATACATATAAATATGTGAATTTGGTATATCTAATAACAGAGTAGGGGAAGCATGGTCCTGATGACGGCCAGGGCCAAAATACGTTGGCAGTTGTCCCCCACTATTTCTGCTGGAATCCGGTAGACGGCAGCGCTAGCCATTAGCTTTTCAATATTCATAGCTAAAAGGCTTTGCAAATATTTATTCGTAAACATACAATATATCATTAGATATACAAAATTCACATAGTTATATATCACTCTTTCTGCGAACTTTTCAATGACTATCTGTTTTGTCCCCCCCCCCCCCCCCTTTTCCTGGTCCTAAAAGTCCACTCCATCAAATAGTTGTTTTGTGGTACATTTGTTTTTGTGTTTCGTGTCTCCGCCTGCGTCTCTGTGTGTATATGTGTTTTAGTGTTTGTCATGGCTATGTGTGTTTTATGTATTTGAGAGTTTGTATCATTTGCTGTTTTGCTGTTTGAAACTTTTTTCTCTATTCTGACTTCAGTCATTAAGATGCGGGCTGTTAGTATTCCACTCCTGCTTTCTCTTCTGGCTAGGACTAACTTCTATTATGTGTGTGACCTCCGTAATTTGTCAGAGCTTTGTGTCAGTTCTGTGTGTGGATAGGATTTTATTTTTATGTTATCTATTGAGGCCTCGTGTTCTAGTTTGGCATGTTGGTATAGCAACATGCCAAACTAGACCGTCCAGGTTTTGACGAGTCTTGAAGACTAAATTAACCGAACAGGCAAACTTGCACTTAACATAAGTCCCATGAGAAATCAATGTGACACAATGTGTTACAATGTTGCATCATTTAACAAAAAGGTGCAATCCATTCGGTAGGATTCCCATGTACCGAGTTTTAAGGCCAGGTTTGGCCAATCCCGAACCCGAAGCTATGATAAAAGACACTTGCCTAAGAAATATATTAATGTATTAAGTAACCACTGGCCGTTTATCCAATTTAATGTCTTAATCTCTGTGTTTATGAGCGAGTTGCATAGCTTTGGTGTATGTATATCTCTGAATGTAAAAGAAATGTGAAACAGGTAAGCTAGAACTTGCCATTACCGTCCATCTTTTCATTGCTAATGTCGCCCATACTAGATTCTGTATGAAATGTTAAGTCTTCAAATCTAACCGTGGCCTCTCAAGAGCTTGAGGTCATTAAGTTCATTGACTAAAGCAAATATAACTCATTATAATCCTATGCTTCCTACTGAAAAGTTGATGGATTCGGTATTAATCTCACGCAGAATGATGAAAATGGAATATAATCCATTGTGTAACTTATGTATTCATTATTATGTAACACTGGAGGCATTCTGGCGCACACACACGCGCACAATTATATATATATATATATATATATATATATATATATATATATACATATACACACATATATATGTATATATATATATGTATATATATATATATATATATATATATATATATGTATATATATATATATGTATATATATATATATATATATATATATATATATATATATATATATATATATATATATATACACACACACATATATATATGTGCGTGTGTGTGCGTGTATATGTATATATATATATATATATATATATGTATATATATATAATTGTTTCTAATTATGGCACAAGGACAGCAATAACCCAGTGCATTACTGGTACTTTATTTTATCGACCCCGTAAGGATGAAAGGCAAAGTTAACCTCGGCGGCATTTGAACTCAGTCCGTAAAGGGACGTAACTGTGCTGCAAAGCATGGCATCCGACACCCTAGCGATACTGACAATTCCCAACCTTATATATAATAATAATAATAATAATAATAATAATAATAATAATAATAATAATAATAATAATAATAATGTTTTCTTTATTAACCACAAGGGTTTACATAAAGTAGACATTAAGGACAGTACAGGACAATACAGGACGGTACAAATGGGCATTTCTGCGTGTAAAAAAAAGCAGAGGATGTAATAAAATAACAAAGAAAAAATTCCCCAATAGTGGGGAGACTTCCGAGGGACATTTGTGGAGAAAGCCCATTAAAAGACCACAGTGACCCTGACCACCAGGGCAAGTGCCCTCTCCCAGTTTTCCACCTTTAATTTACAGACACATACTCAGAGAAGGCCCATTCATTCGGGCCATACTTGCCTCTCTCACCCATCTTTCAACAAAATGCTGGGAAGAGAGGACTCCCCACTCTACCCTGATTTTCCTTTTCAAATGAAATTTGAAAAAGTTAATCAGGGCATCACCGAAAAGGTAAGTGCTCGTCTTCAGCCCTTTCAAACGTGTCCACCATACTATCTCTTTCGCCATGGCCACCAGACAGATAAAAACTGCCTGCCCTTCCCGGCTAAAGGAAGAGGGCGGGGCAATCCTCACGATGGACTCAGCTGATAGCTGGATCCGTCCTACACGTGACAGCAGGTGTTCGACATAAACCCACAAGTCAGCAATGCTCGGACACTGGACGAGTGCGTGCAGGACGGTTTCGTCGCCCTGTGCGCATCTCGGACATGCCCGGTTGACGGCACCTCCGTGCCTGTAGAGTTTATCCCGAACTGGCAAAGCTCCGCGGTAGCACTGCCAGGCCAGGGATTTCTGGAAGTTGTCCATAGGCCCCGGCCTGAAAGTCCTTCCGAAGAGATTGCCTAGTTGATTTTCGTCGACGCCTAGAGTTTCTCCAAGTACGTCGTCGCTCTTCCCCTCCACTAATCCCCAATAGAACGCCAAGGTGGAGTTTCCCCCGATCACATTGCGCGATTGATCGAGGGCTGTGAGCACCTGAAGACATTCTAGTCTCCAAGCGCTCCCTCTCGGTCTTCGCTTGACCCAGGACTGCAGCTCCGTCAAGGGGACGAGCTGGGGAAAAACGTGTCTAGCAAACGGCGACCACACCTGATCACCGTCGAGGAAGAGGTGGAGATGTCGTAGCCTGAGCGCGTGTCTGCGCATCATCAGCCACGGAATGCCCAGCCCTCCACATAGCGGGTGTTGACAGCAGATGGAACGCCTGAACATCGGAGCGCGTCCCTTCCACAAAAAGCGAAAGAGCAAACGCTCCAGCGCAGTCAGGCGGGGCGTAGGACAAGGTACGACGGTCAGGCGGTAGTACATGACGGACGCGATGTACGCGTTAGCCACCTCCGCTCGACCTTTCACCTCTCGGCCCATTTCTGGGTGAGAGAAGCCACCCTGCTCGTCACCTCGTCCCAGTTTTTTGTCCGTCTGGAGGTCTGGACCGAACCAGACCCCTAGCAATTTAACCGGTCCGTCCGTCCAGCGCCCGACGACGCTGTTGGAGGGCATGGACCTTCCTCTCCAGGTGCCGAGCTGCAGGCCCACTGACTTTTACTGGTTGATCATTGCTCCTGTCACCGCTTCGTATTCTCTTAGTGTAGTGCCGATCGCCTCGATGTGTTTGGCGTTCGATACCACAACGGTGACATCGTCCGCATATGCTGACACGGATCTTCCGCATCCTAGTTCGCGCGGGACCCCCCTCAACGTCTCCAGTTTGTGCAGTAATGGCTCGAGAGTCAATACGTACAATACGGACGAGAGGGGACATCCTTGGCGGACCGAGCGCATGATGTTGAACGGTTCCGAAAGGTGACCGTTTACTCTCACTACAGAGCAGATGTCGCTGTGCATGGCAGCGATCCAGCCTCTGAAGACGGGCCCAAAGCCTGCCGCCCTCAGGACTGCCGCTAGGTAACGATGGTCGACCCTATCGAAGGCTTTCGACTGATCTAAATTGATCAAAGACCCACCCGTGCCAGGTACCCTAGCTACCCTCTCTACGATGTTTTGCATGAGGTGGAGGTTTTCGTGGATGGATCTGTCTGGAATGGCGCATGTCTGTGCCTCTCCCACCAGACCACCAACGACAAGCGCCAACCTCTTTTCTAGCACCTTGGCCAAAATCTTGAACTCTGTGTTTAGCAGAGTTATGGGCCTAAAATTATCTATGTTATCCCCGTTGTTCGGATCCTTTCTCAGCAGTGCCACCGTTCCTCGGCTCACAGAGCTGGGAATTTCCCGTTCTGTTGCCAGTTGCAGTAGACGTCCGCCAAGAGGCCTCCGAACAAGTCTGGCATCTGTACGTAAAGTTCATAGGGCAGACCATCCAAACCAGGCGATTTACACCTTGTGCAGCCAGTCATTGCCTCCCGTACTTCAGCGGCTGTTATCGGCTTTTCGCAACACTCCGCCTCAGTGGCCGAGAGTCACGACAGTCCGTCGAGGTAGACACTAAAGTCCATCCCTCGACCCGGCCCACCGCTGCCCCCGAACAGCTCAGCGAAGTGTCGCTGAAAAGCTACATAAATTTGCCCGGGATCGAGTAGCATGCGCCCATCGTGGTCCACCAAAGACCGGATCGTGGCTTTGTTGCCACGACGCGCCTCCGCCACTCGGGCCCATTGAACGGCTTTCGTCCCCTCGTGTCTGAGAGCACGCACCCTAGCTCTGACAACGCAGCCTTCGTGCTTTGCATTGAAGAATTGGTCAAGGGCCAATTTCGCCGCAAGCACGTCGGTCGCGATACCTTTGCTAAGCGCCTCGTCTTATTTTCTAACTAGTTCTCCCTCTGCTCTATTTTTCTCTATTGCTAAAGCCTTACTAAACCTAATGGATTCTATTCTAATCGCTCTTTTCAGAGCAAACCACCACTTGTTGTTGACGATGGCCCCCGTCAAAGCCCGCTTAACTAGTTCGCTAATCAGGTCTCTGTAGGCCTTGCGCGCTGGTAAGGACGCGTTTAGCTTCCAGTAGCCGGGTCCTCGTCTATGAAGCCTATCTAAGTCAAGCACACAGATCACGAATTTGTGGTCCGTGTAGCTTGAATTGTGGACAGCCTATGCTATTTCCCTACAAAATACTCTATCTAGATATGATCTGGATGACCGTATGCGATTTGTCCATAGCATATTGGCACATTCGGGAAATCCAATCGGTATCTGTCAGACAGTTCAAAACGTCTGAGCAGGTTGGTGAGGCTCTTGCACCCTCCTCCCCTATCCGCTAATCCCACACAGTCCTAGCGTGCATCTAAGATCCCGTTCTAGACGCCCACTAACACTAAAGAGCGGGACGTTCCAAGAAAGGTCTCCAGACGCTGGAAGAAATCAGGCCGCCCTGCTCCTGTCGGGGCATAGACGGCCACTAGCCTGAAAGCTTGCCCGTCTCCGCTGGTCACGTCCAGCACCACCAACTTACCTTCTGGGTCCAGGAAGATGGCCCGTATGGCGAGATCCAAACCTCTCCGAAAAAGCATAGCAACTCGTCCCCCTGATCCAGGACGGCTGGGAGATGCGTACACATCGTAACCGCCGAAGCTCGGTGCGAAGGCCCGTGCTTCGGAGATTCTGGTCTCGCTGATGGCCACTACATCTATGTTTAGTGACCTGAGGTCGTTGAGCAGGTGGCCCTGCTTCCATGACGACCCCAAGCCACGCGCATTTATGCTGCCTATTCTGAGTGAGGTCATGTTCAAATGGAGTGGAAAAGATGGGAAAGACCACTTACCTTACTTCTCGTAGAGGAAGGATGGTTTCGCCAACCTTTTCACTGCTTGTGGCTTCCTCCGGAAGGATGTCCTTATAAATCCTCCTGGAGAGTGCTTGTCGGAAGTCTCCGATGTCTTTGGGTAATTTTTGTTTTAGTGTCGTGTACGCTTTCTGTGTGATGCGAGTGATTTGTATGTGTGGAGGTGGTGTGAACTTTTGGGGTGTTGTGTAGTCTTTTTCTGTGATGCTGGTGTTGTGTTGGATGTAGTGTAATCGTTGGTTGTTGTTCAAATTTAATGCTGTGTGTTGTCTATCGTTTTGGTTGTTTTGTTTTGTTTGTGTTTGTTGTTGGTTTGTTTCTGTTTCGCTTTTTGGTGACTTTTGTGGTGTTGGTGATGGTGGTGTTAGGGTTAATGATGGTGATGGTATTGGTGTTTGTGGTGATGGGGTTGGTGATGCTGGTGTGGATGGTGGCATAGCTGTCCTAACTTTTTTGTTTGATAGTTTATTTGTTTCCTTCTGTATTTTGTTTTTGGATAGGCCGCGGAGTGGAAAGTCCTCCACAGGCATTGGTTTTGGTTGTGGCGTGGTGGATGGTGTAGGCGCTGGTGCTAGTTCTGGCGCGTTGGGTGGTGGTAGTGTTGCTTTTGCTACTGTTGCTGGCGTTGTTGCTGCAACAGTTGCTTCTGTTGTTGCTGCTACAGTTGTTGCTGCCATTTCTGCTGCTGGTGGTGTTGATGGTTGAGTCACTGGGGTGGGTAAGAGATGTGGCCTCAACTTTTTAGCCTGAGGGCAGAAAGCCCTTAGGTGGGTTCCTTCACCACAAACGACACACCTAGGCCTTCTACCTTCGACGATTACGGTGAGGTGGCTGTCGTCAGTGAGGTCCATTACCTCTGGGATCTCCTCAATGATTTTATGGTCCGCTTGGATCAGGAGCTCCATCCCAGATCCGGACCAGTTCTCCTGCTTTTCCTTTGCTATTTCTATTATTTTGGTGTTGGCCTCGATGCCGGCGAGGGCGGCAGCCATTATCCAGGTAATTTCGATAGCTGGTGGAATGTGGGTCACCCTGATCTTTACGAGTCTCTGACCACAATAGCTTGGGACGAGTGTGAAGTCGTCGCTTCTTAATGGGGCCATGCAGTGCTCTCTGGCCTCCTGTGATGTTCCAAAGAACACGTCCAGGGTTCCCTATTTCTTCCCACGTCTGATGTCGGTTTTTTTTGCCCACACATATACCAAAGCTTTTGGATTTGGGACTCGGATGCCCGTTCCACTCGGCGCGATTTTATGTTAATCGTCCGATAAGACACGGTGCATAGGCGCCGATGCTCCATTTTATTTGGTGGGGGTGGGGGGATTAGGTTGACCATGTACCCATCTTTCTTTACCATTCTCTTGGCTTCATCTAATTCCTCCTGAGTTACCTGGATGGTTTCGCATTTTTTGGTTGCTTTGGCAAAGGACACGGTGTTATTCTCATTGTTGTTGTTGATGTTGTTATTGTTATTTTTGTTATTGTTATTTTTGTTTCAGTTGTGGTGGTGGTGGCGTCAGTGGTGTTCGGTGTGGAAGAGTTCATTCTGGGTGAATCCATTTCGATGTCACGAGATAATTTATTTTTTTCTTTTGTTTCTGTTGCCGCTGTGGTGGTGGTGGGTGGCGGCTTCAACACCTGCAGTCATTGGTAATGGCGGGAAATGAATGTCTGCAAGAGACAAATTTAAATTATTGCTACTGCTTATATTTTTAGTGTTGGCAAACGTAGTAATATTTACAATGGTGGTGTTGGTGTGAGGTGTTAGTTTGTGAGGAAGGCTCTCAGCTGCTTGCTGTAGCTGTGAGTTGTCCCTGATCTTTTCAGAGAAATCTTTTGTTTGATAGTTATAAAAATTTAAATTTTGGGCTCAAGGCCCCAATCTTTTTGAGTGTCCTTTTCCGAAAGCAAATTTTGTGACTTTATAAACACTTAATAACAAACATTTTCCATAAATGGCAATTTTAAACAAACGAAAACAACAAATCTTTGCGGAGCTCACAATGATACGATTTCCTACATAGGTCGCTAATAATAATAATAATAATAATAATAATAATAATAATAATAATAATAATAATAATAATAATAATAATAATAATAATAATAATAAGAGAAGAAGAAACTTTTAGGGGTTCAAGTCAATTTCCTACTATGCTGCATTTCATAGGCGCTGAATAGCTTAGTAGCTTCTTGATCCATCGCCTCACTTGTCAGATAGGTGATTTTATTTAAGAACATCGTATTTTATATGGTATACTTCCATGTAGTATATAGTCTTTTTGAGTTGACTCCAATCAGTATTAACCTTTAGTAGATTGGAAGTATCGGTAGAGGGTCCGATGCTATGCTTTGCAGCAAAGAGTTACGGCCCTTTATGATCTGAGTTCAAATCCCGCCGAGGTTAATTTTGCCTTTCATCCTTACGTGGTCGATAAAATAAAGTACCAGTAATACACTGGGATAATTGCTGGCCTTGTGCCAAAAGTAGAAACAATTATTTCACCTGCTGTTGATATTTTTTGTTTGTTGGCGTTGTCTCGGTAGTTAGTTTGGTGTTGTTTTATTAACTGTGTGATTGTATCCGTGTATTTGAATTCGTGTGTGTGTGTATGTGTGTTTATGCGTGTGTGTTTGCATTTGTGTTTGTGTGCATGTGTGTGTGTGTGTTTGTTTGTGTGTGTGTGTGTTTTTTGTGTTGTGTGCAAATTTGTATATTTGTTTCCTTACTGGCGGTGTCAAATTTTATATATATATGTTTACGCTGGCGGATATTTCTATGAAAGTGATTTAAAAGAAAATTTGATTTTTAAATAGATATGTTTGTGAATTCGACATACGTATATACGTATACATACCTAGATAAAGATATACGTATACATACCTAGATAAAGCCACAGACTTAGATAAAGATAATTCAATATATTTATCAGGATAAAGCAGACAGCGTACCACACGAAGACGCACATATGAATACATGTACAACCCCCTCCCCGAAACCTGCCCCCCCCCCCCCCAAAAAAAAAAACCCCAGATACTTTCTTAAACACTTTTATGTATAAATTGTATACATATATTTGGACATGATGACGTGAGGTATTTTTGCCGCCAGAACACAGGCGATTCAGTTCGGAACTTGCTGTTGAAACGGCAGGAACTCAGCCATCGAAGTCCCAACTCCTTCATATGTATATATATATATATATATATATATATATATATATATATATATATATATATCATATATATATCATATATATATATATATATATATATATATATATATATATATATATATATATGTGTGTGTGTGTGTGCGTGTGTATATATATATATATATATAAATGTATGTATATATATATACACATGGATATGACTGATCTATGCGAATATATACACCCAAACGTTCAGTATATATTTCCCCGACACAATCAATATCTTCAAAAACCTTATTTCCATATCTTGTGATTTTCTCACTGAACCTCTAGTCTCTCACGTATTGTCCAACATTAAGAATTCCGGCCATTCTTTCGTTGAACCTGCCAATATTTTCTTCATTATAGACGTTACATCTTTAAACATTATCATTTTATAAACTGACAGAATTTTATTACTGAAATGCTTCTTTGCTTGCAGTACCATATACGTCTAACCCAGTAGGTGCGTGTCAATGGCCTTCGTGCTAGACTGTTAAGGTTAATGTTTTCTTTAAACTGTTGGAGGTCTATTGCTTTGGGATGCATTACAGAAGGCTGAGGATCTGGACAGGACGGACAGGATACGAAGGATTGGGTGAGGTAGTTAGTGTAGGTTCGGGTGAGTGCTTACATTATGAGTAAGGAGAATAGGAGAGACAAGCAAAGCGAATGTGCCTGAGTGGAGATGTCATATGACTAGCAAATGCCGGTGAGAAACCCATTTATAGTAATAATAGAATAGATAGAGGAACTAGACAGCACGTTTGTGACCAAGCATGTTGCAGGACGCTAGTTAGAAAATTTGAGCTGGTTAGCCACGTGACCTTGATCTGAAATGGTCTTGCATGCCAATGTGTGCAACAGCAGCCGTGCCAAAGCACTACTACATTGTGAATATCAATTGTGTTTTCAGGACGATCAATATTTTTAGGTGGTTGAATTATTTTCTGACTTTAAAGGGAAGGGCCAGCGTTACTAGCAATGTTGAGGATGTTTATTCTTGAAACCAGTATTAACTATCATCTCCTACCCACGCCTGGGCAGTCTATAACATATGCTTAACCAAGAGATATTATATAATCATCTACAAAAATCTACTAGTATGCATGATTATGTAATAAGTACAGTCAGGTATTCTGATATATGACTAAATATGATTTCTTGATTATTCTATTTAGACAAGATGATGAAGTTCAACGGCTTTCATGTTTATCACCTAATTTCTTAGTACAGAATTGCCAAATCCCATCCCCAGATCTCTAGTATAATCAAGCCAATTTAGAACTGTCAGGTAATTCAACAAGAGCATTAACTGCTTCGAATTTTCCGATCCACGGATGAAGTGATGTGAAAGTAACATACACAGCTTCTCTCTACATAGAAAATCTATTAGAAAGTTCATAAAATTCAGATGCATCATTCAGAAGCCATTTAAATTATTGGATAATATTTTCCTCGGTCAACTGGGTTACATGACATTTCTACGAATCTCGCATGCCCGAGTCAATGTAATGGCGTACTCTGTTTAAATTTACGATACCAATAATATTATATTCGTAAAATTCTCTTATCTGTAGACGTAGAAATGCAAATGTGCTCTTTTCTGACACCGCCATACCAGGTTTGACTGAACAGAACTATGATTAATGGCATTCCAGCCATAATGATTGCGTGTTTTGTTCAGAATGACTGTAGTCTGTGATATTATGGAGATTTTCTTACCATTTTTGGAATATAGAGCAAACGTGTAGTCTCTCCCTCATGAAACCTGTATATATATATATATATATATATATAAATGAAAATCCGAAGGCAAGGTAAAATTCCAATCATTTAATCATGACACATGTTTCAATAAGCGATAGATCGATTGTGAAGCCATGATCGATTATCTCTGATCTCATCGGGGGAAAATGAATTGTCTTCACATTCTTGATATGAGGGAGAAAAATAACGATGTTCTCTCACAGAATTCATTCCCTCATATGAAGACACACCAGCCAGATACAGTTGATACGTATACTCCGTTTTACATCATCTAGCTGTTTCCTTGAATGGAATTGGAGATATACAAACGCGTGGGGAACTTAATATTACTAACATAAAGTTATTGGACCATTTTACACAACCAATAATGCACCTTACTATATAACAAATAAGGATCTCTATGACAATATACCACCTATCAGCAGGTCAATACGTGGACAGAATCTCAGATTTGCTGGCCACTGTTGGCGCAGCAAGGAAGAAATGGCAGGTGATGTGTTGTTATGGAGTCCATCACATGGAGCAAGAAACGCTGGTCGTCCAAAGAAGACATACGTCAAACAACTTGAGGACGATACTGGATGCACTGCGGAAGAACTGGCAAACGCTATGAGAGACAGAGATGGATGGAGGAAACGTGTCGTAGAAAGCCGAGCAAGCTCGACCTTATTATGATGATATATATATATATATATATATATATATATATATATATATATATATATATATATATATATATATATATATGTCTGCATCGGAAGCCACAAGGAGCAAGTAGGGTCGGGTGGGGGTATGGGTGTGAGGTAAGTGGGTGACTAAGGGTGTTTGAGTCGCAGAGCAGCCAGGACCTCCTCGGTGGGTTGGAGGACAGTGTCCTCTGAGGCAACAACTCTGAATATTATATATATATATATAGCTATAAATTATATATATATATATATATATATATATATATATATATATATTTATATATAATATTCTTTATCTCTCTATCTGTTTGTCTGTTTCCTTATGTATTCTCAAATGGCTCGACCCAACCAAATACAATTTTACATGTAATTTTTATTTTCATTTGGATTAAAACAATCTAATATTTTATCTAAAATAATCTTTCTATAGTCAACAATACTACGACGGCGATAACGACGACAACGTCACATTTTGTAAATGAGTGTGTATGTGTTTGTGAGTGTGTGTGTTTACGCGTTCGTTACGTACGTTAGTAAGTTACATACATATACAACTTCACGTAAACGTAAATATATATATAACATTCTTTATCTCTAGAATACATATATATATATATATATTCTTTATCTCATAGAATACATATATATATATATATATATATATATATATATATATATATATATATATATTATCTCATAGAATACATATATATATATATATATATATATATATATATAACATTCTTTATCTCTCTATCTGTTTGTCTGTTTCCTTATGTATTCTCAAATGGCTCGACCCAACCAAATACAATTTTACATGTAAGCAAGCTCGACCTGATGATGATATATATATATATATATATATATATATATATATATATTTCGTTTAACCTGTAAAATAAGCCCCCATATTAACTGTAAAACTAGAAATGTAGTGTATAGCATAAGATGTACTGAAGGACAATGTAGAGACAAAAATATAGTGTACATAGGTGAGACAGCTCGTAGTATAGGGGAACGGATACCTGAACACTGGCGAGACCTTCAAGATAATAAAGAATCATCTGTACTCTACCAACATGCTAAGATAGAACACAAGGGTAAATTAGAGAACATAGAAATAAAAATAGAATCTACACACAGAAAAGATGCAATGTTTAGACAAATTACAGAGGCAATAAACATAAAAGAATTACAACCAAAATTAAATAGAAAATATGAGTGGAACAGCAACATCACAACTTACAATTAAGGACAAAGTGAAAACACACACACACATAGAACAAACAACCAACCAGTAACATGTAAATAAATAAATAAATAAACAAATAGATAAATGAACATAAACACACACAGACACCCGGATGTGGCGCATGCGCACACAATACACGCACAGAAAAAAAATGGCGTAGGACAGAACAAAGGAGAGGCACAGAAACAAAGAAAGGAATCCCCAGTCACTGAAGAGGTCACAGAGTGTGTGACGAAAGGACTATGACTATATATAAACAAATATCTGGTTGTGGAACCAACCAACCAACCAGAAATTTATAAATTTATAAACTTGTAAATCTATAAATATATAATAAACTGAAGTGAAAGCAACTGGTGCGTGTGTTTCTTATTGGCAACATGACCCTCCCAAAGTATAACAATATATATATATATATATATGTATATATCATCATCATTAGGTCGAGCTTTCTTACATGTAAAATTGTATTTGGTTGGGTCGAGCCATTTGAGAATACATAAGGAAACAGACAAACAGATAGAGAGATAAAGAATGTTATATATATATATATATATATATATATATATATATATATATATATATATATATAAATGTATTCTATGAGATAAAGAATATATATATATGTATTCTATGAGATAAAGAATATATATATATATATGTATTCTAGAGATAAAGAATGTTATATATATATATTTACGTGAAGATGTATATGTATGTAACTTACTAAACCCTAACGTACGTAACGAACGCGTAAACACACACACACACAAACACATACACACTCATTTACAAAATGTGACGTTGTCGTCGTTATCGCCGTCGTAGTATAGTTGACTATAGAATGATTATTTTACATAAAATGTTAGATTGTTTTAATCCAAAATGAAAATAAAAATTACATGTAAAATTGTATTTGGTTGGGTCGAGCCATTTGAGAATACATAAGGAAACAGACAAACAGATAGAGAGATGAAGAATATTATATATATATATATATATATATATATATATATATATATATATATATATATATATATATATATAATATTCAGAGTTGTTGCCTCAGAGGACACTGTCCTCCAACCCACCGAGGAGGTCCTGGCTGCTCTGCGACTCAAACACCCTTAGTCACCCACTTACCTCACACCCATTCCCCCACCCGACCCCATTTTCTCCTTGTGGCTTCCGATGCAGACATCATGTGCGCCATCAAGTCCTTCCCAGCTAGCAGCTGCGGAGGTGTTGATGGTCTCCGACCAGGCCACCTCAGGGTGTTGATATCCCCCCTCTGCACCGAGGCCGGGTGTTGCCTTCTGAGTGCAATTGTAGTGCTCACCAATAGGCTCATCCATAGCGCCCTGGACCCTTACGCCCGAGGCCTCTTTTTTTTCGGCCAGCCACACCGCTCTCAGGAAGAAAGAGTGTGGCATACGCCCCATTGCTGTGGGCAATGTCTTCCGGAGGCTGGCTGCCAAGGTGATCTGCAAGTCCGTCACACACGAACTGGGTGAAGAGTTTAGTCCGGTACAACTGGGTGTCGGTGTGTCCGGCGCCAGTGAGGGGCCACTCATGCAGCCAGGCAGTTCTTCAACAGCTGCCCATCGGAACTGGCATCCAGGTGCTCCAGGCACCTCATTATCAAGCTTGACATGAGGGATGCCTTCAACTCTTTACGCACGGATCATCTGCTCGAGGCCTGCCTCAGCCGAGCCCCCTCTGCCTACCCTCTGGCCTACCTGTCTTCTGGAACCCCGAGCATGCTCCTTGCTGCTGATACGGTCATACCCTCGGCTACTGCGGTCCAATAGGGCAACCCTTTGGGACCCCCCCCCCGTTCGCCCTTGGTATTGACCACATCACCCGGAGTCTCATGGCCCCTCTCAATGTTTGGTATCTGGATGATGCTACGTTGGGCGGGCACGTACGGATGGTCTGACATGACCATCAATTGGTGGTTTCTCGCCTAGCGGGAATCGGCCTCCAGGTCAACTCGGCCAAGTCGGAGGTGGTGAATGTCAGCCTCGATGCTGCGAGCTTTGCAGCCTCCGTCTTGGTCGTGCGGTGCATACTCCACCAGGTTCAGGTGACCTCCAAAGAGGATGTCCTCATCCTCGGGTCACCGATCCACCCGCCGGCCATCCGCTCCACCATCAGGTCCAGGCTTCAAACAGCTCCAGACTCTCATGAGCCGACTGGGCTTGATTGACGGCCACCCAGCTCTCTTTCTGCTGAGCAACTGCTTCGCCATGCCGAAGCTCTTCCATACACTCCACAGCGCTACGTGCTACACCCAGACATCTCTCCTCGCTGACCTCGATACTTGTATCCGAGCAGCAGCCGAGGAGATATGCAACGTCAAGTTTGACGACATAGGGTGCGCAACAGGCCACTTTACCTGTCAGGTATGGCGGCCCTGGCCTCCGGTCCTCCACTAGCTTTGCCGGCGTATCTTTCGGCGGTAACCTCGTGCCGCGTCCTCGTCAGCAGGGTTCTTCAAAACACAACAGAACTCTCTGTGTTCAGAGAACGTGAGGCCGCCTGTGAGACGTGGGACCGACTGGGACTTAGCCCAGTAGACGTCTCTCCTCCTTCTCCTCTTGTTGACGTCAGGTCCCCCCAATGCACTTGGGATGCCATCCAGTGCAGCCTGGCCTCAGACACGCTCACGCGCTAGCTCGACCAGCACCGCCATGCTTGTTTTCTTGTGGCCGCCAAACCTCACAGTGGTGCCTGGCTCCATGCTCTGTCCTCCTTCTCCACTGGCACGCAGCTAGACAACCATAGCCTGCGCATCGGTGTTTCCCTGAGGCTCGGCCTACGAATCTGTCAGCCATACCAATGTCGCTGCGGTTCCACCGTGGACTCTTTCAGCCTCCACCCGCTTTCCTGTCTCCACAGTGCCGGCCGCATTCCACGCTATTCTGCCCTCGACGTAGTCATTAAGCATGGCTTGGACGCTGCAGGCTTCCCTTCCCAGCTCGTGCCGGTAGTGCTGGATCGAAGGGGCGGCAAAAGGCCAGATGGCATGACCATCTTCCCGTTCCGCGGTGGCAAACCCCTCGTCTGGGATCCCACTTGCACCGACACTTTCTGCAGCCGCAACCTGGTGCAGTCTGCGACTGACCCAGGTTCCGCTGCACGTTGGGCTGAGGGGTCCAAACTCCTCAAATATCGGTCGCTCTCCGACAGGTTTGAGGTCGTACCCCTGGTAGTGGAGACTTCTGGTGCCCTCGGCCCCAGGGCTACCTCCTTACTCACCACCATAGGCGCTGAGCTGAACCCACCGCAGGTGTGAGCCCCGCGAGTTGGAGTTGCTTTTCCAGCGCGTCTCCCTTGCCGTCCTCCGGGGAAAGGCCTTCTCCATTCTGTCCGCCGGGGCTGTGGGTGGATCTCACCGCGTACCCTTGTGGCTTTTGTGGAAGAAATAGGAAGACAACAACTGGAAAGTTTGTTATAATATCGTCTTTTTTAATGTTTCATGGATTACGTTACTGATTTAATTCCCCATAATTGTTAAAGTGAAAATCCAATAATTATGTTAGAAGCTACAAGAAGACACAGAAATGCAATGAAAATATATATATGAGGAAAATAAAGATACAAATTTATTAGCAACAACGGAAAAAAAAAAGAATTTTGAAATTTAAAAAGTAAAATATAGATATTTCGAAATAATTATGACACAAACAATATATCTTCCGAGTTATTGTTTACTAATCTGAATAAGAACAGCAGTAACATTGAGCTAGTATATATATATATATATATATATATATATATATATATATATATATATATATATATATATATATATATATATATATATATATATTTATAAGTCGTTTGGAAGCCTCGACAATGCAAATGGGTAAATCTCCGTGTAACAAGGTCCGGTGGTGGAGAGAGATATGTAAGTGGGTGTACGTTGAGATGCGTGGTGTGTATAAGATGTGTGAGATGTGTAGAATGAAGGGAAGAGTAAAAGAATAAAAATAATAATAACAACACAAGAGAGAGAGTTACCTTGAGTGAGATTTAATAGTCCCTATATATTTCGGATTCACATCCATCAACTGGGGTTTTTTCCGGGGTGGGGGAAAAGGTTGTCTGTCGGACAACTCGGAACGCGTCTTTCGCTGTCTGTTGATTTGAAAATATATATATATATATATATATATATATATATATATATATATATATATATATATATATAAATATATATATATATATATATATATATATATATATATATATATATATATATATATATAAATATATATATATATATATATATATATATATATATATATATATATATATATATATATATATATATATATATATATATATATGTGTGTGTACTGGAATACTGGAAGGTAGTATCCGTAGTGGTAGAGCACTCAGTCCATGGGACGAGTTTGGTATGTGCGGATATTCAGCTCGGACAGCAGTCCGAGCTAAATATCCACATAAGGGGAAACAATTTTTCTCGCCATGATGAACTGACTGTTGTTACTACTAATATATATATATATATAAATAAATATATATATATATATATATATATATATATATATATATATATATATATATATATACACGTAATACACACATGTGTGTGTATGTATGTTCTTCTGGTTTTATAATTTCACAAAGTTTTACCAATAGAGAGAGAGTCGGTTTCTAACATAGACACACGACTCTCTCATTGGAATTTACACAACATCAACTAGGTAGATATGTATGCATGCATGTGTAGATATGGATGTTATTGTATGTGTGGATGTGTATGTTCTGAGTTGTCTGTGTGCATGTGTATATGCTTTGTATCTGTACATGTGTATATGCAGTTATTAGATGCAAAAGATTTGGAATGTTTTACATATTTTTACTGTTCCATTAATGGATTGTACGTGTAGCTTCCTAACTAGTTGTGTTCTTTCTGTTCCTGTGAAGCCTAGCTTCTCAAGATTTGTATTGAGACAGTTACTAACATATCCCATTGCCCCAATAATCACAGGCATAAATCTGAAGGTGTAATCAGAGTGGAGTATCTGCAGATTTCTCATCAGTTCTGCATAAATATTCTCCTTTTCACTAATCTTTGATATTATATTGACATCTGCTGGGCAGCTAATTTCCACTACTGTGCATGTTGTCTTCTCCCTGTCACATATCATAATATCTGGTCTGTTATGCCTGCATTTTATTGGGGTTTTTACTGGAACATTCCACCAGTACTCTTTCATATTATGTACATGGATGTCTTCCACATTGTTGTAGCTTTTAATGTGTTTATTATCGGGGCTATCTTTTTTACGAACTGCATTGTACAGTGTTTTGGCCAGTACATCATGCCTCATAGGTAGATAGTACCGCGATGACATCTTTGGACAGCTGATGATGACATGGATGATATCCTCACTGTTAGTTCTGCAGAGTCTGCACTTGTTATCACATCTAGGTGTTTTGCCTGCATACCTATCTCTTTTGTGAATCAGGTATTTCGTGCTAATCTCCTGTTCTTGGATTGCAAAAGCGTATCCTTCAAAGTGGGAGCCAATATAGCGGTTGTTGGTCCAAGATAGACTACTTTCCTTATCTATATTACTCTCACTCTGGAGCTTCCTGGCAACATATCCATGCATGATTTTTTGCTGATAGGCATGCAATTTTTCTTCCATGGATTCACTGCGATACTGCTGAGCGACTTCCCTGGGTGTGAGTTTTTGATTATCACACAGTGAATATCTCTCAAGGAGTTCCTTCCCAACTCTCATGATCTTATATGTTTCATGCAGATAGACTTGCTCGAGAAGCGGGCTCCTACGCTTCGAGGTTCGTATATGTTGTCGGAGAGATATGATGCGTCATTGTTGTTTGAACTGATGTTAGGCCTCTGCCTCCCTGCTTACGTTTCAAGTAAAGGCGGTCTATCTCACTGTTGATGTGAAAGTTTCCGGTGCTGTTCAGTATTTTTCGAGTTCCAACATCAACTGTTCGGATTTCGTCTATCGTCCAATTGAGTATTCCAAACGTTGGTGTTAGGACAGGCACAGCAAACACATTGTGAGCCACTGTTTTGTTTTGCGCAGAGAGTTCCGATGACCATATCTTTCTTAATCGGGTGTAATATTCCCTGGTTACGCGTTCTTTATTACAGATACCATCATAGGATATGTTCTCATCTATCCCCAGGTATCTGAAGCAGTCCTCATCAGTGACACTTATTATTTTGCCCTTCATATCTCTATAGACTGATGTTTGGTTTCGTTTGAATCTTTTATTAAGCATTTTTCTCTCATCTACCTTCTTCAGGTATCTGCGTTTTTCGCTAACAGCTCTCAATTCTTGAGTGAGGGTGATCAGCTTATATTGGAGAGTTCTGGTTCTACTGTTACCAAACATCGTCTCTATTTTATTTTTCACTCTTTGTTGGTGAGGAGTGAGGTTTTTTTGTGTTTGTTTGCATGTAAGGAACATTGTCACATGTCCTATGTTTTTTCGTAGGTCAGCACTCTTTTTTTCTATTTTAGTTATATATGATGGTGTTTTTGGTGGTGTTTTGTTCTTGTTAATATCTCTGTTATCACCAAGATAATGCTTCACTGTCATTGCTAAGGCATATAAACAGGCGTCGATTTGCCAAAATGTTGGGGTTTTTATCCGTCTTCAATATTCATCCC
>OZ024740.1:222065281-222120281 GCA_964016885.1 Eledone cirrhosa
ATTTCTTCAACTCTCCTTCTCTGTACAATTGAAAAGTAAATGTCAATATATAAAAACAGAGTTTTTAGCATTTATTCAATACATAAAGGCAACAGTTTTATGAGCAACTATATTTTTACATCCAACACCCTTTTGCTCTCTCGCCACAGACGTTCAACGATAAACCAAACATTTTCTTACTTTTCTGTGCACCTCTTAAGGCTACTAGTGCCCTCAACCTCAGGGTTTGGGAGTACCCGCTTGGAGATTTCCTTGTCTACGACATGGCAATTCTCAGAATAACTCTGTGTTAATGAGTTAATATGTTATGGTGAATTCATAAAGTATATATAAGTTAAAACTTATTAGCTGCCCTGAAATCTTGCTCAGGGAGATGCGAACAGGCCACCTCAGAGACCTTATCTCGCCAAACGCTGCAGAGGCAGGAGCATATCGGCTCCAGTCAATCACAGCTATCAACAACTGTCTTCCCGGCGCCAACCGTACCTTCTACGCCCACCATTCTTTTCTTCTCAGCCAGTCTGACCGCCGTGAGGATGAATGATGGAGGCATCCGTCCCGTCGCAGTGGGCAACCTCTTCCAACGACTTGCAACGAATATAGCTTGGAAGTCAATCAAAGATGACATGAGTCTGGCGCTAAGAACTGCCCAGACACTTTATAGAGCACATACCTTCTTCGTCACCCCACCTCCTACTGAAGTTAGATATGAGAAACGCTTTCAACACTTAGAGACGTGTCTTAGATGGGCCCCTTCTATAAGTACTCTTGTTCAACTCTCATACAGAACAACCAGCATACACAAGGTCCCTGGCAACAAGGTAACTTTCACTACGGGTGTCGAGGAAGGCGACCCAATCAGCCGCCCTCTCTTTGCGCTGGCAGTTGACGACGTTGCCCGCACATCATCGGGTAGCTGGACAATGCGACCCTGGGTGGCTCAGATGAGTCGGTAGTTGAGGACCTTCAACAAATCATCCCAGCTCTAAAGATCCTCGAAGTCGAGATCAACCCATACAAGTCTGAAGTGATAGACACTGGCTACGGTGAAGCCGAATTCCATACACAGCTCCATCCCATCCTTCCTGGGGTTCGTTTCTTACGCCTTCATTTTCAGCTCTCCAATTTTCTCGAACGCCATACGGGAGTGCTTGGAGACAAAGAAGGCAGACATGTTGATGATGACCGAGAGGTTGTACCTCATTGGTGTGCAGCCTGTTCACTTCTCCTGAGCAATTGCATCACCCTTCCTAAACCTTTGTTCACGTTGCGCGGGTGTCTTGTCACTCTCTCACAGATCACCTCGGTGAACTCGATTCTACCATCCGGCGCTGTGCTGAACTCATCTACAATGTCAGTTTTGACAGCAACGGCTGGCAACAGGCGAAGTTCCCTGGGATATTCGGTGGCCTCGGCCTCCGATCCGCATCAGATCTGACACTATCACCCCATCTCTCCTCAATCTCCGCCAGTCACACCCTCATCAGTGAGATATTCGCCAAGGTGTGACCCAAGGACTGGAGCGAGCTCTGGCCGATGGACGAGCAAAGGTCGCTCAGTCCCCTACTATACAAATGTCCAACGTAACCGTGACGAAATCAAGGTCTAATTGCTGGCAGATCAAGTCTGGCTTGAACCAGCACCACCTCGCCTGCCTTCGTTCCACCTCGCAGCCCCAAAGCCACACCTGGTTCAATTCGGTGCTCTCTTCATCAATAGGTACCTTTCCT
The DNA here is from genome assembly GCA_964016885.1 of Eledone cirrhosa. Taxonomy (NCBI): domain Eukaryota; kingdom Metazoa; phylum Mollusca; class Cephalopoda; order Octopoda; family Eledonidae; genus Eledone; species Eledone cirrhosa. Next base: position 222,067,012 of record OZ024740.1, read on the forward strand.
GATGGTGAGTGCACTCACATTAGAGTAGCCCAACGCCTTGACCTCCGCTTGTATGAGCCACATAAATGCTGTTGTGGGGCTGTCGTCAATGAGTTTGGCCTACACCCATTATCATGCCACCAGAGCATAGGCCGATTCCCCCAAAACGCCTCAATGTCATAATGATTAGGAACATCGATTCAGTCGGCTCCCCATCACCACCGGAGGTAGTACGCCTTGATCGTGATGTCGGCAATCGCCCTGGCTAATTACCCCTTTCCCTTTTGGAGGAGGGAAATCCCTCATCTCAGACTCCACACGTGACACTTTTTCCGCCTCCAGCTTAGTCGACTCAACTGCAAATGCCGGCACCACGGCTCGCAATTGAGAGGATAGGTGGACAAGCAAATACTTGATATCCGGCCGCTTCCTCTTTGTACTGGTCGGAGTCGAGACCTCAGGCGTCCTAGGAACCAGGACATTTGACAACCTTCGTGAAACAGGATCGATAGCTGTCCGTCTGGGGAAGGAGCCGCGTCAGGTGGAGTGGTTGTTCCAGCATGAGTCGCTGGCCATTGTCAGCGGAAATGCCGTCGCCATATTGTGCGCGGGGCGCAGCCGAAAAACCGCTCTGGCCTAAGTTTAGAATCAGGCACCCTCAGCCCTTCTTTCTTTTTTTACTTTTTGTCTAGCTGTCCTTGCTCTTCCCCTTCTTTTCCTCTCATCTATGACAATTTAGTTCTTTCCATTGCTGCTTTCTTTTTCAGTATGTTTATATAACTCTAATACGAAATAAAAATGTTGAGGTAAATTAAATATATATATATATATATATATATATATATATATATATATATATATATATATATATATATATATATATATATATATATATATATATATATAAATATATATATATGTGTGTGTGTGTGTGTGTGTGTGTGTGTCAACATGAATGGACCTGTTATTTTTATCTAAAGACATTTTTTCCAATTCTATCCCGCCCATCCCCACAATCTATCTTATTTCTCATTCTTTCTTCTGATGAAGGACTAGCGTCCGAAACGTTATGATCCTCTTTCTGCTATATCAAGCGTTAACCTAATATATCCCTTCCATATACTGTACCTATTGTGGTGTTATTTCTGTTTACCTTTTCAACACACATACACCCCATCCCCACACACACACTCACACACACACACATATATATATATATATATAATTTACCTCTCTCTCTCTCTCTCTCAATATATATATATATATATATATTAATATCCTGCAGTTATTAAATAAATAGTTCCTTATTTGGAATTCTCTTTGAGTCAATATATCGACATTATCAGTTTTACTATTTTGTATAAACAAAATAAGCTTTATACTTATGTTATTAACCAATGAACTTTCAATACACAGTATTTTCAAAATATACCAGCAACACTCACTCCAATATAAAACAACTGATTATCGATTTATATTCTTTCTGTATTACTAATTCATAATTTAGGCTCAAAAGCATAATTGATCCTTACAAAATTTGAACGCATAATATATAGTGATTGAAAAGTACATAGTCAAATATATCCATACACTCTACCATTATACTAATTCGGCCTCCATGATGTTTATAATTAATAATATTTTTATTAGCCCCAGGTGAGACACAAAAATATAATTAATAATTTGTATTGAATATCGTTTAAATATACTAATACAATCGCACTTCCTTCTATCAGTGACATAGTTCTATTGACTTCGAGTTTGACATTTATTCAATTGTTAGCTGGCACTAGAATATAAATACTAATATTTTAATCAATAAGAGTAAATGATATTTAGACTAAACATTCATAAAATACTTATTTATTAAAGAAAGAATATTATCTAGAAACAATTGATAAAATTAGTCGCAGAGGAATTTCATTCTGTAACCCGCAAAAGTTGTTAAGTCACATATAGGATTATCAGGACTATTATCTTTTAAGTATTTGAAATATCAAAGGTTGTAGACTCTTTATTATTGGGATTGTTACAGTTAATATTTTGTATTTAGAGTTTATTAGTCGATATAAGTACAAAACGAGATAATAAAACCATAACAAAAAAAAAAAAAAACAGGAGAGCAAAGGTCTTCTACACTGTTTTCTATACTTCAGAAAGAAAGCAAAAGATGAATTTTCAGGATGATGCAAAGATTTCGGCAGATAAGAGTATTGTTAGCTTGTACGGTATAACAAGTTAAACGTGCCCAACGTTGCACAAATTAGTAAATATTTGGAAATTGTTCAAGACTAATTCTTTTTTAAAGTAGATGAGGCTTAATTCATGATGGACTGAAAAAATACCATAACATTTATAGACATTAAAAGGTATGTAAATTTTTATTTAGCGTAACATCATTGAAAACCGATTGTATCTTTTATATGGAAAGGCTTATTTCTTCAAACCAGAGATATACTTTTTAGGGAATGGAGTTCAGAACAAGTAAATGAGAAGCATTCTTCAAATAAAGAGCTGCTTTTGAGGATGTATAAAAATTGAAACGCTGACACACACACACACACACACACACACACACACACACACACACACACACACACATAGCCTCTCTCTCTCTCTCTCTCTCTCTCTCACATACACGCACACATACAAATACACATACATACACACAAATAAAAACTATACATACATTGTGATCGATTATATATACTGAAGTACACATACAAGTGTTTATGAAACCTACAATTTATAGAACTTAGAATGAGCTATGCAGTGGATTTCTCAATCAGTGGTCGAACAGCGGTATTCATTAGATGATTTAGTGAATCTAATATGTTAGCCTACATCCATAAATTGCACTAGAGCTGTCGATTGTTGTATCTACTGCAATAATGGAAAATTGAGATTATTAGATTTATAAAAGGTAACTTGGTAGTAACCCTCGAAGCCAGAATTATCGCCATTCATAACATCCGGACGATACAAGTTGGAATCTAATAAGGATATTGAAAAAAAAAATCAAACAGGAAATGCTATGCGATGTTTCCGAAACAAATTTTCCATACAAAGTGGTTCGTTTATTACAAATTGCTATGTGCAACCCAGCCAATATCAACGTTAGTCAGTTAAAGAGGCTTCTTAATCATTTTATTATGTTGCATTGAAGCATGATCTGTATTTTGAAGTTTACAGTGTCTACGACTAGAAATACATTTTCACAGAAATAGAACGCAATAGTTGAAGTTTAATTGTTCCAGCTTCGGAAGAAATTAATATTGTGTCAAAATGATTTCCTCGTTATTTTGAAAGAAAATTTTAAGAAATTGGTTTATTATACAGGTCAGCTCTGTCTTTCGATGAGTACCAGTCTATGGCCAGTTTATGACATTGTTATGTCGAAGGAATGATTTGGAATATCTGGTCCATCTCTACGCTTTCTGAGATCAAATCTCATCTTTTCTTCTAGGGATGCATATAGAATCAGCAATAGAAGTACCATGGAAAACATAATCATTTCCCTTGGCCTAATAGAGCAATCGGCCTTTTATTTCGTTTTTTTTTCAACAGCCGCAAAATGTATCTAAATATAATAGTATTTTGACACAATTGATGTTCCTAGTAGCTTAATATATAAAAATAATACTAGAATTTGATTAATGATGCCATGTCTGACGTATGTGCCATATCACCTGTGGAATAAGCTCAAAGATTCCAAATAATAAATCCCAGCATTTATTAACATTAAATTAAAAGTCGAATGACATATATATATATCAAATAAACACATCAAATAATTACAGGGAATAATTTGTAAAGAGTGTAAACACACATAGTTAAGGAGGTAACATATTAAAAATTAACAAGAACCTCGAATATAGATACTTTGCAATAATGATTAATCTCCTTTGTATATTTTCTATTGAAGAAGTATATTTCACCATTAATCGGTGAATAATGCTGCATTAAAAAGACGAACAAAAGAAAATTTTTGTAGCGTGCTACAATTATTAAGAGAAAAGGACTGCAATTATAAAGTCAGCTGAAAATATCCTCGCTTCCTTTTTCTCCTGTTGCTCCGCCTCACCCTACTCCTCCTCCTCAGCATCATCGTCATCAACAATATTACTATCATCCAGTAACTGGCGTAGCCATTTGTAGGGTACCAAACCAAATCTCCCGACCGTCAACAGTCGCCTGTCCAAACTTGTTCACTCCTTCATGCTGTCAGACCAGAATTTTTTTCTTGTCTGTTTCCTCCTTGCCCTCTTACACCTGTGCCATAGATTATGGTGCTTGACAGATGTCCTCTCTCACCTGTGCCATGGAGTATGGTGTTTGACAGATGCCCTCACTCCTCTGTGCCATGGAGTATGATGTTTGACAGATTTCCTCACTCCCTTATGCCATGGAGTATGGTGTTTGACAGGTGTCCTCATTCACTTATGCCATGGAGTATGGTGTTTGACAGATGCCCTCACTCCTCTGTGCCATGGAGTATGGTGTTTGACAGATGCCCTCACTCCTCTGTGCCATGGAGTATGATGTTTGACAGATTTCCTCACTCACTTATGCCATGGAGTATGGTGTTTGACAGGTGTCCTCATTCACTTATGCCATGGAGTATGGTGTTTGACAGATGCCCTCACTCCTCTGTGCCATGGAGTATGATGTTTGACAGATTTCCTCACTCACTTATGCCATGGAGTATGGTGTTTGACAGATGCCCTCACTCCTCTGTGCAATGGGATATTGTGTTTGACAGATGCCCTCACTCACCTGTGCCATGGGGTATGGTGTTTGACAGATGCCCTCACTCCTCTGTGCAATGGGATATTGTGTTTGACAGATGCCCTCACTCACCTATGCCATGGGGTATGGTGTTTGACAGATGCCCTCACTCCTCTGTGCAATGGGATATTGTGTTTGACAGATGCCCTCACTCACCTGTGCCATGGGGTATGGTGTTTGACAGATGCCCTCACTCCTCTGTGCCATGGGATATTGAGTTTGGCATATGCCCTCACTCACCTATGCCATGGGGTATGGTGTTTAACAGATGCCCTCACTCCTCTGTGCCATGGGATATTGAGTTTGGCATATGCCCTCACTCACCTATGCCATGGGCTATGGCGTTTAACAGATGCCCTCACTCACTTATGCCATGGAGTATGGTGTTTGACAGATGCCCTCACTCCTCTGTGCAATGGGATATTGTGTTTGACAGATGCCCTCACTCACCTGTGCCATGGGGTATGGTGTTTGACAGATGCCCTCACTCCTCTGTGCAATGGGATATTGTGTTTGACAGATGCCCTCACTCACCTATGCCATGGGGTATGGTGTTTGACAGATGCCCTCACTCCTCTGTGCAATGGGATATTGTGTTTGACAGATGCCCTCACTCACCTGTGCCATGGGGTATGGTGTTTGACAGATGCCCTCACTCCTCTGTGCCATGGGATATTGAGTTTGGCATATGCCCTCACTCACCTATGCCATGGGGTATGGTGTTTAACAGATGCCCTCACTCCTCTGTGCCATGGGATATTGAGTTTGGCATATGCCCTCACTCACCTATGCCATGGGCTATGGCGTTTAACAGATGCCCTCACTCACCTATACCTTGGAGTATGGTGTTTGACAGATGCCCTCGTTCACCTGCGCCATGGCTCATAGTGTTTGATAGAGAGTCAAGGCGGGATACAACTTGTACCAGTCGAACAAATAATATACATAAGGTTATAAATATTATAACTATTACAAATTAATAATCTATTAATATAAATAAAATACCTGCAATAATATAAGCAGCACACCACGTGCATTTATAATCATATTAAAATTCTTTTTATATGGCTGTAACATTCATAATTCTAGTGAGATAATTATATCAGGAATTTCTGTTAAAGATAACTCTGTTAAAATAAACTATCTATATTATGAAATTAAGAAAATAACCTATTTGTGTATGCATATACGAGTATCTACTTGTGAAGCAATTGATAACATATTTAATATGGCAAATACAATAACATAAAGGGACTACACGTGTATCAAGAAAAGGTAAACATTCTTGAATAATATTTACGCAATTCAAACAACTCAAGGGTTAAGTACGTACACACTGCATTAGTGGAGTCACATTTTTTATTCATGCGCATGAACACATATTAATATGATAAAAGGCAGACATATATACACACACATTTATATAAATGTATACATGGTATGCGGTATGCATATATCTATGCATGGGGCCGCAACTCCTGGTGGAATCGTAGGGGTACAGTCGTGGGTACTTTAAACCTGGCAGATCTCACCTCCATCTACAGGCGCGAACACAGCCAACTTGCCCAAGAGAAAGAGTGAGAGAGTGAGAGAGAGGAAATAAGAGCGAGGGAGAGTGAGAGAGAGAGGAGGGGGATAGTGAGAAAGAAAGAGAAAGAGAGAGAAAGAGAGTAAGAGGAAATGAGAAAGATATAATCAACCCCAGAGGAAATAAAAAAGATATATAATCCACCTCGAAACTTTGAACGACAGAGATGACGTTGGCAGGATTTGAATACAGAGAGTGTAGCAAGCTGGAACATATACTGCAAAGCTTCATGACTGAACTCCCAAAGACTCTTCCAATCCACCAAAAGATATGTAGATATATAGATATGCATGTATATGTATGTATCAATGTATCCCATCTCTTTTTGGCAAGCATCGTGTATTTCGGACTTCCTTTATTTTGTTATTTCTACGAACTGCAATGTGAGATTTGAAGGCTAATTGGGTGCTATTTCTACCAGATAAGTCACACTGTCAAGGCTAATTTGTTTTCACGTAGCAAATATTATCACCATTAACATGTTATTGAAACCAAAATAAGTGCTACGGTATGGAACAGCGCTGAATAAAAGGAAATTTACATTTGTTTGTTCCAATATTCGATTATTTAGCATTCATAATTAGAGAACAATGGAAAATGTTGGAAAGAATTCCACCGAAGTTGTTATAAATATATTCTCACAGAATGTGTCATTATTAACCTAGATTATTGGCTAATTTACAAACTTGGGTGAAAATAAAAAGTACAGACAAACCTTTCAGCATTGTGAACACATACTAACATCAAATCGACTTCATTACTTATTCGTGCCACTCACTTTCTGTGGTCATCAACTATTTTTCATGAACAAACATTTTGAATAGATTGAGTGGTGATTTGCAATTTTCCCCTTGTCAACTCTTGTTCTATTCGGGTAGAAACTGTTGCTAGAAACGATAGTGGAACTTTGTCACTTGTGTAATAAATGTCACTAACTCAGTGACATATTTAGCAGCAGAGATTGACTTTGTGGCATTAGCAATTAATCAGTGAAACCACTCCACCACGAAATGCACTTCATGCTGACGACTCGAATAATGTAGCCGCAGATAATTCACTATTTCGTTTTTTATGCAAATAAGGTAACTTTAATGGAAAATAAAAATAATTGCGCTATTTCGTAAGTTGTCTTCTGTTCAATTTCTTTGAATAATTTATGAACTCTATGAGCTCGCCACTGGACAGTGAAGGATTGATTAAAAAATGTATTGAATACTAACGCAAGATGGTAGGTGAACGATGTAGCTTGGTGTTCAGAATAAAGATTTACGGAAGTAATTTTATTGTGTTGAAAGCAACAAGTATCAAAAGCATGGCAACAGTTGCTTTTAGAAATAAAATGGACAATTTTTAGTATGGATTACCATATCTGAGGTTACGATTAGCATATTAAAGAGAGCAATAAATTTTAGATTTAATTCAGCAGTATTAATTTTGATCAAAAGTCGGACATTTTCCTGACTAGTTTCCTATTATTATTCTAATAGAATACAATGTATAGATGTTTTGTTTCATTTTAAGTATGCTTTTTAAATATTTACGATATGTTCGCAAAGATCACAGTGCAAATAAAAACAATTCCACTGCATATGTTTAAAATATGAAAAATTGAAATAAATGTTCAATATCAAATATCGCTACTAATGAAATTACTGCTGATAACATCTAGATGGCCAACGAGTTAACCTCTATTGAGTGCTTGACCTACTATAAATAGCAAACAGTTATGTCACATTCAATCGTCTACTATATCACAAAAGAAAAAAAACACATTGTATAATGTAGTCCTAGATATATTATGTCGATAATAAAGACTGCATGATCATAGATATGATGATTTCGATCGTAGGTCTGCTCGAGTAGGTTTCACTTGGAGTTAGATAACAAGATCAAATATTTGAACTACGTCTCAATTTAATTGTATTGTAGTGAGAACTACGTCGTAGTTCAATACAACAACTATATGTTTCTTTACTGGTAAACGAAGAGAATTAACCAACAAGAATAGCAAATATTTCCCTTGTTCAGTTTAATCTTTATTGATATAAAATAAATCTTAACTTTATATAAGCCACCACCAATCTTCATTTGCCACTTCTATCAGGTTACACGGCGGTAAGTCTATATGAGTATTTCACACAAACATCCTCTTATACACAAAGCACATACTCTCTAAGACAGTCATGCCTTACATATTAGGCGGTTCTGCTTCCGCACTAAAATTCCTTTTGTTTTCTAATAATAGAGGTAGAAGCAACATGGCCGAATTGTTAAGATATTAACTTCATGATATTCAGCGTGACCCCATTGTGAGGAAACGTGGGCATGTATCATTTACATTAGCCCCTAGTCGACACATGTCTCATGAGTGAAATTGTGTAGGTGAAAATGTGTTAGTTCGGTTGAATTCGACAATGTCTCTACATCCCTTTGCTCAACACCTAGCCTAGACCTTACAGAAGACGTTTATCAAGGTGATTCATCTATAGTTAGAGCAATCTACGTTACCCTTATTGAAACCTGAGGATATCACTGCCGATTGCTTTTAATTTGGTAGCTTTCCAGAGATCCTGGCCATCAGGGAGACACAGACCAAACCTTCTAGTTTGAAAACGTTTAAAACGATGACCGAATATCGCCAACATTTCAGTTCTTTAATTGCTTAAGTAAATTCAAACTCCGGGAGGTTAGAATTCGCTCCCAGATGTCCCTCGTGTACATAAAAATATGTTGAGTAACATTACTCGATAGCGTGCATAGCTCAAGGATCAGGGAGTCGCTACAGTTAGAGCCGCTACTTCTCCAAATTGATAGATCAATGCTCCGGTACTACGAGCATGCTGTTAGAATGTCAAAGGACATAATTGATGGACAGATTTTACGTGCAAGGACAACCGGCAGGAGGACCGAGCAGGGTGGTTAGATAAATTCAATAGTTCTGTTAGCTTCCCTCTGGAAACCAGCCGTATCAATTATAGACAGGTGCATCTGATAAGGTCCTCTTGAAGGCGTGTCTGAGTACTCTGCCCTTACAACTCCACTAGGTACAGGTGGCGGAAGACGAAGAAAAAGAAGAAGAAAAAAATAAATAATAATAATAATAATTGTTTCTACTTTTGGCACAAGGCCAGCAATTATTCCAGTGTATTACTGGTACTTTATGAAATCACCGGTAGTTATGTAAACATACACTCACCAATCCTCGATATGAGTGTTTAAATGTCGAAACTAAACAGTTCGAATAACGGTGAAGTGGAGACTGGAATGTCATGTGACAGACTCTCACCCAGCACGTGCTCCCTGGCCCAGCAGCAGGGACCTGGCTGTAATCCAAATACTGTTGGTGTTGGAGGAAGAAGAAGAAGGAAAGGGACCAGAACCAACTGGACGAAAGAATTGAATAGAACTGTTATGCAATGTTACCTGAAGGGTAATCCCAAGGAAAAAGGCTATAGCAAACGGATGCATAACATCTGGAACGAGATTGGTCTATTTAAATTAGATGAACAAAAATTGGCCTGGCAGGCTCGGGTAATAAGAGCTAATGGGTGGATAAGCGAGCTGGAACTGGAGGAACTGAGCAGAGATATTAGGTTGGAAATGGAGAGTGGAGTATGCCAGGCAAACGAGCCAGTGGGAAATGAATGTAAAGAGGTTGAGAGAACGGAGGAAGCATCCGAAGCAGACAATGATCTGAATGCTGAAATAAATAATACCTGGAACAAAGATACGGCCATTGAGGAAATGAATGCTGACGGGCTAGGACAAGATTTGGTTGATATCCTAAACTTAGTGGTAGATGAAATGAACAATGATAGTGTGAAACCTATGAACCTAAGATTTGTAGACAGGAAAAAGTTAAAAGAAACAACAGCTAGCGTAAACAAAGTCATCCCATACCTTGAGGCGAGGAGCCTTCACCAGTGCAACAATATCCTCAAAGCAACAGCAAATGCGGTGAGGAAATTACTTGGCATAAGAGCGAGAGGAAACAACAAACAAGAAAGATCAGAACCTTGGTGGAAGAAACGACTGAATGGTCAAATCAGGGAAATGAGAAATGACATTGGAAAGCTTGGGTCCCTACTGAATGGGACACTAAAAAACATAGACACTAAAAATAGACTGGAAATAAAGTATACAACTAGGTGGAAAAAGCTAAATATTATCATAGAGGAACTGAGGCAACGCATTGTAGCAAAGAGTGCAAAGATTAGGCGATACGAGAGCAGAGTCAGTCAGTATAGACAGAACCGCATGTTTGACAACAACCAAAAGATGTTGTTTGGACAGCTTGAAGGGAAAGAAAGAGGCAACGACTTGATCCCTGAGGCGGAACAATCTAATACATTCTGAAGAGGAATATGGTAGAATGGATGTTAAACATAACGATCAGGCAGTGTGGATTGAGACAGTACAAAAGGAGATTAGTGAACAGGCACACCAACAAACTGATTTGAGTATCACAGTTGAAACTCTTAAGGGGCAGGCCAAAAAACTAACCAACTGGAAATCACCAGACCCAGATGTTCAATGATTGCTTGATGTCAGGTGATGTACCAGAATGGTTGACAAAAGGTACCACAGTTCTGGTAATGAAAGACCGAATCAAGGGTAATGATGTTACCAACTATAGACCTATCACATGTGTGTCCGTAATGTGGAAACTGTTAACAAGCATTGTGTCTGAGGAAATCTATCATCACATCCACATAAACAACTTATTACCGGACGAACAGAAAGGATGCCGAAAGAAGTCCCGTGGTACAAAGGACCAGTCATTATTGATAAGATGGTAATGAGGAATTGCAAGAGGAGACACACTGGTCTTGCCATGAGAAGGATAGACTACAAAAAGGCATTTGACATGGTGCCTCATTCTTGGATCACCAAAAGCCTAGAGATCTTCAAGGTGGCAGATAACATCAGACAGTTGTTGGGCAAAAGTATGAAGTCCTGGAAAACAGAGTTAACATCAGCTGGAGAATCATTGGGAGGCGTGAAGATCAAGAGAGGTATCTTCCAGGGAGATAGTTTGTCCCCTCTGTTATTTGTCCTTGCCCTGATCCCCCTGACCATTATACTGCGAAAAGTGAGAGCAGGATACAGGTTGGGAAAGGGATAGCTTACCATCAATCACTTCTTCTTCATGGACGATCTTAAGCTCTTCGGGAAGAGTGAGAAGGAGTTGGATGTGCTTGTTGACACTGTCCGTATTTTCAGCAATGATATATGTATGCAATTTGGTATTAGTAAGTGTGGAGTCCTTGTGATGAAGAGGGGGTAAATTGAGCAGAAGCAATGGAATCCAGCTACCAACAGGTGAGATGATAAAGGAAATTGACACTGAAGAAGGATACAAATGTTTAGGTGTTCTGGGGGCTGATGACATCAAGAACAAGAAAATGAAGGAATAGATAAGATCTGAATACATTCGGAGAGTAAGGAGCGTATTAAAGTCACATCTGAACAGTAGGAATGATATAAGTGCAGTAAATTCTCGAGCTGTGTCTATTATTAGGTACAGTGCGGGAATTCTGAGAAGGAACGTTGCTGAACAAAAAGAAATGGATAGGAAAACTAGGAAGCTATTGACTATCTACAACATGTTCCACAAGAGAAGTAATGTCGATCGACTCTACTCAAGGAGATATGAAGGTGGAAGAGGTCTTATCAGCATAGAGGACTGTGTTCAGATGGAGAAAAATAACCTATACAAATACGTGACTGATAGTATGGAGCCAATGCTCAGAATTGTACTGAATGAGAGGATAATAGACCAGGGGATGTCCAAGGAGAAAATAACAACAAGGAGAAAGAGCAACCTTCATGACAAATTCCTTCATAGTACCTTCTTTGAGAAAACTGAATTTAGAGATCCACAGACATGGAACTGGTTGAAAAGCGGAGACCTTAAAAGGGCTACAGAAGGAATGCTAATGGTTGCGCAAGAGCAGGCCCTCAAAACGAAGTGGCTGAAACACCATATTTACAAGGGGGAGGCTAGCCCACTGTGTAGGATCTGTGGAGAGAGAGAGGAGGCTGTGGCTCACATTGTATCCGAGTGTAAACACCTAGCCCAGACTCACTATAAAGGCTGGAGACATGATGTGATGGGCACCTATGCAAAGTAAATAATTTACCATATTTTGAGAAGTGGAATGAGCATAAGCCAGAGTCGGTGATAGAAAACGATTAAGTGAAGGTGCTGTGGGATTTTAGGATACAGACGGACAAAAACTGGAACACAATAGACCTCACCTGGTGGATTTGGACAAGGAAAAAAGATCGTGTCTGATTGTGGATGTAGCCTGCCCATTCGACACAAGAGTAAAAGAGAAGGAGAGAGAGAAAATTAACCGATACCAGGACTTAAAGTGGGAGGTAAAAAGGATTTGGAACTGCCATGAAGTCAAAGTGGTCCCGATTGTCATAGGCGCACTAGATACTATCTCAAAGAGTTTCCAAGGATAGTTAAAGAAAATTGGTCCCGACCCGCTTTTTGGAACACTTCAAAAGGTATGCTTGCTGGGAACAGCAAGAATCCTCCGATACGTCCTGAATATCTGAGGCTGCAGGTAGTGGCTTGATATTCATTATAACAAACTTTCCAGTTAAATAACATTAATGACTGAGACTGAAAGAATAATAATAATAATGATTTCTTTATTAACCAAAAGGGTTTACATAAAGTAGACATTAAGGACAGTGCAGGACAATACAGGACGGTACAAATGGGTATTTCTGCGTGTAAGAAATAAAAACAGAGGATGTAACAAAAAAATAACAATGAAAAATTCCCCAATAGGGGGAGACTTCGGAGGGACATTTGTGGAGAAAGCCCAGTAAAAGGCCACAGTGACCCTGACCACCAAGGCAAGTGCCCTCTCCCAGTTTTCCACATTTAATTTACAGATACATACTCAGAGTAGGCCCATTCACTCGGGCCATTCTTGCTTCTCTCACCCATCTTTCAACAAAATGCTGGGAAGAGAACACTTCCCTCTCTACTCTGATTTTCCTTTTCAAATGAAATTTGAAAAAGTTAATCAGGGCATCACCGAAGAGGTAAGTGCTCGTCTTCAGCCCTTTCAAACGTGTCTACCATACTATCTCTTTCGCCATGGCCACCAGACAGATAAAACTGCCTGCCCTTCCCGGCTAAACGAAGAGGGCGATGGACTCAGATGATAGCCGGATCCGTCCTACACACGACAGCAGGTGTTCGACATAAACCCACAAGTCGGCAATTTTCGGACACTGGACGAGTGCGTGCAGGACGGTTTCGTCGCCCTGTTCGCATCTCGGACATGCCCGGCTGACGGCACCTCCATGCCAGTAGAGTTTATCCCGAACTGGCAAGGCTCCTCGGTAGCACTTCCAGGCCAGAGATTTCTGGAAGTTGTCCATAAGGCCCCGGCCGGAAAGTTTTTCCGAAGAGATTGGCTAGTTGATTTTCGTCGACGCCTAGAGTTTCCCCAGTAAGTCGTCGCTCTCCCCCTCCAATAATCATCTATAGAACGCCGAGGTGGAGTTTCCACCGACCACATTGCCGGATTGGTCGAGGGCTGTGAGTGCCTGAAGACATTCCAGTCTCCAGGCGCTCCCTCTCGGTCTTCGCTTGACCTAGGACTGCAGCTCCGTCAAGGAAACGAGCTGGGGAAATACGTGTCTAGCAAACGGCGACCACACCTGATCACCGTCGAGGAAGAGGTGGAGATGTCGTAGCCTGAGCGCGTGTCTGCGCATCATCAGACACGGCATGCCCAGCCCTCCACGTAGCGGGTGTTGACAACAGATGGACCGCCTGACCATCGGAGCGCGTCCCTTCCACAAAAAGCGAAAGAGCAAACGCTCCAGCGCAGTCAGGCGGGGCTTAGGACAAGGTATCAGATGTCAGACGCGATGTACGCGTTAGCTACCTCCGCTCGACCTTTCAGGGATAGCTTCCTCTCCGCCCATTTCTGGGTGAGAGAAGTCACCCTGCTCGTCACCTCGTCCCAGTTTTTGTCCGTCTGGAGTGTCCGGACTGAACCAGACACCTAGCAATTTAACGGGTCCGTCCGTCAGGCGTCCGACGACGCTGTTGGACGGCATGGACCTGCCTCTCCAGGTGCCGAGCTGCAGGCCCACTGACTTTTCCTGGTTGATCACTGCTCCTGTCACCGCTTCGTATTCTCTTAGTGTTGTGCCGATCGCCTCGATGTGTTTGGCGTTCGACACCACAACGGTGACATCGTCCGCATATGCTGACACGGATCTTCCGCATCCTAGTTTGCGCGGGACGCCCCTCAACGTCTCCAGTTTCTGCAGTAATGGCTCGAGAGTCAATACCTACAAGAGGGACGAGAGGGGACATCCTTGGCGGACCGAGCGAATGATGTTGAACGGTTCCGAAAGGTGACCATTCACTCTCACCACAGAGCAGATGTCGCTGTGCTTGGCAGCGATCCAGCCTCTGAAGACGGGCGCAAAGGCAGCCGCCCTCAGGACTGCCGCTATGTAACGATGATCGACCCTATCGAAAGCTTTCGACTGATCTAAATTGATCAAGGACCCACCCGTTCCAGGTTCCCTAGCTACTCGCTCTACAATGTATCGCATGAGGTGGAGGTTGTCGTGGATGGATCTGTCTGGAATGGCGCATGTCTGCGCCTCTCCCACCAGACCACCAACGACAAGCGCCAACCTCTTGCTAGCACCTTGACCAAAATCTTGAACTCTGTGTTTAGCAGAGTTATGGGCCTGAAATTATCTATGTTATCCCCCTTGTTCGGATCCTTTCTCAACAGTGCCACCGCTCCTCGGCTCACAGAGCTGAGAATTATCCTGTTCTGTTGCCAGTTGCAGTAGACGTCGGCCAAGAGGCCTCCGAACAAGTCTGGCATCTGTACGTAATGTTCATAGGGCAGACCATCCAAACCTGTCGATTTACCCCTTGTGCAGCCAGTCATTGCCTCCCGTACTTCAACGGCTGTTATCGGCTTTTCGCAACACTCCGCCTCAGTGGCCGAGAGCCGCGGCAGTCAGTCGAGGTAGACACTAAAGTCCATCCCTCGACCCGGCCCACCGCTGCCCCCGAACAGCTGAGCGAAGTGTCGCTGAAAAGCTTCACACATTTGCCCGGGATCGAGTAGCATGCGCCCGTCGTGGTCCACCAAAGACCGGATCGTGGCTTTGTTGCCACGACGCGCCTCCGCCACTCGGGCCCATTGAACGGCTTTCTTCCCCTCGTGTCTGAGAGCACGCACCCTATCTCTGCTTTGCATTGAAGAATTGGTCAAGGGCCAATTTCGCCGCAAGTACGTCGGTCACGATGCCTTTGCTAAGCGCCTCGTCTAATTTTCTAACTAGTTCTCCCTCTGCTCTATTTTTCTCTATTCGTAAAGCCTTACTAAACCTAATGGACTCTATTCTAATCGCTCTTTTCAGAGCAAACCACCACTTGTTGTTGACGATGGCCCCCATCAACGCCCGCTTAACTAGTTCGTTAATCCGGTCTCTGTAGGCCTTGCGCGCTTGTAAGGACGCGTTTAGTTTCCAGTAGCCGGGTCCTCGTCTATGAAAGCTATCTAAGTCAAGCACACAGATCACGAATTTGTGGTCCGTGTAGCTGACTATCTTGAATTGTGGACAGCATATGCTAGACCTATCTATTTCCCTACAAAATACTCTATTTAGATATGATCTGGATGACCCTATGCGATTTGTCCAAGTCAACATTGGCACATTCGGGAAATCCAATCGGTACCTGTCAGACAGTTCAAAACGCCCGAGCAGGTTGGTGAGGCTCTTGCACCCTCCTCCCCTATCCGCTAATCCCACACAGTCCCAGCGTGCATCTAAGATCCCGTTCCAGTCGCTCACTAACACTAAAGAGCGGGACGTTCCAAGAAAGGTCTCCAGATGCGGAAGAAATCAGGCCGCCCTGCTCCTGTCGGGGCATAGACGGCCACTAGCCTGATAAGCTTGCCCGTCTCCGCTGGTCACGTCCAGCACCATCAACTTACCATCTGGGTCCAGGAAGATGGCCCGTATGGCGAGATCCAAACCTCTCCGAAAAAGCACAGCAACTCCGCCCCCGATCCAGGACGCCTGGGAGATGCGTACACATCGTAGCCGCCGAAGATCGGTGCGAAGGCCCGTGCTTCGGAGATTCTGGTCTCGCTGATGGCCACTACATCTATGTTTAGTGACCTGAAGTCGTTGAGCAGGTGGCCCTGCTTCCATGACGACCCCAAGCCACGCGCATTTATGCTGCCTAATCTGAGTGAGGTCATGTTGAAATGGAGTGGAAAAGATGGGAAAGACCACTTACAGTACTTTTCGTAGAGGAAGGATGGTTTCTCCATCCCTTTTCACTTGATCGTCTGGTGAAGGGACCGTTGAATCTTCCTTTCTGCTGGTCGTCGGCTCTTCTATGAGTATGTCCGAATATACTCTCCGGTTGAGAGTCCCTCCTAGGTCTCTGAAATCACCAACTGCGTTGGGGAATTTCGTTTTAATGTTTGTGCATTGTTTCTGCGCTATTCTTACCAGTCTTATGTTCGTTGGTGTTTTGATTAGTGCTGGTATTATGTAGTAGTGCTGTGAAATATCTGTGTGTTCAATTATGTAAGTCATTAGTTTCTTGTTGTGTGTATTTATTGCCGTGCATTTGTTTTTCTGGCGGTGGGGTGTGGTTCTGCTATTTTCTTGTCGTTGTTGCTGGTTGTGTGTGTTTTGTTGTTGTGTTTGCGATGTTGGTGCTTGTGGTGGTGGTGTTGAAGGTGTTGTTGTTGTTGGCGGTAGGGTTGTCGCCGGTGGTGATGGTGGTGCTAGTGTGGGTGGTGATGGTGTTGGTGGTGTTGCTGCTGTGAGTCTCTTTGCAGTAGCCTTTACCCTTTTTTCATTTCTTTCCTCCCTTTTCGAAGGCAACGATGCGCTGCTCCTGCGTTTGTGCCTTCTTGCGACCTTTTGCCATCCCTCTCCCACCTCACACTCCATGTCCGATTCTGTGAGGTCGGGGAGGGGTACCAGCTCCACTCATTCACTTGTTGTTGTTGGTGATGTTTGCAGTGGAGTCTCTTTTGCAGCTGCAGTTGGTATTACTGATGTTGTTGTTAATACTTCCACTGCTGCTGCTGTTCTTGATTTCCGTGGCGTGGCTATGGGTGCCACGGACCTATCGTTCCTGGTTGCCGCTTGTCCTGTTTCTGGTAGCAGTGGAGCCGGTTTCGGAAGGAGGGAGGTTTTCTCTTTTCTTAGGGTCTTCTCGTTGCAGAAGGCCCTGAGGTGAGTCTTCGATCCACAGCGAAAGCATTTCGGGCGTTTGCTCTCAACACTTATGGGCAATTGAGTGCCGTTATCGAAGTCTATCACATCCGGGATAGCTTCGATGCACTCCTGGTTGGTTTGGATTAACATCTCAATGGAGGTGCCGACCCAATCTTCTCTTACTTTTTTCTGTACTTGCAGTACAGTTGTTTTGTCGATTCCGACAAGGACAGACGCGGCCAGCCAAGAAGGGGCCATCCCGGGGGGAACGTGGGTCAGTTTGACCCTCACAATTTTTGCCCGCAGTAGGAGAGCACCAACATCATTTCCTCGCTCCTTAGGGTCACTAAGGATTGAGCCTTTGCCTCCTGGGGTGTGGCAAAAAGCACGTCTACGGTGGATATTTCTTGCCTCGGGTGATATGCGTTTTCCGCTGCCACACAGACCCTAAGGCTTTTTGTATTTGAGCATCTGTGGCTCTTTCAACCCTACGGGATTTTGTGCTCGGTGTCCGGTTTTCGTCACCATCTTCTTTGCTTCCTGTTATTCCTCATTTGTTATGAGGATGGTTTCCAGGTTCTTTGCGATACCTGCAAACGAGATTGGTTTTTCTTTGCTGCTGCTGCTGTTGTTGTTGTTGTCGTCAGAGCTGCTGTAACTTTTGTTGTTGCTGCAGGTACTACGACTACTGCCGCCGCCGCTGTTGCTGTGGTTGTTGTTGCTGCTGCTGCTGTTGTTGTTGCTGTTGCTGCTAATGCTGTTGTTGTTTATGCTGCTGCTGATGCTGTTGCGGCTGCTACTGTTGTTTTCCTTGTCACTGTTGCTGCTGCTGTTATTACGGCTGCTACTGCTACTATTCATGACGTCAGACGAATGAAATGGGTTTTCGTATTTACCGCACACCTTTTTCGTCGTTGTCGTCGTCGTGGAGAAATGTTCCATTTTTTGCACGTGATTTTGGAAACTATTTTTCTTTACTGGCGTCGCTTGCGAAAGAGAAGGGAGGGAGAGAGACACATTTAGAGAAGGGAGGGAGAGAGACAATCTTCTCTCTGCTGTAGTGACGATTGAGGAAGAAGAAGACGGAATGAGTGGGAGTGACTTGTGAAAATTCTTTTTCGTAGCCATGTTTTTTTTGTTTAAAATAAATATTGGGCACAAAACTCCAATAAGCGGTTATTTAACCCCGAAGGGCCAAATAACGGGCAGAAAGACCCCTCTCACGAGGAAGAGGGTGTTTTTGTTTACAATTTGGTTAAAGTTTTAAAAAATTTACAATTGTTATAGCGGTCAAAATTTACAATACCTTACAGAGCCGAGCCTCCGTCAACCATAGCATTCAATAATAATAATAATAATAATAATAATAATAATAATAATAATAATAGAGGTCTTATCAGCATAGAGGACTGTGTTCAGATGGAGAAAAACAACCTATACAAATACGTGACCTATAGTAAGGAGCCAATGCTCAGAACTGTACTGAAGGAGGGGACAGTAGGCCAGGGGATGTCCAAGGAGGAAATAACATCAAGGAGGAAGAGCAGCCTTAAGGGAAAATCCCTTCATAGTACCTTCTTTGAGAAAACTGAATTTAGAGATCCACAGACATGGAACTGGTTGAGAAGAGGAGACCTCAAAAAGGCTACAGAAGGAATGCTAATGGCTGCGCAGGAGCAGGCCCTCAAAACGAAGTGGTTGAAGCACCATATCTACAAGGAGGAGGCTAGCCCACTGTGCAGGATCTGTGGAGAGAGAGAGGAGACTGTGGCTCACATTGTGTCCGAGTGTAAACACCTAGCCCAGACCCACTATAAGGGCTGGAGACACGATGTGATGGGCAGGGTGATCCACTGGCACCTGTGCAAAGTAAACAATTTACCACATTCTGAGAAATGGTATGAGCATAGGCCAGAGGCGGTGATGGAGAACAATCAGGTGAAGGTGCTGTGGGATTTTAGGATACAGACGGACAAAAAACTGGAACACAATAGACCTGACCTGGTGGTTGTGGACAAAGAAAAAAGATCGTGTCTGATTGTGGATGTGGCCTGCCCGTTCGACACGAGAGTGCAAGAGAAGGAGAGGGAGAAAATTAACCGATACCAGGACCTAAAGTGGGAGGTGAAAAGGATTTGGAACTGCCATGAAGTCAAAGTGATCCCGATTGTCATAGGCGCACTGGGGACTATCTCCAAAAGTTTCCAGGGTTGGTTAAAGAAAATCGGCCCCTTCACGCTTTTTGGAACGCTTCAAAAGGCATGCTTGCTTGGAACAGCAAGAACCCTCCGATACGTCCTGAATATCTGAGGCTGCAGGTAGTGGCTTGATATTCAATCCAACGGACTTTCCAGTTAACCAACATCAATGACTGAGATTCAAGGAATAACAACAATAATAATAATAATAATAATAATAATAATAATAATAATAATAATAATAATAATAATAATAAGGGAAGAAGACGCACGAGGTGACGGAGGTCATGAAATCGCTCCCGTAAGTTTTGAATTTTTAACATATTTAAACCATTTGTGAAATAACAACTCTTAGTACAAATGCTACGTAAAGCACCCGGCTTGAGCCCCAAAAAATTCGGACCCAAAATATATTGTTATAAGGCTCAAATATTCAAATATTCAACTTTGTATTGTACACTGTATATCCAAAAAAGAAAATGGCTATAAATGGAAGAAGAACCCCCCCCCCCCTCCTCCTCTGTATACACTATATAGAACAGCCAAACTCACCAACACCAGAAACTAGATACACCACCCACCCTATCACCTGTGTACACTAAACCACCACCGATCACTACGGCCATCATTACAACCATTATCCCATCACCGCCGCCACCACCCCTTCACTCCTTCACTGCTGCCACCGCTACAGCACCATCGCTACAGTAATACGGTCACATCACCGCCACCACTGTCTCGGTATCGACATCACCACCACCACTGTCTCAGTATCGCTACCGCCGCCAGTCTCCCACTTCTTCTTTTAGCTGGCTGCTGCCACCACATTATAGAATCCCTACTGCTAAAAAAGAGGAAGGCATCAAAATATATAGATAGACTCAAAAGAAAAAAGAAAAAATAAACAACAAAAGCAGCACAGCAACAACAGTAAAAAACGAGAAAAACAGAGAAAAACAAAAACAAAAAAAGAAACCCCCAAAACGTAAAGAAAATAAGAATGAAGAGAGAGGCAGGCGGACGGACAGAGAAGAGGGGGGAAAAAGTAAAACTTAAAAAACAAAAACTAAGTCAGACATTCGAATACTACATTACAATGAAACTTATGCTTATTCATTTTTGGGGCCCTTTCTGCCCGTGTGTTTGTTTGTTTATGTGTGTCCGTATACAGCGTGGTGATAATGCCACACAAGGGCCAAGTGGGATGGCGGATCCACAGATGGCTATGTAAACATACATTCGCCAATCCTCGATAAGAGTGTTTAAATATCGAACATAAACAGTTCGAATAACGGTGAAATGGAGACTAGAACGTCATGTGACAGACTCTCACCCAACAGGTGCCCCCTGGCTCAGCAGCAGGAACCTGACTGTCAACGAAATACTGCTGATGTTGGAGGAAGAAGAAGAAGGAAAGGGGCCAGAACCAACTGGACGAAAGAATTGAATAGAACTGTTATGCAATGCTACCTGAAAAGTAACCCCAAGGAGAGGGGCTACAGGAGACGGATGCATAACATCTGGAACGAGATTGGTTTATTTAAATTAGATGAACAAAAATTGGCCGGGCAGGCTCGGGTAATAAGAACTAATGGGTGGATAAGCGAGCTGGAACTGGAGGAACTGAGCAGAGAGAATGGCTTGGAGATGGCGGGTGTAGTATGCCAGACAAGCGAGCCGGCGGGAAATGAAGGTGAGGAGGTCCTGAGAGCGGAGGAACCACCCGAAGCAGACAATGATCTGAATACTGAGATAAATAATACCTGGAACAGAGATACGGCCACTGAGGAGATGAATGCTGACGGGCTAGGACAAGATTCGGTTGACATCCTAAATTTAGTGGTAGATGAGTTGAACAATGATAGTGGGAGACCTATGAACCTAAGATTTGTAGACAGGAAAAAGTTAAAAGAAACAACAGCTAAGGTAAACAAAGTCATCCCATACCTTGAGGCGAGGAGTCTTCACCAGTGCAACAATATCCTCAAAGCAACAGCAAATACGGTGAGGAAACTACTTGGTATAAAAGCGAGAGGAAACAACAGACAAGAAAGAGCAGAGCCGTGGTGGAAGAAGCGACTGAGTGGGCAAATCGGGGAAATGAGAAATGACATAGGAAAGCTTGAGTCACTACTGAATGGGACACTAAAAAACATAGGCACTAAAAATAGACTGGAAATAAAATACAAAACTAGGAGTAAAAAGCTAAATATTATCATAGAGGAATTGAAGCAACGCATTGTAGCAAAGAGTGCCAAAATCAGGCGATACGAGAACAGAGTCAGTCAGTATAAACAGAACCGCATGTTCGACAACAACCAGAAGATGCTGTTTGGACAGCTTGAGGGGAAAGAAAGAGGCACCGACTTGATCCCTGGGGCGGAACAAGCTAAAACATTCTGGAGAGGAATATGGGAGCAGGATGTTAGACACAATGCCCAGGCAGGGTGGATTGAGACAGTACAGAGGGAGATCGGTGAGCAGGCACAGCAACAGACTGATTTGAGTATCACAGTTGAAACTCTTAAGGGGCAAGCCAAAAAACTAACCAACTGGAAATCACCAGGCCCAGATGGTGTGCAGGGGTATTGGATTAAACATTTAACATCCCTCCACCCGAAGCTGACGGCCATGTTCAATGACTGCTTGGTGTCGGGTGAGGTGCCAGAGTGGTTGACAAAAGGTACCACAGTTCTGATAATGAAAGACCGAATCAAGGGTAATGATGTTACCAACTATAGACCTATCACATGTCTGCCCGTAATGTGGAAACTGTTGACGAGCATTGTGTCTGAGGAAATCTACCATCACCTCCACACAAACAACTTGTTGCCGGACGAACAGAAAGGATGCCGAAAGAAGTCACGTGGTACAAAGGACCAGTTGCTTATTGATAAGATGGTAATGGGGAATTGCAGGAGGAGACACACTGATCTTGCCATGGGATGGATAGACTACAGAAAGGCATTTGACATGGTGCCTCATTCCTGGATCACCAAAAGCCTGGAGATCTTCAGGGTGGCAGATAACATCAGAGAGTTGCTGGGCAGGAGTATGGGGTCCTGGGAGACAGAGTTGACATCAACTGGAGTATCCTTGGGAAGCGTGAAGATCAAGAGAGGTATCTTCCAGGGAGATAGCCTGTCCCCTCTGTTGTTTGTCCTTGCCCTGATGCCCTTGACCATTATGCTGCGAAAAGTGAGAGCAGGATACAAGTTGGGAAGGGGAGAGCTTACCATCAATCACCTCCTCTTCATGGACGATCTTAAGCTCTTCGGGAAAAGTGAGAAGGAGTTGGATGTGCTTGTTGACACTGTCCGTATTTTCAGCAGTGATATATGTATGCAGTTTGGTATTGGTAAATGTGGAGTCATTGTGATGAGGAGGGGTAGGTTGAGCAGAAGTAACGGGATCCAGATACCAACAGGTGAGATGATAAAGGAAATTGACTCTGAGGAAGGATACAAGTATTTGGGCGTTCTGGAGGCTGATGGCATAAAGAACAAAAAAATGAAGGAATTGTTAAGAACTGAATACATTCGGAGAGTAAGGAGCGTATTGAAGTCACATCTGAACAGCAGAAATGCCATAAGCGCAGTAAATTCCCGAGCTGTGTCTATTATTAGGTACAGTGCGGGAATTCTGAGATGGAATGTTGCTGAACAAAAAGAAATGGATAGGAAGACTAGGAAGCTATTGACTATCTACAACATGTTCCACAAGAGGAGTGATGTCGATAGACTCTACCTAAGGAGATCTGAGGGTGGAAGAGGTCTTATCAGCATAGAGGACTGTGTTCAGATGGAGAAAAACAACCTATACAAATACGTGACCTATAGTAAGGAGCCAATGCTCAGAGCTGTACTGAAGGAGGGGAGAGTAGGCCAGGGGATACCCAAGGAGGAAATAACATCAAGGAGGAAGAGCAGCCTTAAGGGAAAATCCCTTCATAGTACCTTCTTTGAGAAAACTGAATTTAGAGATCCACAGACATGGAACTGGTTGAGAAGAGGAGACCTCAAAAAGGCTACAGAAGGAATGCTAATGGCTGCGCAGGAGCAGGCCCTCAAAACGAAGTGGTTGAAGCACCATATCTACAAGGAGGAGGCTAGCCCACTGTGCAGGATCTGTGGAGAGAGAGAGGAGACTGTGGCTCACATTGTGTCCGAGTGTAAACACCTAGCCCAGACCCACTATAAGGGCTGGAGACACGATGTGATGGGCAGGGTGATCCACTGGCACCTGTGCAAAGTAAACAATCTACCACATTCTGAGAAATGGTATGAGCATAGGCCAGAGGCGGTGATGGAGAACAGTCAGGTGAAGGTGCTGTGGGATTTTAGGATACAGACGGACAAAAAACTGGAACACAATAGACCTGACCTGGTGGTTGTGGACAAAGAAAAAAGATCGTGCCTGATTGTGGATGTGGCCTGCCCGTTCGACACGAGAGTGCAAGAGAAGGAGAGGGAGAAAATTAACCGATACCAGGACCTAAAGTGGGAGGTGAAAAGGATTTGGAACTGCCATGAAGTCAAAGTGATCCCGATTGTCATAGGCGCACTGGGGACTATCTCCAAAGGTTTCCAGGGATGGTTAAAGAAAATCGGCCCCTTCACGCTTTTTGGAACGCTTCAAAAGGCATGCTTGCTTGGAACGGCAAGAACCCTCCGATACGTCCTGAATATCTGAGGCTGCAGGTAGTGGCTTGATATTCAATCCAACGGACTTTCCAGTTAACCAACATCAATGACTGAGATTCAAGGAATAACAATAACAATAATAATAATAATAATAAGAAGAAGAAGAAGAAGAAGAAGAAGAACAGTAATAAGAGATGCGCTCTTTGAATCTCTACCGTTACCACAGTGCATCTACATCTACACCCATCCTGGAAGTATTTTGGATTTTCTTTCTTGGTTTACAGTTGCGAATCTGCTGTACAAAAATGTAATGGAATAAATATTTTAGTCGCATTAACTCGAATAACAATAAAAATACGTATACGAGTTCCATTCCAATTTTCTGTACAAAGAAAGCAATAAAATTCACCTTGCCGTCCCTTTTAGAAATATTCAATAACAGAATTGTAAATATGATGTTTGTTAAACATGCAAATACACATTGAAAAATGTATTATTATGTAGTTAAAGACCGATAATATTCAAAAGGCCGGTACATTGTGGTAGCAAAAATACAAAGGGCAAATGATGACAAATAAAAAAAAAGAAAACAAAGCAATATTTTACGCAGTGTATTTTAGCATGATATTTCAGAGCTATTACCCACTTTCCATATGCGAAACTGAAACAGTCCAAAACAAAACAAAACGAGGAATCAAAGTATTCTTCCCTAACTATCTCAAGAATATATAATAGGTCAGATTTAATCCGAGGTAGAATAGTTATCCCACGCATACATTTTGCACACATACAGTCAAGTTATGGAGGAATATTTCGTATTAACTATATTACTCTGTGTATTGTTATATTCAAAACAATATATGGAATTATCACTGCTGGAACGCATTTTTCATATATCTATTCGTTTCGAATACAACAACAAAAACAATAACTGTTTCTACTTTTAGCACAAGGCCAGCAATTACCCAGTGCATTACTGGTACTTTATTTTATCGACCCCGTAAAGATGAAAGGCAAAGTTAACCTCGGCGAGATTTGAACTCAGACCATAAAGGGGCATAACTCTATGCTGCAAAGCATAGCATCCGACCCTCTACCGATACTGCCAATACATCGCCCATAAACAGCAAAAACAATAACGTTCGACCAACAGCCTTCCGTACCACGTAACATATGATAATCCATATAAAGTAATAAAAATTGAATTATGCATCGATCTATATAAACCACCTACAACAACAGATAATTTCTTCTAACCTTATGAGACTTTCCATCAAACCATTCTTTCTAAAAACGTCTAAAGACTGTCTCAAATGCGGAGTTTCATTTGGCCAGTGATTATCCCGGTTTACATGGCGTTAAGCGGCTGGGCGTACACGATATCCTCCTAGACAGAACACCAGTCCATTGCAGGGCTAAACCCTCAACTGCTGGTGGTACTGATATTCAGCTGAGTATACTAGAGCAATGTGAACCTGGTCCAAGAATCGAACTCTCGACATAATGATCGTACGTCCAACACCCTTAAACATTATGTCACACATCTTCAGAAACCATTATATGGATATAACGGTTTGCTTTATTGTTACTGTAAATTTACTGTTTTACCCAGGATTGAAATACCCAATTAATATAATCGATATTTTGAAATCAAATAAAATAATCCACTGTTAAGTGGATTACACTTCCATTAATGTGTTTTATACTTAACAACTCAAATCAATGGCTCACTTAATCGTTCTTAACAACTCGACCTTTTAAGGTAAGACTGACTACCGATAAACTATTACTGGATAAATGGTTGTTTCTTTTTTATTAAATGTTTTCAACAAAGGAAGTTATTTTATTTTCCCCATTTAGTTTCTCCTCTGATTTCTGTGGCGGCGTATCTTTGTTGTTTCTATTAATGGTGTTTGGCTTTAAGATATATTGTTTGTGATTATGTGTCTAAGAAAAGATCAGCATCATCATCACAATCCTCCTCCTCCTCCTCCTCCTCCTCCTCCTCCTCCTCCTCCTCCTCCTCATCATCATCATCATCATCATCATCATCATCATCATCATCATAATACCTCCACCAACATCATCAACAACATCATAATCAACAACAACAACAACAACGGCGACGACGACGACGACGGCGGTGACAGCGGCAGCAACATTATGTTCATTATAATTGTGTATGATACACTCTAGATGTTAACGCCTGGAAGCAAAATAAGAACAGATTTTTTTTTCTTTCAATAATGTTTTAAGAAATTCGTTCATTCATAGAAAGTGGTTTCATTAGGGTATCAACAATTTCAGACAATCAGATTGTTTGTATTGTGTTGGTACATGATTTCATCTGTAGATGTTTAAAGCAGAATGAAGGCTTATACTTCATAAGGAATATGCCAAGTACTACCAACTATATTCATACTACACTTTTCTAATACTTAAGTATATTTATGTAGATTCTGAATAATTAGCAGACTTCTGAAATTCTTTATAAATAATGAATATTACAAGATGTACGTAAATGAAGTTCAGTTGTAATACATGTCTAGTTTCCTATTAATATGGTCCGTCTGTAAATGACTGATAATAAAATAACAACAGTAAAAAAACAAAACAAAAAAAAAGCAATAAACAAACAAACCATTCATTTTAGCAGGCGGCGAACTAGTTCAGTTGGAACGTCGGATAGAATGCTTTTGTGGTATTGTCCGGCTTATTGTACTCTGAAGTCAAATCCCGCCAATGTCAACTTTGCCTCTCATAATTTCGAGGTCGATAAATAGAATACCTATCCTGGAAACGACATCCCACCTTGTCTAAAATCTATGGCAAACTCCCTCGAGCCTCTGCCCTTCTAAAATCCAGGAGAGCTCAATTTGCTGGCCACTGTCACCGTGCCAGCAATGAAATCATATCCGCTCTCTTGCTCTGGAACCCTGACCCCAGCCTGACAAGGAGTAGGAAGCTGTCATTCCCTGACGTTATCTCTAGAGATACGGGCGTCAGCAGTCAGGACATGGGGGCAGCGATGGGGGACAGGGGATTCGGGGGCATGAGAGTGAGTTCCATCATCTCGACAGTAGTCGACGAGTGATGATGTGAGAATACCAATTTAGTACTGGGATTGAATCTCCTTCGATATCTCTTTCTCACATCATCTCTATCACTCTCACTTTCTCTCTCTTTCATTTTCCTTCAGTGAAAGTAATGGACTGTGTTCAGACTTGCAGAGGAGATGGACTCCGTCATGTTTTATAAATGCCCAACAAACGCCGTATAACACAACGATGCCCCTACGACTCCACCAGAAGTTATGGGTCAATGGAAGTAGTTTCGAATTGAGGCACACGGCCAACAATGTTATTTCGTTGAGGAGGGGAATACTTGACTATCACTTTATTTTACCGAATTCAGGAGGCAACATTCAGTAGAATTTGATTAACAAATAGTCGTTTCTGATTTAGACGCAGGGTCAACAATTTAAGGGGAAGGAAAACTCAATAATATCGACCCCAGTACTTAACTGGTACTGTATGTTATCGACGTCAGAAGAATGAACACATCAAAATTGACCTTGGAGGTATTCGATCTCAGAATATAAAGGGCCGTAACTAAATACTTAAATGCGCATTTCTATGACGCTCTAACGACACCTCCAACCCACTAGAACAAGACGGAAATCTTCCAACAGCAAAATAACTGCAAGCAATCCCATCTGTTGAACTCTACCAACTGATAAATACAATGATTGCCTTTTTCAAAACCTAAAATGGTGCCTGGTACTATACAAGTCTCCTGCTTAACTAGTTTACCAATCCGGTTATTGTAGGCTTTCTGCGCCTGAAACGACGTGTTCAGTTTCCCATAACTGGAATCTTGTAATATGTAGCCATATCTCGTTTAACCGAGCAGATCACAATATTTGTTGAGCCAACCTGCTAGAATTGTAGACACCTTATGCTATCTACATTCACTAACAAAACAAATACTCCATCTAGGTACGATCTAGAAGACCAATGACGCGATCATGTTTTGTACAAATTCATACTGGCTCATTCAATAAATCCACCTGGAAAATGTCATTGAATTTTGTATCTAAAACATTTAGTGTATGGTGTGATAGATTTGTGAATATATAAAGAAAAGACATTAGAATATATTCACTTGAATTGCTTAGATAAGTTACTGTGCAAATGTTGCATTTGGGACGAAATAACTTGAAAACCTGATTAAATAAAGCATCATCTGTTATATTCGTAGCTCATGTAATGTTATTAAATATCCACAATAAATGGCAAGATGTAGAGAAAGAGCTGAATAACTAACAAAGGGTAATTGTTGGACCAAAAATAATATATCCCAGATTTAGTGAACGTGAAGATTTGGAAGCTTCTTTTCCCAAGACATGATGGAAAACTTTTCTCTATCAACTATACACAAGCTACCCAGCCAATATATTGGAATTTAACAATTGATAAATACACCGCAGTGTCATAAAAATATTCCGTTTAAACACTTAAAATAGAACAAGTAAAATCGGCATTCACGAAATATATATTCGGTTCTAGACTAAATACGTAGACACCGCGGAAGAGAAAGACACCTTCAACGCAGAAAATTATCAGATGATACGAAATTCTAATTGCCCTGAAGTTGAATGACCAAAGACATCGAGAAATTGTAGGGAAAAACTTGCTGTGTACTATTATGATAAATAGGTATGAACAAAATCTATCGACCATTCAATTAAAAAGTAAATAGAAACTAAATAGATGTAGCGCAATATGCATGATGTCCTGCCCGTCAGACATAAATATACTTTAAGAAGAAACTGAGTTTTTCAGCTAGTAAGAATGGATGTAATCCTATTCTCAGTGGTAATAAACGTACTAGTGTTAGGACTAATAGGATGATATTGACGAAAGAAAATATGAAAAATAAATACATGATCGTCACTCTAAACAAATATAAAAATGTATACTTTTTGGTGAAAGCTGTGTGAAAAAATATTCTATTAGAGATACAATATGAAAATAATTATCAGAAGGAAGTAAGAAGCAGAAGAAATTAATAGTTAGTTCCCACATAGTCACATGCCAACACACATACATAAACACTCCAATTGAATTGTTTATCAACACTCAATATGTATATATGCGAGCAGAGCATAATAGCAGTAGACGTGTTGTCGTCGTCTTGTTATAGTATACATAGTATACATAGTAGTAGTAGTAGTAGTAGTAGTAGTAACAGCAGCAGCAGTAGTAGTAGTTGTTGTTGTTTTTGTTGTTGTTGTTGCTGTAGTGGTGGTGGTGGTGGTGACAAAAATATATCACTTTTTCCCCGAAGCATACGTGTTCATAAAGATGACTTGTAACTTAGTAAAAACACCGAAAAGAAAAAAAAATCAAGGCAAATAGTCTTTGCAGTCCCGTGCACAGTGGTGATAGTAATCAGGTTAACCCTTGAGCTTGACAATTTACGATTTGGGATTTGCAAGAAATAATTGGGAGACGGAAAAGATTTCAAGAAGTTTGCATCAGGGAGGAATTACTTGGTGAAGTGTTTTATGCAGGATCTGAGTAACACAGTAGGAGAGAACATAGACAGAAGAAAGATGAACATGTAGCGTGGCTCGAATGGGGTAGGGTATGATAACCACCGAACTAGTTTAGCGGGATCGAATGAAGCAGAGTGTGAGAACAACTGAGCTAGTTTAGAGGGCTCGAGTGTGTAAAGTGTGAGAACAACTGAGCTAGTTTGGAGAGCTCGAGTGGGGCAGTGTGTGAGAACAACTGAGGTAGTTTAGAGGGCTCGAGTGTATAAAGTGTGAGAACAACTGAGCTAGTTTGGAGGGCTCGAGTGGGACAGAGTGTGAGAACAACTGAGGTAGTTTAGAGGGATCGAGTGGATAAAGTGTGTGAACAACGGAGCCAGTTTAGAGAGCTCGAGTTGGGCAGAGAGTGAGAAAAACGGAGCCAGTTTAGAAGGCTCGAGTGTGATAGAGTGTGAGAAAAACTGAGCTAGTTTAGAGAGCTCGAGTTGGGCAGAATGTGAGAACAACTGAGCTAGTTCAGAGGAGCAGAACTATTAGTTTCTCTACAAGAAATGTTAGAGAAGCTAATGGTTGAAGTATGAGATAAATGACATTCTAAATACGATCTAAGATATCGTTTGTGTAACATCAACACCTAAGTATCTATATTTAATGAAGATCTACTTCAGCTCTAGAGATTCAGTAATTCATCAAGGCTGAATACAATATTGCTAACGAAAATGAACCCTCGTATTTCTGATGGAGATTTTTTCTAAATTTATATATGCGTATGTATCAAGAAGAAAGGTGCGTGCCTTAGTTATTAGAAAATTGGAGTTAAAATCGTGAGGTAGCGAGTTGGACTTCGGACCAGGCAATGCGTTATGTCCTTGAGCAAGTCTCTATTGCCAGAAGGTGCAACCAGTAGATAGTATCAGCAATTGGAAAGATCAATGGAAACATTGTTTCCTCGGTCCGAAAAGATGTGCCCCGCCCTACTTGGTAAGCAAATGTGGTCTGGTATGTTGTAAATCGATGGTCATTCATTCTTGTATCAAGAAACCCTTCATGGACAGGCGTCCCGTTCAGAAAGCCATTTCCTTTTAGTGGTGTGTTAATCGTAAGTAGATAGACGTCTTCTCTGAATGCATATTAATCAAGTTTGAATTTTGTTGAAAGAGACTAAGTTGCCGTGTTCCATAGAATGATTATAGAGTTGGCATGAGACATTAAGCTGCACACACATTATACTTATATATAGAATGTTAAGTAGGAAAAGTTATGGTTTCATATGCCTTTTCATAGGAGTGTGTCGTTGGTGAATAACATAACTTTGGGGTAAACTTGATTTCACTGACTGAGTTTCATGGTATATTTTAGATACAACTAACAATATTGTTGTTTAACAAGAAAATTCTGATCCAATATATGACACCCGAATAAATGTCAGCCATAGATGTGACTAGTTGATGTAATACATGTATGTCATAGATGTGATTGGATGACATAATAGAAGTCAGTCATAGATTGGAGTAAATGACGCAATATAAGTCAATCATAACTGTGACTAGATGATGTAATAAATGTCAGTCTAAGATGTGAGTAGATGACGTAATATATGTCAGTCATAAATGTAAGTAGATGGCGTAACAGCTATCTGTCATATATGTGAGATGATGTTATATGTGTCAACACTAGATATTATTAGATGACGTAATGGAAGTCACCCATAGATGTGGGATGATGACGTAATAAACGTCTACCACAGGTGTGAATAGATGACGTAATAGATATCAATCATAGGTGTTAGTTGATGAGGTAAATTTGACGTAATTATGTGTTAAGAATGGGTCCTTGTTTCAGTTTCTAAACACCGATACGCCATGCATGTATAAATTACCACTCACCTGGGTGAGCAATATAAATCTCGTGAACGAGAAATGCTGCCGGAGTAGTAAGTTTGAGAAACAGACCATATAACCCCAATGACTACCCAAAGCACCTGTCAATCGGATGTATAAGGAAAGCATTGCTATTCATGAGGAAGCATGAGGAGAAGCAGGTAGGGAGAGTAGGAGCTGGAATGATAATAATAATAATTGTTTCTACTTTAGGCACAAGGCCAGCAATTACCCAGTGCGTTACTGGTACTTTATTTCATCGACCCCGTAAGGATGAAAGGCAAAGTCAAATCATAATAATGATTTCATTTATTGGCCACAAGGACCGACATGTAGGGTACAATACAAAGAGACAGACAGTGGGGGTTTACAATAAGGTCGAGTAAAAGTGCACAACGGCAAGACTAATTTAACAATGAAGATATAAACATATAAAATAAACCATGCATAAATATAACAAAATAAATTCCCCTATAGGGAGTGGCCGACCCAGGGGTGACTCAGGTACCCCACAAATCCTGAACCACCCTGCGCTTCTAGAGTACCCAGGGAAAGCACCCCTCTCCTCAAATTAGCTAGCCTATAGGCGCATGGTCAGAATAGGCCTATTCACACGGGCCATTCTCGCCACATTCGTCCACCTTTTAGCAAATGTACTGGGGGGCAGCACTTCTTCCTCCACCCTCACCTTCCTTTCCAGGTGAAACTTGAAGAAGTTGATGAGGGATTGAAAGGTATCTATCTTCAGTCCTTTCAATCTGGTCCACCATATAACACCTTTCGCAACTGCCACCAGACAGGAAAATTCCCTGGCCAAAGGAAAGCGGCGGGTCAATCTTCACTATGGACTCGGCCGATAGCCGGATCCGTTCTACACGCGACAGTAGCTGTTCGACATAATTCCACAAGTCAGTAATGGACGGACATTGGACAAGTGCGTGCAGAACGGTTTCGTCGCTCTATGCGCATCTCGGGCAGGTCCGTGTGACAGCACGTCCGTGCCTGTAGAGTTTATCCCGAACCGACAGTGCCCCCCCCGGTAGCACTGCCAAGCGAGAGTTCTGGAATTTCTCCATCGTCCCCGGCTCGAAAGTCCTCCGGAACAGACTGGTCAGTTCGACTTCTCCGAGTGCGCCATCGCACTTTCCCACCACCAATCCTCTATAGAACTAGAGAGTGGAAGTTCCACTGATCGCATTGCCCGCTTGGCAGAGGGCAGTGAGTGCCTGGCAACATTCCAGGTGCCAGTCACCTAGTCTCGGTCTCATCTTGACCCAGAACTGCAGCTCAGTCAAAGAAACGAGCTGCGGAAAGGCCCGTCTGATAAACGACGACCACACCTGTTCACCGTTTAGGCAGAATATCTGGAGATTTCACAGCCCCAGCGCATGTCTGCGCATCAGTAGACACGGCATGCTCAGCCCTCCGTATAGAGGGTGCTGGCAGCAGATGGACCGCCCCACCAACGGAATTTGTCCTCTCCACAAGAATTTGGCGAGGCGCGGACGGGAGCAAGGCACGACGGTCAGGCGGTAGTAGATGACGGACGCGATGTATGCATTCGCCACCTCTGTACGACCTTTCAGTGATAGCTTCCTTGCAGCCCATATTTGGATGAGACTGGCTACCTGCTCGTTACCTCGTCCCAATTCTTTTCCACCTGGAGATCTGGTCCGAACCTAACCCCGAGCAACTTTATCGATCCGTCCGTCCAGCACCCCACGACGCTGGACGCTGTTGGACGGCATGGTCTTGCCTCTACAGGCTCCGAGCTGCAAGCCCACCGACTTTTCAGGGTTAAGTTTGGCTCCTGTCAAACTTTCATGTTCCTTCAATAAGGTTCCGACCACCTCGATTCCTGAGGTGTCCGACACCATCACGGTGATGCCGTCCGTATAAGCCGACACAGCCCTTCTACGTCGCGGTTCGAGCGGGATGCCTTGCGACAGCTCCAACTTCCGCAGTAAAGGCTCGAGAGTCAATACGTACAGAAGGGAAGAGAGAGGGCACCCTTGACGGACCGATCGGGAGAGCCGAAATGGTTCCGAGAGGTGGCCATTAACCTTGACCACCGAGCATGTGCTGCTGTGCATTGCAACGATCCAGCTTCTGAAGACAGGGCCGAAACCAGCTGCTTTGAGGACAGCCACCAGATACCGATGGTCAACCCTATCGAATGCTTTCGATTGATCTAAATTGATCAGTGCCCCACCGAAGTCATGTTTGCTCCCTACCCTCTCTATGATGTATCGCATGCGGTGGAGATTCTTGTGTATGGACTTGGCTGGGATTGCCCAAGTTTGCGCCTCCCAAACCAAATCCTCGACGACAAGCGCCAATCTCTTTGCTAACACCTTGGCCAAAATCTTAAACTCTGTGTTATGGGCCTGAAGTTGTCTCTTGTCCTCGTCTTTCTATATCAGCGTCACCACTCACTTGCTCACAGAACTGGGAATGCTCCCATTCTGCTGCCAGTTGCAGTAGAGCGCTTCGAGGAGATCGGAGAACAAGTCTGGCATATTTACGTAAAGTTCGTAAGACAGGCCATCCAAATCGGGTGACTTGCGCCTCATGCAGCCGACAAGGGCGTCCTGAATTTCGGCTGAAGTAATCGGCGTCCTGAATTTCGGCTGACCGTCGACCGTCGAGATGCGCGGCAAGCCGTCAAGGTAGGTACTGAAATCCGCTACTCTCTCTGACCCGCCACTCTCCCCGAACAACCGAGCAAAGTGCTGGCGAAAAGCCTCACATATCTGCTTAGAATCGCTTATCTCTTGTCCATCTCGATCCGCCAAAACCAAATTGTGGTTTTATTACTACAAAGATGCGCCTCCGCCACGTGGGCCTATCGAACAGCTTTGGTTCCCTCATTTCTCAGCGCACGTGCCTTAGATCTGACAATGCAACCTTCGTGTTTCGAATTGAAGAAATGATCTAATGCCATTCTCGCCGCCAGTTGCAATGCCACTACAAATAGCCTCGTCTAACCTTTCTACCAGCTTCCCCTCCTTTCTATTTTTCTCCAACGCTAGTTCTTTGCTGAACTCTATTGAAGTTACTCTAATCTCTCTTTTGAGAGCCCCAACCATCTGTTGTTGATGATCCCCTTGTCAACTTTTGCTTAACTAAATTATTGACTCGGTCCCTGTAAGCTTTACGTGTCGGAAATGACATGTTTAGCTTCCAGTAACCCGGTCCCGACCTACTCGTTTTATCTAGGTCGACTATACAGATCACCAATTTGTGATCTGAATAGGCGACAGTTTTAAAAAGTGGGCAGCCTACACTATTTCTATTTATTTTGCTAATGAAGATCCTGCCTATATACGATCTAGATGACCCAATGCGGTTGGTCCACGTCCACACTGGCGTATTTGGGGAAATCCTGTCGATACCTGTCAGACAGTTGGAAATGGCTGATTAGGTGCTTGCGGCTTTTGCACTCCCGCTCCTATCAGCTACTCTAACACAATTCCAGTGTGCGTCTAAGATGCGGTTCCAGTCCCCCCTAACAGTAAAGGGCGAGACGTACCCAGAACGGTTTCCAGGCGCCTAAAGAAGTCCGGTCGTCGGCCCCAGTAGACGGCCAGCAATCTAAAGGCCCCAACTTTGCTATAGTTCACATCCAGGACCACCAACTTACCGTCCGGGTCCCGAAATATCGACTTTACCTAGAGATCCATGCCTATCCTAAACCACACTGCCACCCCACCTCCCATTCCCGGCCTGCTAACAACTGCGAATATCTGATAGTCGTCGAAAATGGGGGCTAGTGCGCGTGTGTCGGAAATCCTGGTCTCGCTGACGGCAATAACATCCATTTCCAAAGACCTGAGGTCGTTTAGCAGGCGACCCTGCTTCCAGGGTGACCCCAGGCCGTGAACATTTAAACATCCTACTCTTAATATGGCCATGTTGGTAAGCTAAAGGTGAGAGGGAAGGTTTACTTACCCCCCGGAGTCTTGTGGTTCGACCGCCATGGTTGGTGTTGTTTCTTTTGGGAACCCCTTTAAAAGTCTCGATGTGGGTTTCATGTTCGGGGTTCCCACATCTTGAGGAAAGCTCTCTCGAATTTCTTTGTAGGAATCGAGCGACATTCGCACCAGATGCAAATCTTCTGACACGCCAAATGTGCTCAATTCAAAGATCTCCCCCTCTGTTTGAATGTCCTCGCTTCGTGCTAAGAGGGCCATCAATTTATCGTTGGCCCTTCTGACAAGCACGAAGTTTGTAATGTTTTGTTAGTGTGGTTTTATTTGTTTTCGTTTTGGTAACTGTGGTGGTGATGATTCTGGTGGTGTTATTTCGGGTATGTCTGTGGTTGTTGTAGGTATGGTGTCTGTAATTTCAGGTGTTTGTGTGTTTATTTGTTCTTGTGTTTATTTAGGTTGTTTGCGTTTCGGGGATTGTGGGGTGGTGTTGATGTTGACGTTGGTGTTGATGTTATTGGGGAAGTGTTTGCGTTAGTGGTGTCTGTATTTTTTGTTGTCTATGTTTTTATGTTTTGTTGGGGCTTTTTTTCTGTTGGTGAGTTTTCTCTTTTGTTTTTTGGCACGTTTGGGTTTTCCTTCATCTTCATTGCTGGAAGACAAAGGACCTGTGGCTGTGAGTGCATCTGTGTCTCTGTGTGCATTTATTGTTTTGTCTATGTGTATAATTGGAGGGGTAGGGGAGTGGGAGAGCTTTTCCCGTTTTCCCCTTGGATTGGTTTCGGTGCTTGTGGTGGTCCTGCTGATTTTGATGTTGGTGTGGTTGTCCGTGACATTGTTGGTATTGTTTTTGGTGGTGGTGGAGCAGCTTTCTGTGCTGACACTGGCGTTGGTAACAAAGGAGGTTTGCGATCCACTGCATTTTTGAGCTGATGGCAGAAGGTTTGCAGATGCGTTGCTTCCCCGCAGACGAAGCAGTGCGGCCTTCTTCCCTCAGTGATTAATTGGACTCTTGTCCCGTCCTGTAGGCGGGAAAAATCCGGGATGTTGTTCATATCCTCCGGTTTCATTTGGAGAAGAATCTCTAAATCCATTCCGGACCAGTCTTCTCTCTCTGTCCTTTTGATATCTAGGAGGATAGTGTCTGTCCTCTCCTTGATTACGCATCCCAGGAACCACCATATGTTCATTCCTGGTGGGATGCTGGGAATGCGGACCTTTTCTGTCCTTTTTCCCATGTAGAACGGGTGCATGATAATGCGTTCCGTTCTGCAGGAGGTCACCGAGTGTTTAATAGCAAGGGACTCGGTTTTGAACAGTACCGAGATGTTACCGAACTGCTTGGTCCTGGCTTTGTACTCGATGTCACTTCCGATGCACTTTAAAGCAGCCTCGACCTCTGCTTGGCTGGCGAGTTCCACTTTGCGTGTCTGCACTGAAATGCATCGAAAGTACACCGTCCCCCTTTGCATGGCCGCTATTGCCGGGATGGTCAGGTTTGCCCAGGACTTCTCTCGTTTAATTAACCTCCACGCCTGGGCCAACTGTTGTTCCTTATCGCTAATATCTACATTGAAGAAGCGCTTTGTTTTCGATGCTGCCGCTGCAAAGGTGGCGCCTCCGTCGCTCTTGTTGTTGGTGTTGTCGTTCTTGTTGTTGTTGTTGGTGTTGTTGTTGTTGTTTTGTTTGTTGTTGCTGTTGCCACCGCCATCAGTGTTTACATTGAGGCTGCCGGTGTTATTGTCGTTGTTGTTCTGGGTTGTTGTTGTTGTGGTGGTGGTGGTTGCGTTGGTGGTGGTGGTGATGTCGTTTTGAGATGATACTGCCTCTATCACAGAGGGAAGAAGAAGAAGAAGACGATGACGACGAAGCTGGAAGATGACGCAGAAGAGATTGATCTAACTTTTTTTTTTCATATATTCTTCAATTCCTCATATATGAAATAACTCTACAAGTAAAGTGAATAGTTTATAGAGCAATCAGTGTGTAAATAGATTTATAGATTCGGGGAAGAATATGGTTTAGATGCGATGTACATGTATAAAGAAATGAAAATCTAGAAATCGAATAAAAGAAAATTATATGTTCTCATATACATCTGTTGGTGTTTTTCTTGCAACAAATAGACGCTTCAGTAGTATAGACATTGACAGCTTAAACATCTTATTTCATTGTATAATCTGATGGTTGAGACATACGTTATTCGGCTTGCCTTACAAATAAGATTCCTTTTGCATTTCTATTCGAAATAAGTGTAAGGAAAGCGAGATAACTGACTTAAAAAATCTTTGCAATTTTCATGCTGGAATATTGACATTTCAACTTGAAGAAAATTTTTAGATGTTTTGCACGCAATTTAACAACAGCTGTATAAAGCACACACAAAAATTATAACCTGACTATTAAAAGGAACATTTAGCAAAACATACATGAAATATTGTATGTTAGCGTATTGCTGATAGTTTACAAGTGTTTATCAAACAAAATATGGAAGACGGCATAATGCAGCATGATTATAATATAATAAAAATTCTTTCCACGCCAGTATCTGTCATGTATATTGCCTTTGTGATGTTTTCAGAAATGCACAAGCTCGTACACATACATACATACGAACACAAACAAATACGTGTGTGTATGTTTGTTTTGTATGTATGTATATACATATATACATACACATTACACTCACACACGCACGCATATATATATGTATACATTTATCACGCACCAACACGCACAGAAGCCATTATATATATATATATATATATATATATATATATATATATATATATATATATAGCGGCTTCCAAAATGTACCCGCCATATATATATACCGTATAATTATGTTATAAGAAGCCATTATATATATATATATATATATATATATATATATATATATATATATATATATATATATATATATATTTATTTATATATATATATATTAGAAAGTGAGGTTTTTTTACAAAATGAGAAATAACCGAGGTGTCCTACACGAGTGAAAGTATAAAGAAAAAGAGATGAAATCGAAAATGCAACTGGAGTCTTATTTAAAAAAAATATATATATATTTATTTGGTTCCTTTACCGGTTACGCAGTTCTTCTGCTTTTCAAAAGGTGAGTTGAGATGGAGGGTCTGTGGTTTTTCTCACATCTCGGTAAAGGAACCAAATAAATATATATATTTAAAAAGAAAATAAGACTCCAGTTGCATTTTCGATTTCATCTCTTTTTCTTTATATATATATATATATATATATATATATATATATATATATATATATATATATAATGGCTTCTTAAAACCTAATTATACGGTATATATATATGGCGGGTAGGTTTTGGAAGTCGCTACAATGCATATGGAGTTGTAAATATTGAGGTAAAAAAGGAGGAAGATAGGGAGATGGGAGATTGAGTGCAAAGAAGGAAAGAATAGACAAAAAAACAGTGATTTGGGTAATGTTCATTAATCTTGTTATATACCTATCCATATTCAAGGTATATGTTTAGAACTTCGGAGAATGTGGGGGAAGAACATGGTTTTTGTTGAAGTTATTACTGGGATCCTTGCCCGATCAACATACACAGTTTCGACCCATATATATATATATATATATATAGTAATAATAATAAATTTGAAGACTAAAATCCAAAGAGGGCTCGATAAGGATAAATATATATCAAATATATAAGAACCGTAGAGCAAATATTTATTAAAATAACAGATTAAAGTTTAAGCAAAGAATCGCTGCTTTCCCCTTTAACGGGATCTTCTGAAGATCCCGTTAAGGGTGAAAGCAGCGATTCCTTGCTTAAACTTTAATGTATTATTTTAATATATATATATATATAAACGGAAAAAAAAGCAAACGAAATTTCATTTCCCACTCTTAGTACGGCTGTTACTTAAAAATAAGTATGTATATGTACATACATATATATATACAGACGTACAGTAGTATGTATATATATATATACATACATGCACACATATATATATGTACGTATGGATTCATCAAACATTTATTATAATGCTCGGTGTGTTTGTAAACAAACATCCCGTATTAAGCCGTAGTGTCTAGCAACCGCCGTTGCTCGTTTGTTCAACACTGGCAAAGGAACGCTGTACTAGTTTCAAGCTTGTTAGCTATCGTCAGCAACGTATACCTTCCTGCCAGATAGTTGAACGTCCGAAAGTATATACTTTCCTTATGCATATTAACGGCTGAGTAGCCCAATTTGCATACACTCGATATGCAAATTGGGCTACTCAGCCGTTAATATGCATAAGGAAAGTATATACTTTCGGACGTTCAACTATCTGGCAGGAAGGTATACGTTGCTGACGATAGCTAACAAGCTTGAAACTAGTACAGCGTTCCTTTGCCAGTGTTGAACAAACGAGCAACGGCGGTTGCTAGACACTACGGATTAATACGGGATGTTTGTTTTCAAACACACCGAGCATTATAATAAATGTTTGGTGAATCCATACGTACATATATATATGTGTGCATGTATGTATATATATATACATACTACTGTACGTCTGTATACATATATGTATGTACGTATACATACTTATATATATATATATATTGAAATAAATATATATTAGTTTCAGAAGATCCCGTTAAGGGTGAAAGCAGCGATTCTTTGCTTAAACTTTAATCTGTTATTTTAATAAATATTTGCTCTAGGGTTCTTATATATTTATCCTTATCGACCCCTCTTTGGAATTTAGTCTTCACATTTTTTATTATTACTATATATATATATATATATATATATATATATATATATATTTAGCGAGAATCGGATTTCGGCGGGTACAAATTAGCGAAACGCAACTCCCGAATCGTGTTGACAAGCGCTCTATGGCTATGAAGATACCAGAGCTATAAACATAAGTTAAAAAGGTTACACAAACCTGAGACGATGGTTAAGAAGCCATTAACCATCTAAGCCAAAAAAAGCGAACAAACTAAACGGGTCAAACAAAATAAGATATGATTGAAATAGTTACCCGGACCCTCGGGGAAGATAGTATACTCCGATATAGCGTTTTTGCGACACCTAAATCAATAATACTGTCTGTTTATAAAAAAATAATAAGCTTTTGGTATAATGATCGAACAAGGAATCACTTTCTCAACAGGGACTTCGTTCTTCGTGCGCCATAATCTCACAGGGTATGAAAGCACATGTGAGGTTCTCTCTCTATATATATATATAATGTGCATGTGTGTCCAACCTATGCCAGTGTGGAAAGTGGGCGGAAAATCATGTATATATATATAACCCTAGCGAAAACCTTAGTTTCGGTAGTTGCTACCATAATATGGTAGGTAGTAATGTTTGTCCTAAGCCAAAACGTCGGAGAAAATGCTTTGCTGTATTCTCTCGGAATTCAAATCCTGTCGAGTTCAACTTTGCCTTTCATCCTTTCGAGTTCAATAAAAAAATGACCAGTTGAGTACTGGGCTCGATTCATCCTTTACATCTTTCTCACTTCAATTTTCTCATCTCTATCCTTTTCTGGAAGAAATCTGATGTATTTACCTAGAGAGGAGATGGGCTTAGCCAGGGTAAGAGAAAGTACTCTAGAAACACCTTATGCCAATATGGTGCCTCTACGTCTATCTCATGAGTTACGGGACAGAACTAGGAGAATGTGTATTCTGTTAGGGTGGTGGTGGCGAGACAGGAGGTACTACTACTACTACTACTACTACCACTACTACTACTACTGCTGCTACTACTACTACTACTACTACTACTACTACTACTACTACTACTACTACTTACTACTACTACTACTACTACTACTACTACTACTAGTACTGCCACCATTGATAAAATACCTATTTCTATTGATACACCCTCTTTCTATGAAACTTTGTGAACTATTGAAGAAAGTATGTCTCCAGGAATCCTCGGTTAG
This sequence comes from Eledone cirrhosa, assembly GCA_964016885.1. NCBI lineage: Eukaryota > Metazoa > Mollusca > Cephalopoda > Octopoda > Eledonidae > Eledone > Eledone cirrhosa. Next base: position 222,108,778 of record OZ024740.1, read on the forward strand.
TTCTGTCCTCTCAATCAAGATTTGCCATTCATCCAAACTCCTTATCTACTTATATATTTGAACTTCTGCATTAAATTTCAAGATCCAGTGTGAAGAAGTAGTAACCAATAATATTGTAGCTTATTGCAACCAATGAGAACCGCATTGTTACAAATGAATACATTTTATTCTTAACTAGCAATGGTACCCGGCGTTGCACGGGATAAGGTATTTTGGAACGCGGGCCGCCAACAGACCTAATGGTGGAAAAACTGCATGCCTCGACAATATGTAAAGAAAATAAACCGAATACTCAGATGGCTGGATAATCTTTAAGATATTCCTCGATGAAGCAGGAAAAATGCAGGTTTTCACCTAATGCATCAAGAAAATGAAATTTTTTATGTGCATAACACTCCCTGAGTAACTTTTGTCCTCGTAAAGGCACGTAAGTAAGCAACACTGTGAAAACAGAAGCTATTATAGCGATGTTTTTCTTTACCTGCTTTAATTTTTAGTGTTGTGTGAAATATATAATCGCCTTAGCTAAGCTTAGTATTGCCACAACCACGGCTGGCAAAGAAGTAAGGGTCTGGTGGTACGTAAGTAAGCAACATTATGGCTTAAAACGTGAGGAAGAAGTTGTGTGCACTTACCAACTGTTTGGGGAACGAGTGTGAGATTTGTCTTGAGCAAGGGTGGTTGAATAACCGGAGGCAGCAGACAGCCAGACATACAGACAGATATTATAAGGGCGCGTTTTGGACGCAGAAGGAATTGTGGGAAGTGACGTAATGCAGACAGTCAGACATTCAGACAGATATTATAAGGGCGCGACGTTATATGTATGTATTTATCTAAAAAGAGAAAGACTAAGAATTATAGAGAGAGATCGCTAAATCGCCTCATGCGGTCCCTAGGGCACTGGAAATTTGAAATTTATTTGCTCAGACAACTCCCTGAAACATAAGTATAGTTTGAAAACAGTCGAGTTTTAGGGATTCTAACTCACACACACACACACACACACAGACAGGCATCCTCAGTTTTATATATATAGATAAAATGCTTGTTGTTTCATACATGACTCTCTTAATGTTCTAACGTACAATAAATCCAAGAGAACACTGTCTCTAACATTGGACAAGGCTAGCAATTTGAGGGAAGGGGAAAGTTGATCATATAAACACTAGTATTTAACTCTTATATTATTTTATCGACCTCAGAAGGATGAATAATAACGTTGATATTGGCGGAAATTGAACTCATAACGTAGAAAGTTGTAAGTAGATGCTGTAAAGCATTTTGCTCGAAGCTCAACAATACTGCCAATACACCGCACTCAACACGATTCTTAATATAAACAGTAACACATTGCATTTACATTGGACATTGGAAATATAAATAACAGGCTAGACTCCGCTATGAGCATGCGAGGAGCCAGTTGGATGATGATGGCCTAAGTATGTTACAGCGGGACTTGAATTCAGAACGCAAAGATGAGGAACTCATCTTACACTAACAATGTCGCTAATTCACTACTCTTGATCAGTATATTATTTGGTCGATCTCGCGGAACGCGAACTTATATGGCAGAGAGCCAGGACAAACACCTCTAGATATTTTATCTGACGCTCTAATAAATCTGCCAATTCACTTATTACGTGGATCCTAATCAGATAAGTTTGTGTTTATTTCTGGTAAAAGACATTTCACTTTATTCATTCTTACTAATATAATTGGGAAAGTAGTGGAGGTTGCATGGGTATAGTATTAGTGTGATAGAAAGACAACTTCTGAGCATTGAAGCCACCGAGCTGTATGTCCTCACTGTAGGTGATATTGTCAAACATGTTAGTTAGAGGACTTTGTAGAGAAGTATATATGGAAAATATTCATGGAAGATTGGAGGAGAGATACAAGTTTATGTTATTAGTATCCATATTGGAGAGTCAAGTGACAAGCAAAGTGTAATCTTCGTATGTGCACACAATGTTTCAAAGAGAAATGTGAATAATGATGGCAGCCTGCATCTCAAAGATTGTCTATGGATAAAAATGGAACCATGTATCTCAAAGAGGAATAAAATGGTGTTAGTGAGAAGTTATGTGACAGATGTTCACGGATATTGGAACAGATAAAGGAAATCAACTATAGAAATTATTATTGTTCAACTATTTTATACTTAAATCTACGTTGTATCAGCTTAAATAAGTTAAACTATTCCCTAAATTCATAATTAAATATACTTTGTAGCAGCATATAAAAAGCTAACATACTCCTAAAATTTATACTTAAATCTACGTTGTAGCAGTTTTAATACAATAACATACTCCTAAAATTCAAATTTGCAAATCACTTTGTAAAACGATTTGCTTACGTTTCCTGGTTGATAGATAAGTTTTAACAATGAAGGGACAGTGGTCAGTCTCACTCTGGTATAATGGTAACGTAGCTATCCGGCATACGGTAGGTTTGAGTTTGATTTTCGTGAGCGACTCTGTCCAATTTTTCCGTCTCTAGTTGTTAACTTGTTCGACTATGTTATAGTTAAAACTACCCCGGAGTAGCTTACAATATGCCTACATGATTTTAAAATTAAAATTTCATCAGCTATTTGTAAAACGATTGTTTCTTTGTTTAAAAGAATGCAGTTTGCATATTTCATATTTACCTATAAAATAAGCACCCGAAATATACTAGCTTAACTCAGTAGACTAAACCTCTATGATTGACGGCTGAAAACTTCATAGGTTGATCAACATACTCTCATGGAATGACCAAATGAGGTTTATTTTTCAACATACTCCTTGGAAAGAAACAATGCAATTATTAATAAGAAGAGTTGAAAGTAATGCATGCAAGATTTCACAGCTCTAGCATCACTTCTTATTAGACTGACCAAGATACTTTCATAAAATAACTGAGGTTTATTTTTCAACATAGTCCCTGGAAAGAAACTATGCAATTATTAACAAGAAGAGTTGAAAGTAATGCATGTAAGATTTCACAGTTCTAGCACCACTCCTTCATAGACAGCCTATGAACTTTTCAGACGAGCCTAGTATTTACTGAAACTTAGTGTAGATATTTTCTACTATTTCTCCCTCCTTTTAAATTCTGAGTCGTTTCATATGTCAGACGTTAACATTTTATACACTGCATTAGTGTTACTAATTTATTAGAGTTTGGTTCAGTTAAAGCTATTCTAATTATCAGACAGTATATAAAACATTTGTTATAGTCTGCAAAAATGGCAATTAACACATTAGGTATTGTGTAAAAATATGTTTGTTCTTTTTTACAACATGAAAAGAAAGCTATTTAGTTCGATAAGAAATTCTAAAAAACAACAAAACCACAAAAAACACAACGTAAATTATATCCACTTACGTGTGTAAAGTACACAATAGATGAATAGCGTTTAATATTGAGAATATAAATCATAAACTAAAATATTTAAATTATATTGCCCAATTTATAAATCTTTATATATAATCCGTCAGTATTTGTGAAGAAGAGATATTAGATAACTGGAACAGTTCCAAACAGATTTCTATGAAACTCTATTTCTATCCAAATGTTATTCAGATCAAATCAAACCTATACACAAACCTATACAAGATTTTCTGAGATTTATTCAGAGAACAGGTGATACAAATCTCTTACAATTTCGTGATATAGATGTATAATAGGTTTTAAACATACACTACTAATCTTGATCACATAGAATTAAAGAATGTTTTGACAGCAAACTAAGATGTAATGTTATATTGTATTGTTTCTCAGTGATACTGGCTTATATATATTGTGTTTGTCATGTCTGTCATTCTGATTTTACTTCAGAATTCCTCTGTTCTAATTACATCAATAGTGATCTGCCATATTTCGTTTTGGTTTAAAAAAATCTAGATTCTGTTTTGCAATTCTTGTTTTAATATAAAACCTGACAATTCAGTTTAGATATATTTATAGAAAATATTTTATTGCATTCTTTGCTTATTATTGGAGGAAAACGGGTGTTCATACTTGTCATTTAAAATCTGATGTTTCGGGAATTACAACATTATAAATAAAAACATTTGATTTTTATTTTATATTCAAGATACAACAGTAATTTTGTTTAATATATATAATATGTTATAATTTTTTCGAATTTTTAATCATCAAAACAATACTCTTTTCTAAATTCCTTTCTGAATCAGCAAAACATATTGAAGTGCTTCTTATCTTTTATTCTCTTAATGTTAGCGCACTTAAATATGGTATGGCATATGGTCGTAGAGGCGCCGTATTGACATACTCGCGCATTGTTTCTTGGACATTGTAAGCCTGGTGGAGCCCATACATCTTCCAATCTAAGTACAGCAAATTTTCCTCAAAGAATGATAGAAAGTGAGAGAGAGAGGGAGCGAGAAAGAGATATAGAGGAAGAATCGACCTCAGTATTTGACTGGTATTTTTTTTATCGACCTTGGAAAGATAATAGGCAAAGTTGACCTCGACGGGATTTGAACTCAGAGACAAGAGAGTAGGAACGAATACCGCAAAGCATTTTAGCCGACATGCTAATGAGTCTGTTAATTCGTCACTGGATCTAAATATTAGTTACTCCAAAAAGGATAGTGGAATGATCATAGGTAGCTTTTGTCACAGAAAACATTCCTCTCAAATACACACAGAAGCAATCATCGGCAAATTCAAAGAGAATAGAATATCAGTAACACGGTGATGATCATGATAATAATTCACTCCAAACAATTGTACTCTTCATAAACACTGTACAAATATTCCTTGAAATACATTAATACCGTTAAAAGTTACTTAGTAATGAAAATAGATTATTGTCTCCGTGGGGCAGATATTCATTTATTCGGCCCCATTGCTCTCTGTGGAGCATAGGCCATTGACGACACTACACGGTCATGGGCTGCTCTCGTCACACCACTCTAGTTGGCTTCCAGTTTTCTTAATTTAGCCTCAGTGTCACGCCTCCAGTTGCCGCGGGCTGGACTCTCTTCCTCTTGCCCTGCATGTTCCAGTTCAGGGCTTGGCGTGTGGTGTTGGCTGCTGGTTTCCTCAGGGTATATCCAATCCAGCTACTCTTCCTCCGCAAAATCTGCTTTGCCACTGGTTCCTATCCCACTCTCTCCCACAGATCTTCGTATCTGATCATCACCGGCCGTTTGGTACTGTAGATGTGCCTCAGATAGGTTTTGAAGAATGTCTATATCTTCTGCTGCATCTTCTTTATTGTCCTCCAAGTTTCACATCCGTACAGTAGTATCCCCTTCACGTTAGTTGAAGATGCCCGGACGATCCTTAGCTTGCTGAAAGCTGCTCGCGCCTTACCAATCCTGGCTGTGACGTCTCGGTTGTTTCCTCCACGTCGATCACCCACACTTCCGCGGTAGACAATTATTGCTACACTAGAAAACAGTTCTCTATAATGGGGCAGCCTCACATTTGTAGACGACTCGCGATTTCTAGTTAAGTGACGTTCAAGTATAGTAGGGCCTGCAGCAATAATGGTTTCTTGATATGTATAACGAATGAAACATATTGGTCGTGATACTGAGAGACTGGCGCCGAGAATATTATACATAAAACCAGTAAGAGCATTTATGACGTTGTGCATATATAATATAGAAATTCCTGCAAAATCTATATCAACGTAGGTAAATATATATTTAACTTAAATAGTTTAGGAATAAAAAATATCAGTGTAAAATCTATTTAAGTGGAAAGTAGATAAGAAATTATATCGCTAAAGTCATAAAAGAGTGAGAGAGAGAGTGAGGTAGAAAGCCAAACACACACACACACGTACTCATACACACATATAAGCATTACATTAAACGTGTCTTAGTACCTAGTGAGTAAACATCACCGATCTTCTTCTTCTTCTTCTTCTTCTTCTTCTTCTTCTTCTTCTTCTTCTTCTTCTTCCCTCATTTAGGCGCCTTTCCAGGAATCAAGGCCACCCGACACACATGGATGGGCCAGAGAGTAATTTCTCTGTTTAAGGCTTTTAACATCTCGGACTGAATTTCATCCTCCCAGTTCCTTGTCACATTTGTGGTCTTTTATTGCTCTAGTGGCCTCAGAGAGATTATTCATCTCTCCCAGAGGCACCCCGTCTACATTATAATATGCTGTTGTTATCGGGTTTACGAGATCAACAAAGTATTCTCTCCACCTCGCGACGATGCACTTCTCTGAAGAGAGGAGAACCCCAACGCGTTCCTGAGAGCAGACGTGGAGGAGAACTTCTTATTAAGAAGTCGGTGGATGGTCTGACAGAACACTTTATTTGCCGATCTGAAGTCGGATTCTAGCTTAACAACATAGTTCTCACATGTGTTAACATTAGGCACCTTTGCAATCTCTACTGTGACTTTTAACGCCTGTTTGGACCGCATGTCCAAGAAGGGGGATTTATTTCCAAGCCAAGTTTTGTAGGACCCCTTTACTTGGATAGCATCTTTGATCACTTGATTGAACTAAGAGGTCCTCCTGCCACACATCGCTACAAAAAGTCTCTTTGGCTCGTAGCATTTAACAGCTTAAGCATTTTTTCTGGCTACTGAGATAGTTATGGCATGATTAAAATTTAAAACATCCATTGCGAGACGCTGTCTTTTCTTTTTATAGAAACAGCTATCGTATGAGTTTTCATATAAACCTCTATTATGAAGAACGCTATGTATGTAGTACTGCTAATCCTAGCTGGTAAACTTTGCCCTATATGCAAATGAGCATTTCCAGCCGATGTTTCATATGAAAAACACAATATAAACTTTAGCTTACTCATGTCTCAGTACTGAGTGAATATATGTAAAAGATGACTGGAAAAATACAAAAACAGGTGTCAGACATTCCCATTGGCTACTGTGAAATGATTACAGCCTAAATCATTCATACTGAGACTCTTTTGTGTTTAATATACGTATTTATATTGTATATACTTTCATATACACCTATCATCTCTCTCTCTCTCTCTCTTATATATATATATATATATATATATATATATATATATATATAAGAGAGAGAGAGAGAGAGAGAGAGAGAGATGATATATATATATATATCAGAGAGAGAGAGAGAGAGAGAGAGAGAGAGAGAGAGAGAGAGATGATATATATATATATGAGAGAGAGAGAGAGAGAGAGAGAGAGAGAGAGATACGATGAGACAAATATACAGACATACAGATAAACGGGCAGGATTAGAACAAAATGTCTTTAAATTGCATTTGAAATTAGGACCTGATTTATAATTCTTACGGGAATAATAGTCGATTCTGTTGCTTGCCATAAAACGTCTGAAGCCTTATAGTTTGATATTAGTAGCATGAGACAAATTCAAAATTAAGCCAATCAGAAACTTTGAAGCAGTGAAATACTCTATATTGAAAAGGATTTGAAGATAAAAACTTGAAAAAAAAATGTACCAGTGGCGAAGGGTAACCTGGAAATCAGGGCATGCTGTCAAATTACTATGGCGAAAAGTGAGGCTGTGCAGCCTTACCCCCCCCCCATTCCCTCTAAATCCCCCCCCCCCGGTCAAAGCCGCATGTAGTGTTATCTAGTGTGTGTGTGTGTTATCTTTTTATGTGTCTACGATTTAGTAAGCAGTCAAAATTCTGCTTGCCCCAAAGCTGTCGTGTGTTTGTGTGTATGTGTGTGTATGTGTGTGTGTTATCTTTTTTTGTGTCTATACGTTTTAGTAAGCAGCCAAAATTCTGCTTGCTTTAACCGACGCAATTGATCAACTCAAGATTCTATAACGCATGCACTGCTATGTACAATTTTTACACTGTTATGATGTTACACATTTGTAAATAACGTATACTAGCTGACGCACCCAGCTTCGCCCGGGTAAACAGATGATAAGAGAAGACAGGTAAAAGAGAATATGACTGTATTGGATGTTTGTCTGGTTACAGTATGAGGTGAGTCCGTGGTGGTTGTGTGATACAAAAAACAGTAAAAGAAATCTTCCAGATATAACAGATTCTTCGTTGTACCGTTTGTGCATAGTAGATGAACAATTCTAGGTGCTTCCACCTAGAATAGTGACCTCTAGGAGATGGTTCATCTTCTGCCTGACTGTAAAACATGTATCATTGCATAGACGTGGTTGTTCCACGTTTCTCAAAAGGGTGATGGAAGTTCCAATCTTTTATATTATATGTATATATAGATATAGATAATTAATATAAAAGATGTCGGTCAATGTAAAAAAGGTCCCTATTTACTTGAAATGGTTTATACAAATGCCAAATTAATATGGATATGGATAACATGCTTATCTATAAGTGGTCAGCTATAATAATTGTTTCTAATTTTGGCACAAGGCCAGCAATTACCCAGTGCATTACTGGTACTTTATTCTATCGACCCCGGAAGGATGAAAGGCAAAGTTAACCTCGGCGGGATTTGAACTCAGATCATACAGGGAGGTAACTCTATGCTTCAAAACATGGTATCCGACCCTTTACCGATACTATAATAATAAAACTACAAATTATATGACACAAAAATGTATTCAGTAATTTCCCGGCTCTTAGCCACTGAGTAATAGACAGTCAATGTTGCCCAGAGTTCAACTCGGGGAGGTGGCCTGGTTTGAACTTCAAATGGCAGATCCTTCTACTTCGAAAATCGTTTTTCAATATTACTCTAGCCCTGGCCGGCCATAGGATCCAACTTTTTTGCCAGACTCAGCATATATGATGAGGTTTTATTACCACCGCAATCAGAAGCGACCCACGCAAACTTGCACACGCACCCGTGCACTTGCACACACGCACACACTCACACATGTTCATAGTTTTTACTTTCTGTGGAACGCTGCACGCGCACACAAACACATAAACATACGCGCACGTACATACACACGCACACATGTTAATAGTTATTGCTTTCCTTCCCCTCTTATTTCCACACACATCACACACAAACGTCTCTACACTGACACACATATACATAGTGTATCCAATACAGCGTTCACTTTGCCTCTCTGTTTCTTACTCTCCCCTCTCACTCCCTCATTGGCATTATGCATATTAATTTAAGTTTGGCGTCGTTGAGGTGGGCGGAGTCGTTTGAAACCTATGAACCAATGATAATAGAGAATTATGACACAAGGTATAGTGACATTGTTGAAATTAATATATAGACTAGCTGACGTACCAAGCTTCGCCCAGGTAAACAGATGATAAGAGAAGACAGGTAAAATAGAAAATGACTGTATTGGATGTTTGTCTGGTTACAGTATGAGGCGAGTTCGTGGTGTCTGTAGCGATACAAAAAACAGTAAAAGAAATCTTCCAGATATATCAGATTCTCCGTTGTACCGTTTGTGCATAGTATATAAACAATCCTAGGCGCTCCTACCTTGAATAGGGACCTCTAGGAGATGGTTCATCTTCTGCCTGACTGTAAAACGTGTATCATTGCATAGACGTGGTTGCTCCACGTTTCTCAAAAGGATGATGGAGAATTATGACACACGTAATACTGACATTGTTGAAATTAATATATATATAGTTGATTGATTCTTATTTTATCACTCTCGTTGTGACGACACACAACGCTGACTCTGAAAGGAATATTTGAACATCGAACGCAGAGGAATGAGTCATAATTTTGTCATGAATTTAGACCGCTTCTGATAATGTAATACAAAACTTATGCATGTTTCGAAATTTAGTAACGGAATTTTTATTACTTCGTACATGAAAACTTCATTTAGGGAAATAATTAATTAACTTCCGTGTAAATATAAATATCATCTAAAAGTAATCCTTTTATTTGAGACCTTAAAGATCATCTTAAGATTAAACTGTAAACTTATTGATCCTCAATGGCTTTAACCTTCTGTAATAATGAGCCACACTATAAAATGAATCCTAGAATGATTTCTTAAATTAAATTCTTCTTATTTCATAGCTTATTTGATCATTTGCTTGAGGGGCATTCTAGCATTCCAGAAATTATACGTTAGAAAATTCCCAATGATGTACAACAAGTAAAGCTGCATAACAATTGCGGAAGAATAAGAACGTTACAATAATTCCATAAAACAAATGTAACAGGGATAATTAAATAAAAACCTAAACTTGAAAAAAATTACTATTGAAATAGGAAAATCATTTTGCACATGACGAATGTAATATGGCATTTCGTTAACAAGAATATTGTTAAACTGTCAAACTAAACCGTAATGAAACAACCTAACAATTTTATCTCAATTAACTTTAATTTTCTACGCGAACGAAGAAAATATATAAGGTTTTCAGTGATTGAAATCTTAATTGTTACTTACTCTTAATCATTTCTTAGACTTTACTTATATTTAATCTTTACATATTCCTTCAAATGTTACCTATGTAATTTTCTGTTATATTTCCCGATCGTATCAATAACATTCAATATTATTTTGAGTGGGGTTGTAGAGATATCGTAATAGATATAATAGCAAGTGCCGAGTTTAGTTCACTCCTTATTTTAATTCATTTTATTGTTTAGGTTAAGATACAATAGCTAAATTATCATTATATACACAAAATGCAACTGAAAAGATAAAATATTCTTACTTGTTTGAATATTAAGTTAGAGGCAAAAACGCTTATTTAAAGTGTACACTGATCAGAATTATTAATGTAATTGTGAAATTAAACATATTCCGTAGTTCAAACTTCAAATATTTTTCAGCTTTATCTAACAGTGGATTATTACGAATATTATTTGATAATTAAATTATATAATGCAATTTAAAGCATGTCATATCTTACACTAATTCACTTAAAATGTAGAATGTTCTTTTGAATGTTAAATTTTAAAATGTGTTTAAAATTTATTGAAAATATGTCTTTCAAATATGCAATTTAACTTACATAGTTTATATTTCGAATATTTAACACCAACGTGACAAAGGTAATACTGTAACAACTAATTTGGACCTTTTGACTAGGTTTAGCACACTTCGCAAACATCAAATATACAATTGAAAGAAACATAAGTGCTTTGAAGTCACATTTAACTTCTACACTTAAATGAAGGGCATTTTTGCCTGACTTAACGAAAGACGCAGAGTTAACAGAAAATATTGAGTACTAATTTCTGGAATGCATTATCACAGGGACTTGCAGTTCCCCTATATTCTTCACAATTATAAAGATATAATTTTATCCAAGTTACTAAAATCATTGAGAACAATTATCATAACTCGCTATCTAAACCTGAAAATACTTGGCGAAATTCGTTCCGGCTCTCTGCGCTCCGAGATTAGATTTGACCGTGGTCAACTCCCGAGGTTGACAAGTAAAGTCCCAATCAAGTACTGACATTAATTCTGCGTCTATATATCTTTCTCTCTTCTCTATCACTCAGTCTTCTTCTCTAGAAGGAATCGTCTATATGTGATGGGCTCTGTCGGGTTTGAAATGCTAACAAAACACGTCGTATTTCACTACAGGTCAAGACATGTAAATGCACACATATATACAAATGAAT
>OZ024740.1:222125281-222140281 GCA_964016885.1 Eledone cirrhosa
TGCATTATTTAGCCGTAACAACTTTTTGTATGAAGCAGTTTTACATTTATACATTTATTAGTGGTAGTGGCAATTCTAGTACTTATTTAATTGTGTCTAACCTTCCCAAAAGTTGTTACACTTTGTAGAGTTAATGAAACGATGAAAATAATTAGTTTGTAAATGCCGTGTTCCACGAAACTAATAAAAAATATATAACAACAGTTGGTAACGTGCAATTTTGCTGGTTTGGTTCGAGTGATAAAACAGTTCTTTTCTTGAAATCAGTACAAGTTATCAATGATAGAAATTAGTTGATGATGCTCTTGATCTCCTACCATTTTTAAGATCAAAGGAAGTTTGATGAATCTCATTAACACAATCTTTTTTGAAATATCACGTAAATAGTAAGATAAAGGCAGTCAATGTGGCAACCTATAATGAAACCTATCGATTTAGCTAATTAGTCGGATATATGTTTTGAACGGAAGGTCGATTGTAATTGCAAAAATCAAACATTTAGAAAATTGATTGCTTTGTGAAAGTAACAGAGAAGAAAAAAATAGGTAAAGCCTGGAAAGGCAAGATATGGTTAAATATCGTATTTCAAATCTGACACGTCTCAGTGATCTGGAAACAAAGTATGGAAAAGTATGGTTCATTTTGAAAATGGTGCATTCTTATGAGCTGTTCAATCGATGTTTCTTTTATATTATTTACTGGTCAAACTATAGTATAGGAATTGTGTGATATATGAAATCAAATCAGTATATTGCTGCAATTAAAGGTGTGAAAATATGAACATTGATGTAGCTGAAAATAATCGCTCAATTCAGTGTCGCACATCTTGAAACAGGTGTTACATGAGACAATGCTGACTGTCAACTGAAACCAATTGTTTCCCCGTACATTGATATTTGCTTAAGAAAGGCATGGATATCACATCTAAATTCATTTACATACGATTATTTTTAGTAATTTTAAAGAGAGGTAGTTTATTATATGATATTTCCTATTTCGATATAGCAGGTAGAATCAATATATCGGGAAACCCTCTGACTGCTAACAAACGCTGCTGAATTTGTTTATCCAGTGATCCTAGAGGAATACAACTAATACGGGGTAATGTTAAAAAGGAACATTTACGTGATCTTTTGAATTTAGAAATGAATTAAACATATAATGTTCAATAACATTCTGTAGTTTGTTACAATTAATAATTAAAGTGTAGTTTGAAGATAACTATATGAGTGAAATTTAGAAATGTATGTACGATGGAAAATTATCAAGGGAAATAATTTTGAAACTATTCATCTCTATGGAAAAACGTGACTACAACCGTCAGAGAATTTGATATAACTAAAACTTTTCTGTCACTAATAATTAGATTAGTGTAAACATTTAAAGTGTGATTCGTATTTCGTTTCTGTTATCAGATTATGTGTTATATTTATTTGTCTGTATTTATAATATAATTCGCAATTACACATAAAACAAATGAGTAAAATGATAAAACATCGCAATGGAAATATTTTCGAGCAATATCAATATAAAAGTTATTTTACTTTTTTCGAATGATATTAGTTAAAAGATAACTTGTCCATTATTTTAGTAGTTTCAGTTCTTATATGTTTAATATTAAGAAAGAGAAGAGAGAGAGAGAGAGAGAGAGAGAGAGAGAGAGAGAGAGAGAGAGAGAGACAGAGAGAGAAAGAAAGAAAGAGAGAGCGAGAGAGCGAGAGTGGGGGGGGGGGGAGAGAGTGGTGGTGAGATATATCATCTATATATATAAAACTGAGGATGTCTGTGTGTGTCTGTGAGTTTGAATCCCTAAAACTCGAGAAGTACGCGATCGATGTTTTTCAAACTTTACATGTGTATTACTTATGTTTCAGGGAGTGTTATGCACATAAAACAATTAAACTTTTTGATCCCCTAGGTGAAAACCTGCGTTTTTTCAGCTTTTTAGGGCTTTTTTGAGGCGTTACGTCAGACCGATTTCCTTGAAATTATATATATATGTATTAGTCAGTCTCTTCTTAATACCGTGAGCAAGGAAAATCCAACTTTTTTATGGCCTTAGGTGAAAAACTTCATTTGTTCAGCTTTTTAGGGCTTTTTTAAGGTGTGACGTCGAATTCGCATTCAGAGTTATTTCCCTTGGACTGCTTCATCGAGGAAAATCTTAAAGATTATCCAGACATCAGAGTATTCGGTTTATTTTCTTTACATATTGTCCAGGCATGCAGTTTTTACACGGTTAGGTCTGTTGGCGGCCCGCGTTCCAAAATACTTTATCCCGTGCAACGCCGGGTACCACTGTTAGTTTAATATAGAAATTACTTCTCTACAAATGTATTGAGTACCATATCTAAGTGTGGTTACTCCCCGATATTACTCAGGATATATACTCAGACACACACAGACACACACACACACACACACACACACACACATATATATATATATATATATATATATATATATACATACATACACACACATATATCATCATCATCATCATCGTTTAACGTCCATATTCCACGCTTGCATGGGTTTGGACGGAAGTTTTCCCACTTGAGGCAAGAGTGGTTGTGTTGCTGGCATAGGACTGTCTGGCGGGTTTTCTACGGCTGGATGCCCTTCTTAACACCAACCATATTTACAGTGTGGAACAGGGAGGTTTTTACCGTGTTACCTACACGGCCACATTACAGCGTGGACTGTGTGTTTTTTTTTTGTCGTGACACCTACACGACCTCATTTGTTTCGGGCTGGATGCTGTGGTACCAACATAACTTTACATTGAAAGGGGTGGTGTGGATGGGTAGAGGTGCCTACTGACTGTAGTAGGTTTCACTTTGTACTTAGGTAAGGCGGGTCTTTTCTATTACTGTGTAGCGCCAAAGCTCTCGGTCCAGTGACATTGCCTTGGAGAGGTGTAAGTGTGTGAGGTCGGAATTTATCAAGTCGTCCCAGGTTTTTCTGGGTCTGCCTACTCCGTAGCTACCCTCTATTTTTATTGCCCTGCACTTTTTTATACAGCTGTCGTCTTTCATGCGCATCACGTGACCATATCAACGTAGCCTTCTCGCGAGTAAACAACATCTGATCCCTCTTATTTCTAATTTTTCCCTTAGTTCTTTTATGCTTTGCCGTTCACGTATATTACTATTACACATCCAGCGGAGCATGCAAGCTTCGTTCCTCTCCAGTCTGCGTATATCCTCTGCACTCAATGCCCAGGTCTCACTGCCATGCAACATTACTGTTCGTATGCAGGCATCATACAGCCTGCCTTTCATTTTTAGGGAGAACCCTTTAGCGGCTAATAGTGGTATAAGCTCTCTGAACTTTTTCCATCCAGTTCTGACTCTAGCTACTGTACTTTCAGAGCACCCTCCCCCACTGCTGATTTTCTCACCCAGGTAACGGAAGCTGTCCACTATTTCTATAGAACCATCTGTGCAATGGAATGAGCTAGTATTCTGTGGGCACTTGCTGCTACTTATTGCACCAGAGCACCGGCCACATATAAAATCTATGTTCTTAGTTAGCTTACCTGTGATCCCAATACATCTTTTATGCACCCATACTTTGAATTTGGGACATAAAATGGAGTTTCTACCTACTCCTTTCCTACACACTGAGCATGGCCATTTCCCGGATGGGACCGGCGCCCTATTTTCCTTCCTACAAACTAGAACTTTAGTCTTAGACAGGTTAATTTTAAGGCCTTTTGATTCTAGGCCATGCTTCCATGTTTGGAATTTCTTCTCTAGTTCGGCCATTGATTCAGCTATGAGCATTAGATCATCTGCGTATAGGAGTTCCCACGGGCAGCCGGTCTTGAACTCCACTGTTATAGCCTGAAGGGCGATAATAAATAGTAGGGGGCTGAGAACGGAGCCCTGATGAACACCAACATTTACGCTAAACCTTTCACTATATTCGTTGTTAATTCTAACCTTGCTGACTGTTTCTTTATACATGGCTTGTATAGCACTCACAAGCCATTCATCAACACCTAGTTTTCTAAGAGCCCACCAGATAATGGAACGGGGGACTCTGTCGAAGGCGTTCTCCAAGTCGACAAAAGCTAAGTATAGGGGTTTACTTTTAGCTAGGTACTTCTCCTGTAGCTGTCGTACAATGAAAAGAGCGTCTGTGGTACTTTTTTCCTGACACAAACCCGAACTGCATTTCATCTAGATCAATTCTCTCTCTGATTAGTTGCGCTATTACTTTTTCTGTGACCTTCATGACCTGGTCGATTAATTTAATGCCTCAATAGTTACTCCTATCTAGGGCATCTCCTTTACCCTTGTAGCAGTTACTGATAATGCTGCTACGCCAGTCCTTCGGAACAACCCCATTCTGTATGATTTGGTTTACTATCCGGGTGACCATGGTGTGTCCCACCGTTCCAGAATCTTTCAGTATTTCAGCAACTATTTCCGAAGGCCCAGCCCCCTTACCCGTCTTCATATCTTTGATTGCCTTACTTATTATACTACCATCGACTAACACTGCTGGTCCCTCTATTGGGTCGATGTGGGCGAGACTGTATTTCTCTCATTTATTCTCCTCATTTAGTAGCCTTTCGTAGTGACACTTCCAAGCTACCTTCTTATCAGCGTCAGTGATGGCAAGTACACCATCATCATTAAGTACACACTTCTCCCCGACAATATCACGGTTTTCCTTGACACATTGCCTAGCAATCCTGAACACCTCACGTTTTTGGTCCTCGCGTTGTAGAACATGCTTGAACTTTCTTTCCTCTGCTTCCCTTCTTGCGAAGTACACTTGTCTCCTAGCTTCCCTTCTGGCCACTTGATAGTCTTCTCTACTTCCCCCATCCCGCCATACTTTCCAAGCCTGCTTTCTGGCCTTAATTGACTCCTCCACCTTACTGTTCCACCACCATGTTACTTTCCTTCTGCCTATAGGCCGGCTCCAGCCACAGACTTTGTCTGCCGCCATCAGCAGCTTTGCTTTCAGGAATTCCCACTGTTCCTCTATATTGTACGACTATAAATTCTCTTCCTTACTGTTGAAAGCATCAAGTAATATCCTTTTAAATTTATTTCTGGCTGTGGGGTCCTTTAGCTTCCATATTTTTCTCCTGGGGATAGTCCTCTTCTGCTGTCTAGTACGTCTCGTCCTGACTATGAGGTCGCTAATTATCAGTCTATGCTGGGAGGTGCATTCTTCATGGGGGAGGGATTTAGTGTATACAACAGACACTCTGTCACGTCTTCTGGTAAGGATATAATCTACCTGGCTGGTATGTTCCCCTGATCTGTAGGTGATCAAGTGATTGTCTCGTTTTTTGAAGTTAGTGTTACAGATAGTTAGGTTATTTGCATCACAGAATTCCAGGATTCTGGAGCCTTCCTCATTTATAGTACCAAATCCATAGCCTCCGTGGTTTCCGTCATAGCCGTCACAATGTTGTCCAACGTGACCATTTAGGTCGCCAGCAACAATTATATAGTCACTGTCGGTTATTTGGGAGGTAGTGAGCATTAGTGTCTCATAGAATCTGTCTTTTATAGCGCCAGGCAGTCCGGATTGGGGCACGTACGCAGATATTACTGTCACAGTAGTTCTATTTAGAACAAGTCTTATTTTAATTATTCTGTCATTCACTCTATTTACGTCTATTATCTTATCCACCCATTTTTCTGCTAACATGATTCCTACCCCATCAAGCCCATTGTTATTTCCCACCCAGAAAAGCTTATAGCATCGTTTTTTATCCACAATGAATCTGGCAAACCCGCCCCTCCACCTGGTCTCTTGGATACAGCAAACATCAACCTCCTTACGTTCAAGCATTTCTACAACCTCGTTGGTACCAACTCTGAAGTTTTGGATTGCGTTTAGTAGGTGGGGCGCAGGGAGTGTTGAGGGGGATAGGGTTGGGGTTATGTTGGACATCCGCGGCCGCAACAAAGAGGAGGGGGCCTTGACCTTTCATCCGGCAGCATGAGGTGAATTTGTCGTTATCTTTGGCATTGTTTTCGAGTGTCCAGATTCTTCAGACTCTCCAGAAATTCCTTAGTCCATCCATCATATCGAAAAGCAACCAGAAGTGATAGCATAGGCCAAATAATAAAGGTGGAGAGTGGGGGCGGGAGGAAGGGGTATGGAGTAGTTAGCAAGGAGAAGATTATTTAGAACAGTGAGACAGAATTATAGAATAGCAATTATGAAGTAGGATTTGGATTCTGGGCGATTATAGATATATGGATGAATGAACCGAAGGGTGGGGAGACAAGAAGAAAATGTCATTTATACATTACATTTCGTAGAAGTAGACTGACCATTAATAAGAGTTGACATATTCTGAGTTTTGTCCCTCGTAACAGGCTTATTTATATTTGGTGCAAGTAGGGAGTGAGAGAGAGAGAAGGAGAGAGAGAGAGGGACGTATATTTTAGATAGAGTGGGGGTAATGGCGATTTAGAGGGGCGAGAGAAGCCATTTTTATGAATCCTGGAAAAAATTTCGGCCAAAATGGTAGCGAGAAGATTATTTAGAACAAGTGTGGAGAAAATTAAGTAGAACAGTGAGACAGAATTATAGAATAGGAATTATGAAGTAGGATTTGGATTCTGGGCGATTATAGATATATGGATGAATGAACCGAAGGGTGGGGAGACAAGAAGAAAATGTTATTTATACATTACATTTCGTAGAAGTGGACTGACCATTAATAAGAGTTGACAAATTCTGAGTTTTGTCCCTCGTAACAGGCTTATTTATATTTGGTGCAAGTAGGGAGTGAGAGAGAGAGAGGGAGAGAGAGAGAGGGACGTATATGTTAGAGAGAGTGGGGGTAATGTCGATTTAGAGGGGCGAGAGAAGCCATTTTTATGAATCCTGGAAAAATTTTCGGCCAAAATGGTAGCGAGAAGATTATTTAGAATATATAAATATATATATATATATATATATATATATATATATATATATATAAACACACACACACAATTGTACATTATATTACGAAAAAGGGTCTTTCTACCATGTAGACATTATATAGTTATTTTTTGCAGAACATTATTGAAGGAATGTACTTGAGCTAGAATCATGACATCATGACATCATTGAAACCGAATATTTTATTTATATTCGAGAAATGCATATCTTAGTTTATTTTATAACGTTAAATTCCTTTGGTGAAAAATGGAATTGTAGAAAATTAATATATACTTTCCTGATGAATTAAGCATGTAGAAATATTTGTTGACGAGTGTTACTAAATTTTCATATAAAACAAATACAGCTTACTAACGTATTTTTTATCACGTAAATTACTTAAATTATTTGACATATCCGAAAAATGTTTCGTTTATTTCCTTAAACTCCTAAAGTTTGATCACTGTATACATGAATAGCCTGCATTAATTGTGGATTGGCAGTATCAGTAGAGGCTCGAACGCCATGCTTTGACGCATAGAGTTACGGCCCTTGCCAATCTGAGTTCAAATCCCGCCGAGGTTAACTTTGCCTTTCATCCTTACGGGGTCGATAAAATAAAGTACCAGTAATGCACTGGGTAATTGCTGGCCTTGTGCCTAAAGTAGAAACAATTAATTACAGGATCATTATTTACACCTGACATACAATTATGAAATATTTGGTTCTCAGGCACCTTTGTAGGATTTTTAGTTATGTTGCGCCATGGGTATACATATTGCTTCAAGACATTGATATGTATACAAATACACACACACAAACACACACACACACACACACTCACTCACACACACACATATATATATTGTGTAAATACGTTCCGTAAATTTATAGAAATAATTGTGACCTTGTTTTAAATCTGTGTGCAGCCTCAAGATATCTTGTACTGAAATGATAATATTAAAGCTTACAGCAATGTCACAAAATCACGATTTCGTAGGTTCTTGAATTTAATCTCCCCCGAGAAAATTAAAATTGCTTATTTCATTGAATCCGAGGTGAGAAAACCTTTGTGACGTTTGAGTAGAAAGTATGGTGTGAAAATACTAAATTCCCCTAAGCATAGGTTTTGACTGATAAATGACAAATAAATGAAGTGGGTTCGTTTGTTTCACATCTCAAGAATGGTATTTGTGCGTAGTCCTCTCATTTATAATTTTAGTAAATATATGCAGTTAGACACAATTTTGAAACCCATATGTTTGCAGAAGAGTCTCTCTCAAGTTAAATGACTTGTTTGGCCGGTCCTTGTCCCGGTTTCACGGCATGAAACGACTGGGAGAACAAAACTCCCCTGTGGACAGCACACCAGTGTATTGCAGGGTTAAACCCCCAGTTATTACTGGTACTCATCTTCAGCTGAGTATATCGGAGCAACGTGAAATAAAGTATTTTTCTCAAGAACACAACACACCACCCAGCCCTGGAATCGAACCCACAACATTATGATCATGAACTCAATACTCTTACCACTAGACCACGCATTAAAGGAAAAGGTGAATGGTACGACCTTTATGAAATTTAAGTACATTTGTAAAATACTCAGGACATCAGTATAAAAACAAATAGACTATACATTATAGCATAAATACTAAAATAAAATCTCCTATACACATTCCGTAGCGTCTGTCTACTGGTCACTTGTTTCTGCTTAGCTTCATTTACCCAACTCTCAAGACTATTTAGTTTTTCCATTAAAATTCACTGTATCTTGTACAATAATGGATTTTGTTTATATCCAATAAACAATAGGGAAGTTTTAGTTGAGTACAGGTGTTTGCGATTTATGTTGCTCAATAAACAAAATTCGTTTTGAAACTTTATTAGATAATGAAAAGTACATCAGATAGTATTCCTTATGTTTGCTCAAACTGCTTCGTATAGTGATAATTTCATTTCTTGCAAAAAAAGATTTTATTCATTCGCTGCAGTTCGGATTTTATATATCAAAAACCGCATATGGCACGTCAAAAGGTATTAACATAGTGGTCTATTCGTTAGAGCATCGGACAGAATATTGTATGACATATGTTTCGGTTCTCTGCGTTCTGATTTCGAATCCTGTTGGGATCATCTTTGCTTTTCATCCTTTCGGTGTTGTGAAAATAAAGTTCTGCTTCAGAGTAGTGGGCTGTCAGAAAAAAATGGAAAGCCAGACAAAATGATTTGCAGCATTTGTTCCAAAGTTAGATTTCTTTAACATTACCACATGATACTTGGGTGCCCTCTGTGTAATCAAAATTCGGGTTAGTTGTTCAGATTGAGGTTAACCTCATCCTCCTCTCCTAGTAAATACTAATGAGCATCTGTATTCCGTCCCTGACTAATCAGTTAACAAATTTCAGGTTCAGCTATGAATTCTTGAAAATGCGTTCTATGCTGTCATAACAGGATTTGCTTTTGACTTATCATAATAATTCAGACACACAATAGAAGTTACATTGGTATTTACTAAATTCAAATAAATTAACAGAAAGAAACCGTTTGTCTTTTGACAAGCAGTGTAGAACATTATGTCTAATGAACAATAATATAAAGCGATTCTTAAGAGCAACAGGACATATGTGCTTGTAGATTAATCAACATTATCATAATTTTCTTCCATTGTAGCTATAATATAGTGCAGCAAATATACAGGTTATCAATTGCTTTTAAGAAGAGCAGTTCAGACGGATACATTTATTATATAACTATTAATTAATATTTTTGTACACAATTATCTTATACAGAAATTTCATGCATGTTTATGGGGAGTTATAGCCTTCTAAATTATATATATTTAACGATATTACATGTGATTTTTAAAACAATATACCTTTGGTAAATTTAGAAATATATCTGAAATTCTACTGTTCTTTATCCCAAACTGTGCAGTGATTTCCACCTTTGCATCTGTAATCTATTTACTAACACATTGCTTCAACAAACTTTGTTCATAGCCGAAAGCGAGAAATTATAATTTGCATTGCTGAACCCTTGATGTATCATGTTTTATATTATTTCTGCATCTACAAATAGAGAAAGAGTATAAAGCTCATGTAGATAAATGTTACGTTACTGTTAACTTCTATATAACATTATCGTATGCAAATGAATATTATCAATCGCATTGAGAGTAAGTGGAGACAGTATCATAGCAAACGATCAAAGTAGGACATATTTTACGCAATTCCCCAGGCATGGCTGGCTTAGGTATAGTTGTTTATGCACCCAATAATAATGTCGTTTTCGCATAAATATTCAATATTAAAAGATCAGTAAGATTGCAGAACGAGAGTGAACCATTCTATATATGTTATAATGGTACATATTATTCTGCAACGTCCTACCTTATAATCGTTGAAATTTAACTTTACCTCCTCTGTTTTCAATTCGATGAGTACCAGTAATATAACGAAATCATTGCAATCGGTTATATTTCACTATTACAAAACAAAGCCTTGTGTTAGTGAAGATAAATATCCATTGTAAGTGTTTATAATATGGCATAAATCTAGGAACAAGTGGAAACAAAAGAAATAGTTGTACATATATATAGTTATACTGCAATTGTTTTCAATACAGATATATTTGTATTCATTCCGTTTATATTCAAGCTCTTTAAACACACATGAACTTGTGTGTTTACAAGTAGAATACGTTCCTGAAATAATACATTATATAATACTTTTAGTTTAGTTCTTTCTATTGAACCAGTATTCAATCTAATGGTCTTGCCTGCACTACACAGGCTTTATATAAATCACTTTCCATTCCTTTTGATTTTTCCAAAGTAGCAAATATATACAAGCACACACACGCACACACACACACACACACACACACACACACACACACGCACGCGCACACACACACACACACACACACACACACATACATACACACACGCACACACACACACATACACATACCCACACACACACACACGCACACAAACACACACACACAAACACACACAGTCACACACACACACACACAGTCACACACACAGTCACACACACACACACACACACACACACACACACACACACACACACACACACACACACACACACACACACACACATATATATATATATATATATGTACACATTTACACGATTATAATGTATGGATAATTCACAAACATGTATATATAAATATATATATATATATGTATGTGTGTATATATATATATATGTGTGTGTGTGTGGGTGGGTGGGTGTATGTGTGTATTTCATACATATAACATAACACAAGTAGAAAGTAACAATATTTATGCATTGCTTGCATATATATATGCATCGAATTTAAGATCTTTGTTTTACTTAAATGTAATAGTTTTTCTTTAAAACAAAGATATAAATGTACATGCATATATATATATATCAATACATATGTTCATAATGTTAGCATAGATACATATATTTCTACATCTATACACACATCCATAAATTTATACATATATACACACACAAATGCATACATACATATATATATATAATATATATATATACACACATACATACATACATGCATACATACACATACATCGATCTTGCTATCTAAGTTGTTTTGCTTAAATGTTATAATTTTCTTTAAAACAAGAAAAAATACTCTCACTGTATCAGATTTCAATAAACTTGTGAATTAAACTCCTCTATACTATTTGGTATGCATCAATCGTCGTAAGCATTTGACAACTGTGGCACCTACTCTGATATCAGAATACGAAATAACTATCGGAAACGATAAATGTTTAACAGATCTATCATTATTGATACTTTCACCAATTAAATCTCATCTTGCCTGCATTTAATTTTTATTCCTATTTCTTCTTATCCTTTCAATTGTATATTCACCCACTTTTGTATCCTTTGTGAATTCAAAGTATATCTCAGTTTTAGACAAGCACTACATAAAGTTAAAGGCTGAATCTATCTGTTTTAGATGCTATCAATCATTCGTAGTTACGATGTTGCTTTCACTAAAATGAACATTTTAAATTTGTTTGTCTTAAATTGTAAAGCAACTGAATAAAATTAAAGCAAACACAATCTGACTGATTGCTTGCTTCGCTTAAATCTGGATGTCTGCCTAATATATTGCGACACATTTTCGAATAATATATTTGAATTGCCTCCTGTTTGTAGAAGTATATTTTCTTTAGTTTTGTTTCATGTTTATGACTGCTGCTTCTGGCAGGTTAATTGAAGGCAAGTGAAAAGAAAAGTAAATATATAGAACTAAACCGCTTTAGATTTAGCATGTATGAAGTGTGTAATGATTTATACATATAAAATCGTCTACTCGTGTAATTTGCCACAGGCAGTACACACACACACACACACACACGCATTCACACAAATACACAAACACATACACACACACACACATGTGTGCATGCATGCATGAATGCATATATGAATGCACGTTTGTTTGTGAGAATACATGCATGTATATGTCCAGTTTACCTTTTTGTGACCAACTGGTGTCTGTCGGGCGGGTAATATAAATCCTATTTTCCCACCATTAAATGTATAAGACATATTAGGGCGGTGGATTGGCAGTATCGGTAGAGGGTCGGACGCCATGCTTTCCAGCATAGTTACGTCCCTTTACGATCTGAGTTCAAATCCCGCCGAGGTTGACTTTGCCTTTCATCCTTACGGGGTCGATAAAATAAAGTACCAGTAATGCACTGGGTAATTGCTGGCCTTGTGCCTAAAGTAGAAACAATTAAATGTATAAGACATATTTGCTCGAGTTAATTTGGGTTGACATATTCTAACTTAGAATATCTGAAGAGAGAATTTCTTACGTTTCTGTACAATGCAAACTGTCTATAAATAGGAAATATGTAAAAGAATGAAATGCATCAACATATCGCCGTCTAATATTGCTACATATTCTGGGTCTTCATCAATTTCCTTTTATTCCATCATTTTTCTCATGGCGTTACTTTTAAGAACAGTTGAATAGATGGGCAAAATACGTCTGATCTAGGAAGAGGCAAAACATGAAGTCATCCAAGCTCTTTTTTCTTTCACAAATCCTATGGTTATATTTCGAGCAATGATGTGCAAGGTTCTTAGAGGGTATATGTAATGATTTCGTTGAGAGTTATGGCATGATAAAGATGATGGATAACGAATAAATTATGCAATAGAGTTCAGAATATATAAGATGCTAAGGAAGAAAGAAATATGTATTCTTAACATTTAGTTTATCCTTACAAAAAATATCCCAAAATTCTGCACAAATAAAATTAACAAATTAAATGTTTTAAGCAAAACATATTTAATTGTAGCCGCCTGTTATTGTATAAACTATTTCTATTGGTTTATTTATGTTTTACTTCATAATCCAAAGGCTATTGTTGCTTTGATCAGAAAACCGGGCTCTGTTGCCCTCAATGAGGAAGAGAGGAAGGGAGTCAAATACCGGAGCCTGACTAACCGCTTTCTTTTTGCACACCTCTCTGTGGAGACCTCTGATGTCCTTCGGCCCTGCCCTGCTCATTTTCTCCGAAAAGTCGGAAAGACGACGGCCGGTTTGAGGAAGGAGCCCTGAGAGATGGGGTGACTGCTGCAGCGAATGTCTCTGGCCATTCTCCATGGTAACGCTTTTGCCGTTTTGTCTGAGTGGCGCGGATGAGGCACCATTCACAATGGAGTGTAGTGACTCTTACTCTCTTCCTTTCTTTCGCCGCTTGATCCTTCTTTCTTTTTTTCCTTTTCATTCTCTTTTTTTTTTGTTCTTCCTTTTCTGTTCCATTTAGTAATTTACGTTATCTGACTAAACATACAAAACTAACGCCCATGTAAATGAAATAAAATGAAATAAAATGAAATGACAATTATAATTATTTCCCCTTCAGCTGCGAAGTATGTATGAGATCTTACCTTGATTAGAAAATGTTCAGGTGTTCTTTTAATAAACTAAGTACAATAAACTAAGTACTGCTTTATTCGTCGATTTAGCTATGCATCTGAAATCGTATAAATGTGTTAATTCAGTTGCACGTAAGTGACATATATTCTAAAATATATTTTCGAATATTTGAAAAACCCTATTTTTTTCTTATTTATTGAGTCAAAGCTAATATTTGCATCATTGATTGCTTTATATTTGATTTAGTCATATGAAAAACTAAAATACTGCAAACATATTTCATTAAAGTTTCTTTAGAAAAACTATGTAATTGTAAAATATCAAGTGTAATAATGAAATATTCATACTGAATTAGTTACACTGTTTCATGGTCACTAGATTGTAAACATCAACAGAAAAGATTACTAAAGGTTAGACATAGCTAATACCTTGTAGCAAATATATGATAGATGAGATAGGAAGTATAAACAGAGCGTGCAGGAGGAAAAATATCGATTATATATGGTCAATAGCACTAGTACGGAGAGCACCATTTCTGAAAATAACATTACAGAGCAAAATATTTGTCTTTATTGTTTTAGGTTCAAAATTGTATTTAAAGATAATGACACGACCCAAGTTTAATACAAGTGTTTCATTGGAAGCTCTCCAATTGATGTTTTTGCCAGGAAGCCAGAGGATTACTTCAGGAAAATAGTAAATAACAGACGGAAATCATGTTGTCTATTTGTGTGGACATAATAATGTAAGAAAATTTACTGACTTTTGAAATTGCACTTTATTGTCAGTAAAACAACTATAATGACAATAATAAGCTAAATAATTTCTTTAGTTTAGATAGAAATAACAATACTGATTTTTTCGAGAACAAATTCATTTCAATTAAACAAATGTGCTTATTGACAATGTTTTGTTCAGAGAAAACATAAACTGAAAACCAGTAAAACTAGTTTCTTTATAAGTTTAGAGAAATCAATGACCAATATTGATTAGAAAATTGCATCTATGTTGAAATAATCTTTTATATCTTAACAGCATTTCATTATAGGCCACTCTTCGTGCTTCAAATGAACGGACGGAAACAAATCTAATTTCTTGGAATATATATATGTATATATATATATATATATATATATATATATATATATATATATATAT
>OZ024740.1:222145281-222175281 GCA_964016885.1 Eledone cirrhosa
TATATATATATATACATATATATATATATACACACACACATATACACATTCTTCTATAGAATATGAATTCGATATATATACACAATATATCGTGTATCTTGTATGATATATGGCTCCTTCTCTCTCAATATAAACACATATTGATGTAAACAAATATATATATATATACATACATATATAAACAAACATATATACATACATATGCCCATGCATACACACACACATAGAAACACATACATACATATACCCATGCATACACACAAACACACATATACATATATATATATATATACACTCACACACACACATATATATATAGATATATATATATACACTCACACACACACACATATATAGATTTATATATACACTCACACAAGCACATACATTTGCGTGTATATATATATATATATATATATACACTCAAATGCATACATACATATACCCATGCATACACACACACACACATATATATATATACACTCACACACACACATATATATAGATATATATATACACTCACACACACACACATATATATATATATATACAATCACACAAGCACATACATTTGCGTGTATATATATATATATATATATATATATATATATATATATATATATATATATATACACTCAAATGCATACATACATATACCCATGCATACACACACACACATATATATATATATACACTCACACACACACATATATATAGATATATATATACACTCACACACACACACACATATATATATATATATACAATCACACAAGCACATACATTTGCGTGTATATATATATATATATATATATATATATATACACTCAAATGCATACATACATATACCCATGCATACACACACACACACATATATATATATACACTCACACACACACATATATATAGATATATATATACACTCACACACACACACACATATATATATATATATACAATCACACAAGCACATACATTTGCGTGTATATATATATATATATATACACTCAAATGCATACATACATATACATACTAAGAATAATGTGTTCTAAACTCAAGCAGTCCTTTACAATGAAATAGCTCAAAGAAAGAAGTATTTCTGAGCCGTGTAATACAAGTTAATATAAATTAATATATATGATAAAACACAAATACCAACATATAAGTGTTTGTATTGTAAATGACTAAGTTAGCTAGATTGAAAAATACTAATTATAATAATACATATACATATATACAAGCATACACACAAGTAAGCTTATACAAGGAAGTAAGTAAAGAATACTTACATAATCAATACTGTGAAGCGAACCAAAAGTGGGCGTAGGCTGAGTGTAGGGGCTGGGGCAAGATGTAGAGGGAGGGGATATTATGTCCAGTGTGGTGTTATTTTTAAACTATCGTTCTGGGGGCAGAACTGGTTTGTAGGATTTATATGTTGCATAGTTTTTGTACAGTGAGTTTGTTCATTGTCGGGCCCTTGCCAAATAGTAGTTCATAGATTTGCGAAATACAAATGTCGCAACGCTTTTTCCTCCTATGTTTGAGCGCGCTCTCTGGAGTAATCCAGTCTTCTGAACGAGATGGGTATGGTCATACCACCGGGACTTAAATTTGTTGGTTGTCATTCTGATATATGTTTTTTTTTGTTGTTGAGACGATATCGCATTTATATAGGATGTCATTCATCAGGCATTTATTTTTGAGTGGACACGCTTCCATATTGTTGTGGCAGTTGCACAAGGATCCCATCCAGAGGTGGGTTTCGGAGGGAGTAGGCTTATTTAATTTAGCAGTGTTGAGGTTGGCTATATCCCTAGCCAAGTTAGGTGTAGTGGAGTAGGAGTCTTATCGTATTCTTATTATAAATAGTGTAGTACCTATGCTGTGTGGGGAAGTGTTTCTTTAGCAATTTGAAGAAAGTCCTAGCTATTGGTGTAGATATCTCTAGATTGAAAGGGGGTGTACCAACTAATTTGTCTATACCTATTTCTCCTAAGTGGTCTTGGGGTGTTTTATATATGTATATAAATATTAATATATATATATATATGTATATATATATACACATCAATATATATATATATACATCAATATATATATATACATATATACATATATATATATATATATATATATATATATATATATATATTGATATACAAGAGCGGGAGAGAGAGATCGTCCTGACGAGTGCCAGTTGAGTTCGAAATGCATCGACGATTGTCCCGCTTGCTTCTGCCGGGCATCGCCTGGTGGCGCTACCTGCCAATGTGTTATTCATAGCTATGGTTTTCTAAATGTTTATTTATAAACATATCATATTTTTTTTAGAAATATGAAATTCAAATACATATTTGTATACAGCTATGTTGGAAGGTAAATTCTAATTCTATTCTATTATAAGTCGAGCCAACTTATACAGCTTTATATGTAAATAAGATTAATGACCTCCTTTACACAGACGAAAAACTATATATTTTCGCCTGTTTTCACAGTCCGGCATTTACTAGAGCGGGAGAGATCGTCCCGACCAGCACCAGTTGAGGTCGAAATGCATAAATGATTGTTCCTCTTGCTACTGCCCAGTCACCGCCTTGTGGCATTAGCTGCCAGTCTGTTATTCATAGCTATGGCTTTCTAAATATTTATTTATTAACATACTGTATTTCTTTAGAAATACGAAATTCGAACACAGACACACACACACATAAATATATATATACAATGGTGGTCGTTTGAATATTTCATTGATTTGATTTCGTGTTTATCTGAAAAATATAAAATAAAGTTAATAATTATATAAATTTGATGTTATATTAATCTGATTAAAACATTAAGCAAAAAACACAAATTAAAATTTTGAAGACCAAAACATGCGTATGTAGAATGTTAGATAAAAGCAAAAATATATACAAGATTTTTGGTGTGTGGTAAGTGTTTGGTAAGTGTATTTTCAAATTTCCGAATTTAATGTACCGAAATAAATATTTATGTGCAAGCAATGTAGGTTTAGGCACAAGGCCAACATTTTTGAGGGAGAGGAAAGTCAATTAATTCGAACCCAGTTCATTACTGGTTCTTTATTTTATCTACCCCTTAAGAATGAAGGGCTAAGCTTATCTCGGCGTGATTTGAGCTCAGAACACAAAGGCACGTAACTCTATATCACAAATCATGTTTTCCAACGCCCTACCGATGCTGTCAATCCACCGCTACAGGAAATATTAAACGCTCACAAGAAATATTTTGTAACAAACTAGAAAGTCAAATGTCGAAAGTAGTTATCTAGAAACAAACAGAGCAGTATCAATCGACAGAGGAGAACAAAGGAGTATTTGAAGTAGTAATTCCATCAGTAATTTAGTCTCTGTAAATGATGCCAAGATGTCTAAGATGATATAGCCATTCAAATTTCAGCTGTTGTATGTAATGGAATATTTTCTTTGCAATTATCTTCTACTTATTTTTACATCTTTCATTCTAACCTTAAAGTTCAGTTATATCCTCTCTGCATATAGATCAAATGTCCGTCCATAAAACTTCGTATGTTTTACGAGTGAGCCGACTCTGCTTAGTTACGAAACTGTGGCTTTAATTATCTTTAAGTTAATGTAAACTTTATAGCAGTAACCAAAAGAAAGACTGGTGTAATTATTCGGCTTATATATTCTGTTTTTCTTAACATTCGACAAAATGCCATGTTTTGCAGGTTAGAAACATAATGAATTAAATCAGATTGGGATTATGCATTTCTAAACTCAATGCTACAAGTAGCCTTTAGTTTATAGGAAAAAGTTTCTTACAAAATTTAGATATGTTGCTTTGAATTGTGGGTTCAAACATATCCAAGGTAAATTCTGCTTTTCATTCTCCCTCTAGACTTTATTTCATTGACTCTAGACTCAAGAGTCAATGAAATAAATATCAGTCATTGTAGTTGTTTAGACGAAGATCAACCCTGATTGAGCAGTCTAACGATTAAATGCAGTCTCTTCATGCCACCGCATTATTTTAGATGTATAAATGATTGAGTTATCTACACTATCCTGACCATATGTAAGCCAACAATCTATTATGTAATGTCTATTCCTATCAGGTTGAGAACAGGAGGTATATTATACCGAGTTGGATTCAATTAAATTAAACCGCGCAGTAAATCTGTGTCTATATGTGAGAGTTAGAAATATTATTTAAGGTGAATTGGCAGTATCGGTAGAGGGTCGGACGCCATGCTTTGACGCATAGAGTTACGGCCCTTGCCATTCTGAATTCAAATCCCACCGAGGTGAACTTTGCCTTTCATCCTTACGGGGTCGATAAATACCAATAATGTACTGGTAATTGCTGGCTGTGTGCCAATAGTAGAAACAATTATTTAAAAGAAATATGTAATCAAATACAAATTTTGAACATAAGTCTGTTTTTGGAGATACTATAGTGAAAAAGCAAACAACAAATTACATAAGCAAGTATATACTTGAACTATCTACGTTTGAGAGTTACATTATATCTTATATAATTTTGTATGTTAACCCGAAGTGTATAGTCATAAAATATCAAAGCAGTTGAGAGAGTGTCATATGTGGATCTAACTTTAATAATAAATGCAAGCTCTAGTCCTATATAAAAACAACATTAATGCTGTAGAGGAAACTTGTCCAAGATGCCACACAACGGGAATAAATCCTAACCACATGGCTACGACCCGAAAGTTGACCACACAGTCATGCCCGTGAAGTAAAAAAAAATACTCTTTTTATGAGTTTATCCTACATTTCTACATAAATGTGTAAGGTAGATTTAGACGATTATGCCCACTGGTCCGATTTGACCATCGGCGTCTTTCTTTTCATTTTGTATAGTGCAGCACAATGTGTAACAAAATGGAAACATTGAAATACTGGTACAACTGATTCAATGGACGCGTATATAGTTTTTGTTTACATTAAAATAACACAATGAGTAGTAAAGTTTTCAAATACCTTAATTTGTTAAGGAAACATAAAAATATAAGGAAATTGGAAAAGTTTGGGAGAGAGAGAGAGGAAAAGAGAGAAAGAAAGAGAAAGCACGAAATAAATTATTATAAAGTAATCTCAAAGTTTAACATATTTGACTCCAACATTACGATGTTCATCTTTGCTTTTACATTCATTGAACCTCTCGAGAAAACTATTTATTCATATTTATAATTCTATTATCACATTTCCGCTAAATTTCTACAATTGGGATGCCTTGGGAATTGACCAGTTTTGAGTAGGTAAAATGCTTTCGACTTTATCTCACCGTACACGATCTTAACCAGCTGCGATATAGTTTCCTACCAAATGTAGATCATAATTAAAAATACCACGTCAGTGATAAATAGGTTACAATAAAAAGTAAAAATACAACAAAAGAAGATATACATATAGGGATATTAAGATAATAAAAGCAAATGTTTGATTATTATGACGTTGAATTCTATAACATACAGATTTTCTAATTATTGACCTCAAATTGGATATTCTATGTAGTGGATACAATGAATTGTTACAATAATAAAACAATAGAATTTAATGTAATGTACAACAACACAAAATTATTCCATATTATTCTGAGTGTAAAATGCAAAGCATTTATAGTTCACATTCAAAGATCTGCATAATTGCTCGAATTTCCTTTCTGATTAGATTAATTGTATTTCCAGGAGAAGAAAAAACATAAATCAGTCTTTCTAGAAAACCATAATTATTCGAAATTTTCCGGATGCAATATTGTTTCCATAAATATTTCTATTTTTGCTTAAGTTTCATTATCAATTAGTTCTGAAGTATAATCATTACTCATTGAAAATTCAATTATCGATAAAAATTTGGGTAGGTGAAATCCCCGACAATTGAAAATGGATGGCATCAGGAATAAAGTATTAAAGTATTTAAAAAACTTTATAATCTCATTTTTGTGAAAATTCATTCAATCAGAGTGATATTGAATTCCCATTGTAATTCCATTAATAATACACAATCTGTTTAAGATCTCTTAAATTACTTTCTGTTTTGTACCACGAGGTAAAAATCAAAATAATTATATTAAATCAAACAATAAATTGAATAATGAATTAATGGATCGGTTTTGTTCCTCAGCAGTTTCCTAAAATACTATTAATCTTATAGAAATAGAAACAAATATTCAATAAACAAATACTTCTCTTCTAGAACTGAGATAAAGACGCTGCTTTGTGCACTGTTATGGTTTTCAGTATTCTAACACATAACATTAGGCTACATAGCAGCTCGATAAAAGCAAATACGTTATCAATCGAATTAAATACATTTCAAATAAGAATGCACAGAACTGTCAGAGTAAATGTCCAAAGAATTGTATTCATATTATCACATTTTCAACGGCTTCGTGTTAAATCTATTCATTTTGAATACATTTTGCGAAATTCAAAATATTCGTAATATATGTGCGTAAACGTCATCCGTCCTTCGGTCATTTTTCTTTATCTTCGCTCTTTCATTATCAATAGTACACGTATACCGTCACTTCGGTATGTATAAGTATGCATATGATTACGAAGGGATGATTGCACGTGATTGTGCTATTAAACAGGTTCCACCTGTTCGCTTTATATACAGGGTGTCCCACAAAAATGTATACACACTTTTATTAGAATATTGTTGAAGTGTCTATACATTTTTTGGACACCCTGTATATGAGAATAGACGTGGTCTAGGTGCATGTTCACCATTTATTGCTCTAGTAAATTATCTAAATTCCTGTGTAAGTCCACGTGCAGACAACTGTGTCATCATATCTTTCATGGGTGTGTACAATTTTACATAAGGCATACGTATATGTATGTAGTTATCTGTGTATCTGACTTAGTGGCAGCGTCTAATATGATTCATGTGGATAGGCAAGTACTCATATATACATTAGTCTATCACAGTGCATATGCATTTGCATCTTTATTTCCATAGCCAAGTCTTCGTATTTCAATATAGTTTCATATGTATAAAACAATTGGCATAACGAATTGCTAGTACACTCCCTTGACAAACAACTATATACGACCCTCCCAACTGTCGAGAGATTACCGGGCCCTGCTTCTGATGAAATCCACTTGATGGCTCTAGACATCAGCTTCCACAATTCATAGCTAAAGGCTTTCAGATGTTTATTCGTAAACTTACCGTTTACGAATAATATATATATATATATATATATATATATACAAGTATATATAATATTGAGATAAGCGGAACAAGTAAAATTCAAACAATCCTTCAAAATAAATTCAAAAAATATAATTTAAATATTTACCTATCCATATTGCTTTTACCGACGGTTTCGCCTCGCAAAAGATTGGAAATCCGAGGGACTTCCAATGGAAAGTTCGGCTCTTCAGAATTGGGCATAAAGTCCCACATCCGGCAAATATATTGCCTTCAGCCAGCTAGTGCAGGATCGAATGGGGTCTTAAACCACTACTAACAGCCAGTTTACGGCCCCATTCGATCCTGCACTAGCTGGCTGAAGGCAATATATTTGCCGGCTGTGGGATTTTATGCCCTATGTAAGGGAAAATGCTTTCTGAAGAGCCGAAATTTCCATTGGAAGTCCCTCGGATTTCCAATCTTTTGCGAGGCGAAACCGTCGGTAAAATCAATATGGATAGGTAAATATTAAAATTATATTTTTTGAATTTATTTTGAAAGATTGTTTGAATTTTACTTGTTCCGCTTATCTCAATTTTATAGTTCTGGTTTGTCAAATTAATTCCATTGAACAACAACTGTATCATAGACACCCTATATATTTCCGAGGGTACATAGTACCTGCGGGGATATTGATCTCATTTTATATATAATTATATATATATATATACATATATATATATATATACACACACACATATACATATGCATATATTATATATATATATATAGAAATATATATATATATATATATATATATATATATATATATATATATATATATATATATATATATATATATATATATATATATATATATCATAGATTGAGTTACAAACTCAAAATAGTCTTTTACAATTAAATAGCTCAAAGAAGGGAAACTTTCCGAGCCGTGTAATATAATTGGATATATGAGAGGGATGAACACATATATAAGTATACGTGCAATTGCAAATGACCATATATATATATATATATATATATATATATATATATATATATATATATATATATATATATATATATATATATATATATATATATATATATTTATATATATATATATATATATATGTGTATATATATATATATATATATATATAACACATGCGCACACTCAGAGACATATATATATATATATATACGTCTCTGAGTGTGTGCATGTGTTGAGTAGGTGTGTATACATCATTCGTGATGGTGTGTTTTGTATGTATGTATGCGTGTGTTTATGTATCTATGTATGTATATATGTGTGTATGTATCCATATATGTATGTATGTAGATGTCGGGTCACTCTTGAGTGCTACTGGTAACATGTAACCCAGTACAACCTGTCACTTGGTCGGGTCGTCGGCGACTAAACCGGCAACCCCACCAAGTTTACTTTGTGAGGAGGGTGATTTTGGGCACTCTGCAGGACAAAAACCAAAACCTGACAAAGGGCGCAAGAAACTCATAAGAGTCAACGGCCATCCAAAAGTGTGTAAATATGTATATACACATGTACCGTCCGGTTAAACCCCTGGGAGTGAAGGAACACTAGCCTTTGTCAGGGCATTCTTCTAGGAGAAGGCAACTCAGGAAACCTGGATAACACCGATATAAAACCTACGGTTCAGAAGTTACCGATGATGTTGATCTTTTCTTCTTTTCGGGTTATAGCTACTGTCGCTCAGAGAGTGGGATTGGCTCAGTGCACATTCTTTCCTCACTTTAAAAAATATCTTCACGCACAGGCATTGCACGATGGAATTAATTAATAATTATTAATAATGATATATCGTGCAATGGCCATTCTCGATAACGAGGGGCAGCCATCATGTATTTATATATGTGTGTATGTTCTTTCGGTTTTATAATTTCATAAATTTTTACCAATAGAGAGAGAATCGGTTTCTAACATAGATACAAGACTCTCTCATTGGAATTTAAACAACATAAACTATGTCTATATGTCTGCATGTCTGCATGCATGCATGTGTGTGCAGGCATGGATGTTATTGTATGTGTGGATGTGGATCTTTTGAGTTATATGTTTTGTATCTGTACAAGTGTATTAGATACAGTTATTAGATACAGAATCTTTGGGATGTTTTACATATTTTTACTGTTCCATTAATGGATTGTACTTGTAACTTCGTAACTAGTCGTGTTATTTCCCTTCTGTGAGGTCCAGCTTCTCAAGATTTGTACTGAGGCACTTACTAACATTTCCCAGTGCCCCAATAATCACGGGTATAAATATCAAGGTATAGTTAGGGTGGAGTATCTGCAGATTTCTCATTAGTTCTGCATAGATATTCTCGTTTTAGTTAAATCTTTAATATTATACTGACAACTGCTGGACATCTAACTTGCACTACTGTGCATGCCTTTTCCCTGTCCCATATCATTATATCTGGTCTGTTATGCTTGCATTTTATTGGGGTTTTGAGTGGAACATTCCATCAGTGTTCTTTCATATTATGTATATGTATGTGTTTCACATTGCTGTACATTTTAATGCGTTTATTGTCGGGGCTATCTTTTCTACGGATGGCATTGTACAGTGTTTTGGCCACTCCGCCATGCCTCACAGTATCATGATGATTTCTTTGGGCAGCTGCTTATGACATAAGTGACATCTTCGATGTTAATTCTGTAGAGTTGTCACATGTAGGTGTTTTGCTTGCATCCCTATCTTCTATGTATGTATGTATGTATGTTTGTATTTCATCCCACAGGGTGTCAAGTTTAGTCGCCGACAACCGACCGTGAGACAGGTTGTACTGGGTTACATGTTACCAGTAGCACTCGAGAGCGACCTGACATAGGAAAAGGTCAGAGGAACTCAGCATTGTCAACGGCCATCCAAATAGTATTTTATTTTTCACCTGGGAGTTAAAGGCCCCCAGTTGTTGTCACGACACCTTTCTAGGAAAGGGAAACTCTGAAAAAAAAACCTCTGAGGCTTCAGAAGCATCCGATGACGTTGACCAGTTCTCCTTTTCGGGTAGTGTTTTCGATGCTCAGAGAGTGGCATTGGTCGAGTGCAAGGCCTTTCCCCACTTAAAAACCTTCAAAGCACAGGCATTGCTTGTTCAGGATATGTTACAGATCTGTGTGGCTGGCGGTAGCCTAAAAGTGCACCAAACTCTATAATCTGACAAGCGATTGCCATACTTTTAGCAGAGTTTTCAGCCATCATGTATGTTTGTTTGTATGTATGCATGTATGTATGAATGTATGTGTGTGTGTATGTGTTTGTGAGTGCATGTGTATGTCTGATTGTATCATAAATACATGTATATATGTGTGCTTACTGGAGCCTTTGCATAAACGATCAGGTGCATTGTTCACTATTCTTCCCTTTCCCTGTTCCTTTCCTTCTCATTAACGGACGTATGTCTGCAAATATACGCAGACATAAACGCATACATGACCACCACACACACATACATGCTTGCATACATATATATATATATACATATGTATATATATATGAATTTATCTATACAGGTTTATATATGCAGATATATTTAGTTATATATGGTATATTCAAAATGTATACACAATATCTAGAGGTGTAATAAATATTGTTATATTTATTTCCATATACACTGTGGTAATCTATGATCTATATTTTAATAAATCTTCTCCGGATGAAAGACGGGTTGACTGGAAATGAAATATATAACAATTATGTATATGAAAATGAAATTTCAGATTAATTAAATCAGTATGGTAAGCGATACGGGTACTAAAATAGTAGCATTAATTTTAGTGAAATATATTACACTCATTATAGATAGACTACGCTTCGTATATGATTCTATAATATTCAAAATCTATAACTATTATTGCCGATGAGATCATCGTGAACTATTCAACTACAGAATGATTCAGATGATCGATAGAGTAGAAACCAGAGACGAAAGGAAAGGTCTAAAACAATAAACTCCAATAGTCAAGAACGAAAGCACACTATCTAATATATATGAATCATTAGGTATAATTATTTGTAGATGTTACATATCGTAGGTGTACAAAGCGTCATATATGCAGTAGGGGAGTGGGAAACAAGAAATGAGAGGACACGTTACTCAGAGGATGGAGGTGCATACATATATATATAGATAAGTATATATATATGAACATATATATATATATATATGTATATATATATATATATATATATATATATAAATATATATATATATATATATATATATATATATATATATATATATATATATAATACATATATATATATATATATATATATATATATATATACATATATATATATACATACACACACACACACACACACATATATATATATATATATATATATATATACATATATATATACATACACACACACACACATATATATATATATATATATATATATATATATATATATATATATATATATACATATATATATATATATATATATATATGTATATATATATACATATATGTATATATATATATATGTGTGTGTGTGTGTATGTATATATATATATGTATATATATATATGTGTATCTATATATATATATATATATATATATATATATATATAAATATATATATATATATATATATATATATATATATATATATATATATATAAGAGGCGTATATAACGTAACAACATTAGGAAAGGTATGAAATGTAAACAAATAAATATGCGAATTATATGAAATAAAATGCAACAAGTGAGTTAACTGATGATGTAAGGTAAATAAATACATAAAACTGGTTAGTTACAATTATAAATTTCAGTGATGCAAGAAATAGGATTTTTGAATGCAAATGGATACTTTTTACACACATTTCTCCACAAATGTTAGTGAAAGTACTACCGCAGTCATTTACACAAAAGAACACACACCCATCCATGTATATTCTTGCAAAAATTGATTATTTAATTAAAACACCAATTAATTTTCACATTAAAATGAGGAATTTTACAGGTTTATAAACCTGAAATGCATTTCAGAGACAATATGGGCATTGAAAATATAACAGGTGGACATCCATTATCTCAATCGTTTCCCACGAACACCATGCATTTCTGTATAATTAGCAATTTAAGTGCCATTATGATAATTGTTTCTACTTTTGGCACAAGGCCAGCAATTACTGGTACTTTATTTTATCGACCCCGTAAGGATGAAAGGCAAAGTGCAATTATGATAATTAGCACTAGGAAGCTACCTTTATATTAACGTGAATCCAATTGAGTCAAAGAACATGGCGATCGAATTTTAATATCCATCATATGGAATACGAAAGGCCGCAAATAGGCAGAGTGATTAGAACGTCGAATGGAATGCTTTGCAACAATTTCCCCAGCTCTCTGCTCTCTGAGTTCAATTCCTGCTCAGATCTAATTTGCCTTTCGAGGTCGATAAAAAAATATCAAACAGCGTTCGATTTTTTCTTCTAAATTTCTTTCTCCCTTCTTTTCGCTCTCTCTTTCTCTATTTTTCTCTGGTAGAAAACTGCTGTTTTCAGAGATAGAGAGGTGTTGAGCTCCGCCAGGTTTTAAAATGACTAAGAAACGCCGTATGTCAATTTGGCACTCGTACGATTTCGACAGCTGTTATGGGTCTACACATACTTATGGAATGCGATGAAGCTGAATTCACTTTGAGAGAACGTGTCACATTGAGCAAACGATGGCGATTTGGCTGCTATTCTAGCAGGCCAATCGATAATGTAGAAGATTTTTCTTTGGCTCATTAACGTTGGGCAATATATTCCTCGTTAGCGTTATTGGATTTAAATATAACTATGGCTTTATAACCATATGTTTTAAAACTATTTTTGAAAACAGATGTCGATATTATGGTGTCTGAAATAATTTGTCATAAGCTAGTAATATATCGCAAATATAATATACATACTTCTATCACTCACTCAGTAAATCTATGTGAGTAGCTTTATTAAAAATTCACGCTGAAATCATATTTACTTTCTGACAATAAGTTGATGAAATAGGTTTCACTCGAGTAAACTGATACGACGTTTGAACCAAATTGTTCGATGTCCACATGGGATTTGTAAAAACGATTTAATCACTAGTGTGTTGGATTTGGCCAAACGCGAAACACCAAAGCAAAACAGAGTCATAATGTATAATCTATTTTTCTGTGACTGTAGAACAGTCAAAAACATGATTCAGCTGCTGGTTTATCCATTCCTGGATCGCCTTGTTGCTTGGCTGATGTGAGATATAATTCAAAGCAAGCACAGCACTGCATAAAAAAATAACAAATTGAAAAGATTTTATATACGTACAAAACAGCAAACTTTTCCGCAATACTTTCGAAACGTATTAGTAACATATTCTGAAGCGAAACGTCGTTTCATGCAACAATGATACTATTTATTTGAAGCAGGTGCTAAACATTAGCTGAGAACATTTCCAATTGATATATGGTATTATTTGCAATATTATATTAAATGCGGACACACCAAGATTAGGATACTGACATGATGTCATACTTCCTTAGCATGTATCGTTCATAAACAATTATATCACCTATTTTTTTCTAGTAGCATCATTGCTTAAAACGGAGAGAATGTATAGTATCAAAGAACGAACACAGAGATACAATACAAATATCGAGATCTGTTAGCATTATAATTTTAACTGTTCGATGCTGCTGAAAGCATCTAAAGCTGTAAAGAATCGTCTTGTGATATCACACCTTTTCAAAAAATTCTGTCTGTAAGTGCAATGTAAACCAATTTACTACAAATAATGCAAATAGTGCTGTTGTTATATACAGAATACGAACATCTTGAGAGTCTTTCATATAAGTTTATCAATAGTTTATATTAAAACATAAAACGTTTATTAAGTATCTAACAACTGAAATATCTATTACACATGGTTTTCTAGGTGGAAATACATAAATAGTAGCATGTAGCCATTCAATTCACTTTGATATAACAATTGCTAAATATCATCAAACCGGAGATTCTGTGGGGTCACTCGGTCTGCTAAAAGTAGCAGCTAAATCTTCTTCAAATCATACACTACTATCTTAAAAGAAGTATATCATATTGTTTTGGGACCGTTATTTCTGACTAAAGAATAGTAACGAAGGGAATGATTTTTCATACACTAAAACAGAGATGACCTGAAACTAAACAACAAAGCTAAACAAGAAAATATATGCTTCAGAAATTACATGGATTATAATGTCTTATACAGACCTCAAACAACGCAACTGCCATTTTATTGCTCTGTTTGTTAATCATATATTACAGCATTCCTCAGTTAAGTCAATATTCATTCTAAATTGGTCATAAAAAAATGGAAACATGGTACATTACTGGTAAATGTTTTCATCAAACTCACGATGATGAATGCAAAGATGCTGTGTTTTGAATTTAGAACCTAATGAACGAAACAGTAAACGGATACCTTTCTGTAAATCAATCGCTACATTTGTGAAAGTATTATAAAAACGTTAAGGAGAGGATGTTGGATTAGGAGAATGATTAGAGTGTCATCATTGTACTTTCTGGCATATCTACCTACATTTACATTCTAAATTCAAATTTTGCTTTGCATCACTAAATATCCTGGAGTCGGTAAAATCAGCTTTTTCATCCTCATAAATTGCTGGCCTTGCGGCTAAATTGTAAATCAATATTAATACACTTAGGACGTGGCATAGTCGAATGTTCCAAAGATCACTTCTCAATCAAATAATTACAGATTCTATCCCATTGCACAGAAACAGGCAAATGTTCCGTTAAACTGGCCCAGACAGAGAAGTGTACATTTGTAGAACAAAACAAGGGTTAACGTCTGTCCAAAGCTAAGGATTCTCAGCAGGTCACAGCATAACCCGATTTCATTGTCCTTAAGCGATTTGTAGCATTACACACAGCCTGGACAAGATGTCAGTCAATGGCAGGATTAACCCACATATACTGTCGGTACTCATTGTCAGATGAGGTGAATACAGCGTGCCACTCGGTCCAGATATCGTACCTACCCAATCAGTAGGATTTGAATTCAAAGGCTCATAGGCTAATGTCCCGTAACAAGTATGAGAAAACATATGACCGATTCTCTAACAATTCTGCTAATTCACTTCCCATTTAATGAGTTTTAATTATTTAGGCACACAGCCAACGATATGTGAGAATAGGAAAGTTAACTAAAACGACCTCATTATTTCATTAGTACTTTATTTTATCCACCACGAATGGTTGAAAAGCAGCGGTGATTTCGGTGGGATTTGAACTCAGAACGTAAAGAGCTGAAGGAAATGCTTCAAAACATTCTTTTCGACGCTCTGACGATTTTTTGTCCACCACCCTCTAATACCTCATAATGATTTCTGATTCAGGCCCAAGGCCAACGATTTTTTGGGAGAGGAAAATCAATTAAATTTATCCCAGTGCATTACTAGTGCTTTATTTTATCGACCTCGTAAGGATGAAAGGCAAAGTTAAGCTCGGTGGGATTTAAACTCAGAACATAAGGAATCAAAGGAAATGCTTCAAAGCATTCTTTTAGACGCTCTGACGATCCGTCACCCTCTGATACCTAATATTAATGGTATGAAACAAAATCAAATAACATCTTGATTCAAAGTTAGCTCTTATGTAAAGAAAAATAGAGTCATAGGTTAGTAATAGCTCCTGCAAAGAATGAAATAAGGTCCTGTTGATCAAGTGTGCGACACACTTCAAAATATATTTCATTTCACTTACACACCGTTTTCTAACCTTTCTGAGAAAGATGTGAGCGTAACAGACTTTTTCTCCACTCCTAAAAAGTTAGTGCATTCTGTGCAGTCAAACGAAAGCATTATTAAATACTAGCCTAGCATATTTCTACCTATTAAAAATAGCAATTATTGATTTCATGTCAAATATGTAGTGGTCTAGATTTGCAAATCACATTCTGCTGGATAAATCTAAGATAAGTGAATACTTTGAAACACGACTTAGGAAATAAATGTTATATGACATTTGTTTATTATGAAAAATGTTGTGATCATCTAACTACACGAAACATGAAGTAAATTATACCACCGATTATAATATCTACCTGGTGTCAATTTCTAGTGGGATCTGCTTGGACTAGCAAACAGAATTGATGGTTCAGATCTTCTTATTCTTATTCTTTGCCCACTTATTCCTGAGAGGGTCGTAGGAGCAGAGTCTTTAAACACTTCCTCCAACAGATCCTGTCAGATGCAACCGTCTCCAATTGATCAGGATGGACCCCCAAGTTGAGCTAAGACACATTATCGAACCATCTTTCTCAGGGGTCTCCAC
Organism: Eledone cirrhosa; assembly: GCA_964016885.1. Classification (NCBI taxonomy): domain Eukaryota; kingdom Metazoa; phylum Mollusca; class Cephalopoda; order Octopoda; family Eledonidae; genus Eledone; species Eledone cirrhosa. The sequence continues at coordinate 222,161,794 of OZ024740.1, forward strand.
CTGGATATCCTGTAGGCTGGTTCGTCATGTAAAACTGGTCCAGCAATTATTTTCTGAGACAATCTAACCACATGGCCATAGAATCGGAGCTGTGATCTCTCAAATTGGAGAAGTAGCGGCTCTACCTAGAGCGACACTCTTATCTCCGAGCTACCCGCTCGATCAAGTAACGTTACTCTGAAGCCCCTTCGGAGGAACCCCATTTCGGCCGCTTGTATTCGCAATTGTATTCCTTTAGTCATTACCCAAGACTCAAGGCAGGAATATTGAATTGTGGCTAGCGTATCTGGCGTTTATGCCTACCTCCCTTCTTCTGATTACTGAGTGCTGAAGCTGGTGCATTACTGCACCAGCTCCTGCAATTCTTGCTCATAATTCAGCCTCCGGCCTTCCATCACTCGGGAACATCGCTCTGAGATACTTGAACTTCTCAACCTGCTTCAGTGGGACTCGATTCAAATCTAGAATTCAAAAATTGATTATGTGATCCAATTAAATATTGAAATTGATTCAGTACAACCTCAACTAGATAATTCATTTTTTACTCGCTCCTAATTGGTTCTTAGCTATTTATGCAAAAGTCTCATTCAGATCACGTGTTGTTATGCGTGCTGAAGACTATATATTTTTTATTAGAAACGATGAAACAAAGATACTAGGATAATTATTTCAAAACATACACAATATAATTCGTATTTTATTTGTAAAAATGATCCAAATTCTCAGACAGGTAAATCAGGATTATCTATATATTTCAACTAAGCCGAACTGCACCATTTTGTGTGATTAAATAGGATAGATATAATAAGGACACCTATTTCAGGATACGTCGAATATATGTATAGTTGGTAACTTTTGAAGAGTATGACAAAATATGTCATGTATATTCTGAGGTTCTATCGAAGATTCTGCCGAATCTGAGATAAATTTCTAAAATAAATTAATTCTGATATCAAACAAGATAACTGTGGTATGATGCATTCCTAAATTTACAAAATAAACATAATACCAAAATGATTTGCATTTTGTTATTAATAGAGTGACCTAAAAGATTGTAGGGAAAATCTGATTATTTAAGCTAGAATACAATGTAGAGTATTACTCAAAGCAACCTAACTGTTCAATGGTTGTGCTCTCAGCATATGTATATAATTAAGGAAGGTATTTTTTTTGCGGAAATTAGGAAGAACCCATAGTTAAATAAGGTATAGATTTATAATTTGAATTTGAAATTAAATTTCAAGGCAACTACCTAGCCATGATAGCATAAAACCATTAATCTGGATACCTAAATATGGAATGTTACGCGATGACCCCCCCCCCCCCCACAGACACACACAGCCCCGGCGGACAGGATGGAGAAGGCGTTCCCGCGGAGGACGGCAAGGGTGATGCGCTGGAAAAACCACTCCAACTCGCGGGGTTCACACCTGCGGCTGGCCAGCTCAGCGCCTATGGTGGTGAGTAGGGAGGTAGCCCTGGGGCCGAGGACACCAGAAGTCTCCGCTGCCAGGGGTAGCCTTTATGGTGTTATTGCTTTTAGGTCAATTTACTTTGAACTCTTTTGAACTTGCTTTGCATTTCACATCGTGTTTGCTGTTTTCGATATAATACTGCTAACGAGGTGTCGGCAAAGAGTATATTGCGTTGAAATGTTTATCACGTTAATTTTTCCTTATAATTTTCAAGCTGTCGAATATAATATCTACATTAGCCAGGAGATTGTCAATGAAAGAGTGAATCAAATTATCACTGATCTTCAGAAACTTGCTGTCAATAAGGTTTGTCAGACAGTATCATTCGGAACCTTAAGGACATGTCAAGTATAATTAACAATATCTAAATTTCAGATACTAACATACGAAGTTTACCTCTGTGTATTTGTGAATGAGTGTGAATTTAAACGAATGCTTCTGGGAGGATATGAAGACAGTTTAATGATTCTTGCAGACAAACAGACGCCAATGATATATTTACTTCTGCTTCGTAAAATCGATGTATGGAGTCTTAGCGTTGGTGGTACAAGACAATTAATAAAAACAAATAAAGGAGAATATAACAAAACAAATTTAAAATAAAAATTATTGTGTTACAAAGGTTTAAAGTTTATTATTTATATAAGTTTTGAGTTTCTAACTGAAGAGATTATGAATTTCTATAATGAACTTTAAAAGCCAAACTAAACCAAATCAGTAGGACAAAACAGTTCCAAAGGTCACCTGTTCATTACCTGTCAGAGGCACTCCACTTACACCTATAACTAAGAAGCTAAAAGACCCAATAGAACTATATGAAAATACCTCTTACATTTTAGTAAATATTGCGTTATTTATTTGCATTCTCTGTGTTTTTAGCTCAAATCCCGATAAGACCAACCTTGCATTCATCTTTTCGTGTTCTATACACTAACATATCAGTAGAATGTTGAGGATAGAATTGTTAGAGCATCGGAACAAATTCTACGGCTATTTGTGTCCTACGTTCAAATCTATTTTGGCCCTTTTGTGTGGTAGATTATAAATACGTTGCTAGGTTTAATATCAATATTTGGCGTTATGGTGCCTTTAATAGTCCATTGCATTGCAAGCATTCGAGCCCAATCTCTAGCTTGGGGATACTACCCTCTCACTTCAACAAGATTCACTCCCTGAAAGTGCTTATGTGGATTGCCCTTTATTTTCTGAGTAAAAACGAAAGAGTAGAATATTCAATAGTGTGAGATACAACAGCTCAGCAAAAGTGAGGAGTGTTTCTTCAGTTCTCTTCTTTTTTAATAAAAATCATCCCGTTTGTCTGTCAAGTCCTCAAATTATTTTAGGGCAGTTCTTATATCAATTCCATCATCTGACAACAAATGGGTCATCTTAGAAGGATTAATGAAATTTAAACCTTGTTGAGTATCTCTGACATTTTCTGAATTTTTTGTCACGTTAAAGGAACAAATACATAAATGTTATTTATCTGATTATTATCTTTCTAGCATAGTTACGTCCCTTTACGGTTTGAGTTCAAATCCCGCTGAGGTTAACTTTGCCTTTCATCCTTACTGGGTCGATAAAATAAACTACCAGTAATGTACTGGGTAATTGCTGGCCTTGTGCCTAAAGTAGAAACAGTTATTTATCTGATTATTACAAGTTTACAAGTGACAAAAAAAAAATGCAGACAAAAACGAAAAGGAAAGAAAACATTAATGAAATGAAGAGTGACTTTAGTCTTTGGCAGGAAGGTTTAATCTCAGTTGTACCCCACGGACAATATGGCGAAATTATTGCCGTGCAGAGCAGACAGCATTATTGACGGCATCATCCATTCTACGCTGCGAGGCTTTTCTCCCAGACGTGGTGCACTAGACACGATTTGGAGGCCACTACAGAGCAGCAAGCGTCACTCAATGTCTGGTATTTATTCATTTATCTCTTCTTGATAAATTAATCTATTAATTTATGCTCTGCACTGTATCTCACTGCACTGACGGGCACAACATGTATATATATATATTATATATATATATATATATATATAAAATAAAGTTAAATAAAAGTCAAATGATTAAAATTTAGCTTCGTTTATTACTGCTATATATATTTCAGTGACAGCCAAAGATGGCTGTCACTGAAATATATATAGCAGTAATAAACGAAGCTAAATTTTAATCATTTGGCTTTTATTTAACTTTATTTTACACTACTCCGGAGTAACCAAACCAACCTGCGCACTTCGTCGAGTGCTCCAGCCTGCATACTGAGGTGTTGGTATACAACCAACATAAACTCAAAATCTCTCTCTCTCTCTCTCTCTCTCTCTCTCTCTCTCTCTCTATATATATATATATATATATATATATATATATATATATATATATATATATATATATATATATATATATATATAACTGCTCTGTAAAACAACTGATGTTATTACATTGAGCTATTTATCTTACTGGTAATAAGATAGTAATGAATTACTGTCTTTCACTATTTAGGATTTTAAATATATATAACCATAAAAGGTTTTATTGTATACATAACCATAAATAGTATCCTTAATACTATATATATATATATATATATAAACGTTTGAATATGTGTAATAAGGCCAAAACAATGCAGGTATGGACGTAGAAACAAGAATGCAATAGTAAAAGATATTGTTGAGAATTCGTCTTTCACCTTGAATTTATTTTAATGTCCTTAATTTTCGAGATAATATCTCTTCTTCGGAGGGAAATAAAGGTCTCAAACCAGCGTCTTAAATCTCTAGCCAAGCCATGCTGACCGGAAATAGTATAGAGTATCTGTTCTAACTCTAATATCGAAGAATTAAAATTAGGTGGATAAAGAGTAGTCTCCCTTTAAGAGGGGTTTGTTTAGGGTTTTTTTTTATTTTTTTTTTATATACGTGCCTGTATATGTGTGTGGGAGAATGCATGAAGGTGTAGGTATGTGGGTGTGTGTGTGTGAGTGTGGGAAGATAGGTCTAATCGTAAAAGTGGGGGGTAGGTGTTATCTGGTGTTAGAACTGGTTTTGTGTGTGTATGTGTGAGAGAGAATAAGTGGAGGTGTAAGCGTGTGTGTGTGTGCGCGTGCGTGTGTGTGGGGTGTGTAAATATGGGGCTAGAGGCCCTATCAGGTTATAAATTGGGTGTTGAGCTCTAGTCTATTATTGATTGGTGGATGTGTTTTATCTATAATAAGTGCTTCTTTAATTCTAAGATTGCCGAGGTTTCTTTCCTTAGTTTCTATCCTAACTGTTATGTTTTTATCGGTGTTTTTGCATTTAACTAGGTGTTTCTTAAATGAGGAAGCGTTAGTATTGAGGTGTTCTTTTATTCTTATGTGGAGTGGTCTGGTGGTGCAACCTACGTAGAAGTTGTTGCATTTGTCACACTCTAGTCTGTATACTACGTAAGCCTGGTGGCATAGGTCTGTGTGGTTGATGGGGCAGTTGGCTAGTCTGCAGCAGTTGTCATGTCTGGTGGAGTGTCTCTTGGCCAGCCGTCCGCGCAGAGAAGGAGCCGAGTTGGCCAGTTGGATATCCAGTCCCTCTCGTCTGATGGCTCTGCGGATGGCTGTTGTTGTTTCTTCACTGAAGTGTGGGAGCTTCAGGAAGCAAGTGTTAGTGCCTCGGGTGTGGTGTCCTCTGTTCTTTCTGGCACGGTTTGTGGTGGATGTCGTGTATCCGTTCAGTTTGAGTACTTCCAGGAAATGTGTGGTGTGTGTGACTCTGTCTCTGGCGTCGGTGCATTTGTTCTTGATACGTGCCAGTTCGTTCTTTATGTATCCGAACTTGGCACCGAGTGGGAGGGCCGATCTGAAATGTACGAACAGGTCCCTGCTGGCGGATTTTTTATAGAAGCAGGTGTGGATGTTGCCTTCCTCCGTTACTCTGGGTTGGAAGTCCAGTAGGGATAGGGATCCGCGGTCATCGGGGTGTTCCATGCTGAACTTTATACTGGCGTCCATGCTGGAGAATGTTGTGTATATTTTCTCTGCCTCCTCACGGGATGATGTAAGGATGAGTATGTCATCTACATGTCGGGTGAAGAAGGCACGGGAATGGCAGGTGTTGAGGGCTCGGCATTCTAGCTGGTTCATGTAGGTGATGGCCAGCAGGCCCGAAAGGCTGGATCCCATGGGTAATCCTGTTGTCTGTCTGTATGTGTGGTGGTGGAAGGTGAAGTACGTGTTGTCTACTGTGAAGGACAAAAGCTGGTGTATGTCCGTCGGGTGGAGGCCGTAGCAGTGGATGTTCTCTGCGACCACGCAATAAATCGACAGCTGGGTGAGCGGGGACTGTAGTGTAGAGGGAGACAACGTCGAGGCTAAAAGCGTCTTTATTTAGTTTAAGTTGTTCTGGCTGGAGTTGGTGTAGTCTACGTATAACTTCGTCGGAGCTACTGACATGCCCGGGGAAGGTGGAGAGTAGAGGCTTGAGGACCTGGGAGAGAAGCCAGGACATTTTGTATAGGGGTCCTTCTATGCTAGAGACGATGGGTCTTATTTGCGTCTTAGTGCTATTCTTGTGGGTCTTGATGAGGTGGTAGAAAGTGGGCAGTCTGCTATTTCTAGTGGTGTAGTTGAGCTTAACTTTATTCGGGAGTTGTCTTCTCCTACAGATATCGAACCAAATGGAGTTGGTCTGTTTTTCGATTTGGGCTGCAGTCATGTCCGGGATCACTGTGTATAATTCACCGTCGCTTAGGTGTTCGAAGGCTAGGTTATTGTATGTGGCTTGAGAGATGACGCAGAACTCTTTACCTTTGTCGGATGGTAAGTAAATAAGTTCCTTATTCCGTAGGTTCTTCAGGGCGAGTTGTTGTGTCCTGGAGAGGTTTGGGGCCATCTTCTTCTGTTTCCGTAAGATGTTAAATACGGAATGTTTTAGTCTCGAGAGTTTTTCTTCCAGCTGGCGGTTGGCGGGGGGTGGATAGAGTGGGCGATCTAGTTGGTATATCGGGAATCTGGGTGTGGTGGATTCCGTGGTGTTGTTGTCGAGAGTCGATATCCATTTCAGTTGGTAGGCAGCCCGACAGAAATTCGTTTCTATGTCGAGCCATAGTCTGTCGTCCAGTCTCTGTTTCAATATGAACTTGGGACCCAGGCTGAGGAGGTCTAATTCCTCTCGGGAGAGGGATCCTGTCAAGTCTGTGACGAGGTGTTTTGCGTCAGGTGTGTTGTTGGTCGGGGTGCCGCTAGGAACTATAACCTCCTCCCATATATATATATATATATATAATTTTTTATTTTTTTAGCCAGATAGAAATACCTTAATTCAAGTACATATAGTGCGTCTGTATCGATCTAGAGAATATTAAATATTAAATCTATACTTACAGACGTAAAATGGCAACTGCCTGGTGCCTAGAAAAGTTTAAATTTCAAAATTCAAACCTTTTCAGCAGATCGGGCGGAACTTCAAAACATAAACCTGTTTCACAAGGGATGTTATACTAATGAAATAATTAATTAATTACGGAATCACTATTTATAAAATAATTACTAGTGAAGTAATCAATTTTCTGTGATCTTCGGTAGGCACCCAGAAATTAAAATCACTTCTCCTAAGATAATATCTTAAGACTGATCTGTCGCAGGCCTAATACATGTGCTTTTGCACACAACCTTCTCAGCATTCTGGCTCATAATCACATATGTGATTAGGAATTCAGCTCACCGTAGGAGCAGATTAATTTCAGTTTAGTAGACAGTTACAAATATTAAGCTCTAAGAAAATACTTCTGAGCATTACACTATAATTTAAAAAAATATATGATCAACACTACTGTGTTTTTTTTTGCAAAATGACAATAATTTTTTAGCCAGATAGAAATACCTTAATTCAAGTACATATAGTCCGTCTGTATCGATCTAGAGAATATTAAATATTAAATCTATACTTACAGACGTAAAATGGCAACTGCCTGGTGCCTAGGCACCAGGCAGTTGCCATTTGAACTCAAACCGTAAAGGCACCAGGCAGTTGCCATTTTACGTCTGTAAATAATATATGTATTATATTTTTATTTTTATTTTTATTTTTATTTTTATTTTAATTCTTATTATTTTCATTTATATTTAAACTCTTAATAAGTGTTAGTTTGTGTTTGTATTGATGGAAATGTGTATTGATATATATGTATATGTGTGTACATATGTATATGTATATATATATATGTATATTGGGCCTTTTAATATTATTATTATTATCATTATCATTATCAATTATATTATATTATATTATATTATATTATATTATATTATATATAGTACAATAATTGCCGCTCTATATCACCACCTTTGTTTAGCTTTAGTTTTTGCATTGTACTATATTTGTAATATGGTTCAAAATGTTATTCACTTCCTTAGCAATATTTACTTGATAATTTTTACTCGATAATTTTCCTATGCTTTAATGTATGTACACTCCATATTCTTCTGAGTTTTTGGCTTGTATTGGCCGATAGTGCTTCTTATAGCTTTAATTGCCCTGATGAGTCCTTAATAGGACGAAACATTGTTGGCTTATAAAGACTTTTGATGTATTGAAGGCTTCTTTGGTTTATTTTCATAATTCTTTGGCTCTGTTTAATTACATTGAGCTATACCTTTACTGTCATTTCTATAATACGAAGAGGGTGTTTAACTCCAACACACTCTAGTATTTTAATTCTTATATATATATATATAAAGTTTATCCCGAGTTCAATTGGGGGTAACTACAGTAGATAAGGTACTCAATACATAACAGTGTAGTATAAATATTTAATATAGAAATGGCTTCTATAGGACTTGAACTGTTTCATTCGGTAGAAACCATCAGGAAGCCATTTCTACACACACAGACACAGACACAGACACACACACACACACACACACACACACACACACACACACACACACACATATATATATATATATATATATATATATATATATATATATATATATATATATATATATATTGTGAATGTGTGTTTGTGTGTGTACGTGTGCTTGTTTAGAAACTGCGTGCGAAATTTAAACATTGAGTTAGAAGCTTTCGATCTATATTTGATTACAGAAAAGAGTCAAATAACATGACATATACACCTCCAGAACGTGGAAGTCAAACCATACCTCTGTTTGCCGGACACGTGTGCTACCATTTACACCAACATGACCATCCACTATTTTCTGTAGTCAATAATACCTGATAGCTTCTAGTTACATATTCAAATCTCACTCGCTCCATACATGCATATATAAATTTGAGTATGTGTTGCTTGGTTACCAACACTTCAGTATGCAGGGTAGAGCACTCAACGAAGTGCGCAGGTGGTTCTGTTTACTTCGGAATAATTTAAAATCATGAAGTGTAAGTCGACAGGGTAAAGTTAACTTCGTTTATTCATATTCGCTGTAATATATATTTCGGTGATAATATTTATGGAGACAGCTAGAATTTTAACAGAAAAACAGAAACACAGAAAAACATAATGATGGAACAAAGTTTACCTCTGTTATTTTGGTCCGTTGATATGTCCTGTCCCGAAGTATGGTGTTGTTTTCTCAAAGAACTGCTGGCATTTGATTTAGAATGAACGAATTGAAGCATCAGTAGAATTTACCTTCCTTTCATTGGTCAGATACTGTCTTAACACTCCAATACTAAGTCTATTGAAATTCTTATGTCAGTTTTCCTAGAAAGAGGTCAGTTAGCGTTGTTTTAGCAACCACCTATAACTGTATATACCAGGATTCTGTCAAGGTTTAGGAAAAAGAAATACCTGTGAAGTGATAGAGTGGTTTACACTATTACCCGGGAAGAGTTGGATTAGATTTACCCAACTAGATATTACTAGCTAGTAATCTTCAATCTCGCCCATAGTTTTAAATAAGGCCCTTGTATTCGCGATATGTAAAACCGACTTAACCCGCGTAGAAATAGGAATCATCCACGCCGCCAGAAAGACCTTGATCCATTTCGGGGGAGATCACTGGACCAGCAGTGATTGGCCCAATAACTGTGACATCACAATGGGTTCCAACGACGCTGCGCTAATAACGGGCCTGGTTGAGCTGTTCATACTGAAGCAAATTAAGGAGAAAATCCCCAACCTCGGCGGCGGTTTATATTGCGATCATGCCCTCTTCACCATCTCTAACCACAGCACTAGTATGTTGGAGAGAATGCAGAGCAGAATTACACACTTCTTTAGAAATCTAGGACTCAGTATAGAAATACACACCAATAGGAAAATAGTTAACTTCTTAGACACCACCCTAAACCTAAACACTGATCTATACTACCCTACCATAAACCGAACGAGAAGCTAGTGTATGATAACGCTAAGTCCAACCACACTAGATCTATTATTAAGGCCGTAATCAAGAGTGTCTCGGACAGGATCTCCAACTTGTCTTCCAATAAGGAGATCTTCAATAGTAATGCTGATTATAATAATTGTTTCTACTTTTGGCACAAGGCCAGCAATTGCCCAGTGTATTACTGGTGCTTTATTTTATCGACCCCCTAAGGATGAAAGGCAAAGTTAACCTCGGCGGGATTTGAACTCAGAATCGCAAAGGCCGTAACTCTATGCGTCAAAGCATGGCGTCCGACCCTCTACCGATACTGCCAATTCACCGTCCTAACCTGATTGTAATACTGATTATAATGCTGATTATAATAATACAGCATTATTATAATCCCGCCGAGGTTAACGTTGCCTTTCATCCTTAAGGGGTCGAGAAAATAAAGTACCAGTAATACACTGTGATAATTTCTGGCCTTGTGCCAAAAGTAGAAACAATTATTATAATACAGCTTTACCTAAGGCAACCCATGGCTAAATTATCAGTTATAACCCCAGGGGCCATGATAGAGATTCTCTACGGGGAAATTCGACAAATAGTCTCGGGAAGCAGGGAACCCACTTAATACAGGAAGCAGGGAAGCTACAGCACTTAAATCCCCATCACGCTTGCGAGAAAGACACATACCCCTGGGCATGCAAATAAACGCAATACGTGAGATGGATCTAACGGTGATGCAAACCACCCCGGCCCCAGCGTCCTCAACCCACTCACTTAGGACTAGGCTTAAAAAGATAACATGGTATAATCCACCATACTCCGTGTGTCTGTAGACCAGCCTAGCCCGCTCATTCTTTAGAGCTCTGGCTACATGCTTCCCGAAGACCCACAGGTTCCATAACATTTTTAATAAGCACATGGTGAAGCTCTCATACTCCACCACATGCAGCGTAGCTTAGCAAATGGCTACTATCAAGAGAAATAGACTTAAGACATTTAGACAGACAACAGTTGATTCTATAGACACCCAGCAGACAATGACAGGGTAAACAGTAGACCCGGGACTGACCTGAGTAACACCAACCGACCCAGGGACACTGTGCAAGTCACAGGGATGGGACCGCTCCAACCTACCCAATGGGAACCCCACAGTAAACATGCAGGGGCTGGCCTTTTCATGCAACTGCAGAAACCCCGTCTTGTGCCCCCTTAGAAATGAATGCCTGATGAAGAACCTAGTTTACAGATGCACGGTTACAACCACCAACTCGGAAGATATATACATAGGAGCAACATCAACGAGCTCGAAGGAGAGATTGTATATTCCCCGCCACTCATTTAATGGGATCGACAAAAGGAAAACATTCGGCTCTTTCAGAACTGATCTGGAAGGACAAGCTGGATAAGAACACGTACTCTTTGTTTTGGTCTAAAGTTAGGGAGGTACCTCCAGACGGAGGTGGATCTGACATTTGCAGCCTCTGTCTGAGTGAAATACTTGAGATACTCAGTGATGGAATCAATTTAATCAATCGCAGGGCAGATTTCTTTCATGTCGACACCTAAAGACGGGAAATTTCCTCAAGCTATATGGGTAGCAAGCCCACCACACTGAATCCCGGTGACACCAACCCCGCCTACTGACTAAACCTAACTCTCTCCTCTCTTCTCTTCTTGTCTCGATTAACATTTAAAAACACCCCAGAGCCGCACTTATTTAGCGGTTAGGCGCAGGCTTTACCTCGCAGTGGTTCACCTTTCTTTCTCACGTCCTTATGTCTAACACATGTGACCAGCCAGTAGCTATTTAGTGAGATAATATACGTTAGCAGAGTCCTACACTGGGTATCTCCATGCCTCCCACATTTCCGATCACTGGGCGTCACCATCCACCCCCAGTCTGTAATCCGGTTTTCCTAAGGACAAACTACCTCCAAATTAATTCCTTTCGCACATAAAAGTCAATACTAACTGTGATAAATAAATAAGGCGTACCTATTATTTCTATTTTCACCCGTCTAAAGGGTACATATGTGTCTATGTATGTGTGTATATACGTATGTGTGTGTATGTGCTTATATGTGCATGTGTGTGTATATATATGTGTACATAGATATGTTTATATAAATATATGTGTGTATATGTAGATATATGTGCTTGCGTATGTATATATATATATATATATATATATATATATATTTCGTTTCTGAATTTGTTTAGCAAGATTCTTTATCTGAAAACGTGTGTTGAAACCGATATTGTTATACTTTGGGAGGGTCATGTTGCCAATAAGAAACACACGCACCAGTTGCTTTCATTTCAATTTATTATTAATTAAATTTATAAATTTAGGAATTTATAAATTTCCGGTTGGTTGGTTCCACAACCAGACGATTGTTCATATATTGTCAAAGTTCTTTCGTCACACATTCTGTGACCTCGTCAGTGACTGGGGATTCTTTTCTTTGTTTTTGTGTCTCTCCTTTGTTCTGTCCTACGCCATCTTGTTTTTGTGTGTGTTGTGTGCTTAGATTGCGCATGTGTTACATCCGGGTGTCAACCAAAATTAAATAGAAAACATGAAGGGAACAGCAGCATCACAACTTACAATTAAGGACAAAATGAAAACACACACACACATAGAACAAATCAACCAACCAGTAACATATAAATAAACAAATAAATAAACAAATATAAACACACACGTAACCGCTTGGCGCCGCTGTTGTGATACAGAGCCGATACCGACTGTGCAACTCCTCATGATTTGAGTACTCCCATGATTAGTGGTCTCGTCTGTCTCAGCTCCGCAGACACTCCCTCTCCCCCTCTCTTTCTCTCTTTTATATATATGAGTGTGTGTGTGGGGGGAGGGGGTTGTATGTGTGTGTGTGTGGGGGGGGGGGGGGGTTGTATGTGTGTGTACGTGTGTATAGCCTGTGGATGTTGGTGTGTGTTTAGTAATAACAATCAAATACATTACAATAACAGGATAATAGCATAATTCTTAAAACGAAAGAATAAAAGTGAATTAAAGACTATACACACACACACACACATACACACACACACACACATATATATATATACACACACACATATATATATATATATATATACTTATATATATATATATATATATATATATATATATATATATATATATATATATATATATATATATACATATATATATATATATATACATATATATATATATATATATATATATACATATATATATACATATACATATATATATACATATATATATATATATATATATATATATAGTATTTACGTATCGAGAAAGAGAAAAAAGGGGGATAGGTTCTTTAAGTCATACGGCCTATCCGTAACTATGGACCTCAACCACAGGGTTGTCAACTTCCTGGACGTGACCCTGGAGTTGAGTACGGGCTTATACAAGCCATACCATAAGCCTGGAGAGTGCCTCTCTTATATTAATTATGCCTCCAACCACCCTAAGCAGACTCTCAACTCCATAGTCTATAGTATCTCACGTAGAATCTCGCGGCTACCCGCCAATGAGGATATCTTCAACCAAGCGGCTGATTACTACAATAGGGCCCTGATAAGCGCTGGCTTTAACCGAGGAATTTCCTACATCCCTAACGCTAGCTCTAGAACCCCCCCCCCCCTCATAAAACTAACGTTATAGTAAGCCATA